>OU862921.1:43772334-44372334 GCA_917880885.1 Limnephilus marmoratus | reverse complement strand
GGTAGTCAAAAATGGCCAAAAATGTTACATTTAATCATTTATGAAATAATAAAAAAATAAAAATAAAATAAAAATTTATGTCGTTATATACATTAAAACATTGTTAAAAAAACATAATAACATATCCCAGAGAATAACAGAAAAAAATCATTTTTGATTTATTCTTTGCGCAATATAAACGTTGATTTCTTGAATTTATATTTACCTGTACATGCATATTGCATTTATGTCATTAAAAAAAACATCGCTTTCATGGAATTTATAGAATTCACGCGGTAACAGTCAATAAAGAAATATATATATCAGAAATATCCTTACTTTTTCAAGACGGGAATCTCGTGACCTGTCTGCCAAAATGCGACATTGCCAGCTCTTTGAAGACATTTTTTGAAGAATTGGTTCCTTCAATAAACAATGCTGTGATTATAATGTAGCCGAGAATTACAGTGCGTGGAGGCTGCTACGATAATCGTAACCCAGGTATCGATTATAGTATAGCTTTAAATAACTTTCACTCCGTAAATACATCCCTTGTAACCCAAAAGAATGATACAAATAGACGTCATAGTGATACAACGATTATATAAAAACTATGATCGGTATTGAAATCATCCAAATCTCTACTTTCATTAAAAATACTAATCTCGGTTGTAATTCTGTCCGTAACTTCAGAACTCTAGAACTTGGGTTTGCTTTGAATTTAAGGCCCATTAACCAGCCATTAAATTTTACAGATTTTACTTTAATTCCAACTGTACAGGACGGTTCCGATGAGAAAGATGAATTATTCTCTGAACCAGCAGTTTTAACTAATAACTCAATATCGATTTTATTTCAGTCAAAATTTGCTTTAATGTACACTTATTTTCAAATAAGCAATAAAAATGTTTAAACTCGTGATCTAAAATTATATGCCTTTTGATATATTTTTGAGCGTAAGTATTTATAATTTTTCAATAATGTCAAAGCGAAATAAGTGCGTAAAAAATCCGAAATATATTTATAAACATATTACGTAATATATATTACTTAGTTTGTTAGACCGTAAATAGACACACTGAAGTATTTTCGTCACAAAACGCGTGCGGATTTTTTTAATGATTTTAATTGAAATTAAATTAAAATTCAGAAAAGTAGCTTTCCCAGATAATTTATCGATTTGTATCGGAATTTTACCTCGAAAGGTAAATTTCTGATTTTATCTAAAATGGACAACGATGGTGATCGATCAATTTCTTTTGATAAATACTTTCTGCTTCAAAAACCCTACCATTATAATATTCTTTTTTTCATAAGAAGCAATTACTTTGTGGTTAGACATTATATTATAAAAATAAATAAAACACTTACTAAATTCAACAGTATAGATCTAATCACAAATAAAAACCAACAGTTAACCGTAATAAATGAGATATTAAACATTGAAAATTTTGTTTAATATCTCAAAATTTGTTTAATATCTCATTTATTACCGTTAACTGTTGGTTTTTATTTGTGATTAGATCTATACTGTTGTCTCCCTCCCACTAATTGATTATTGTATTGTTGTCTCCCTCCCACTAATTGATTATCCACTTTACCTCTGTCAAATACTTTGTCTCTTTCTAATTATGTTCTTGGTCATTTTCTTTCTCCCTCTGTCACTCAACTTATATATAAGCCATAGCTCTCACTTAACATTTAGTTATTATTACTTATATCCTGAAGAAGCTTGATGTAAGCGAAACCGGTCGATATGTAATATAATAAATTCGTGGTTAAAATACAAAGTGTTTTATTTATTTTTATATTATAATATTCCGTGATTATTCACGGGGTCGGCGCTAGGTATTTATAAAATCTTGTCTCATTATTTGATTCTCAATATTCACACATCTGATGCTTTTCCTCATGTAATATTCTGTTTTTTCCACAATCCCGGACTGCGCCATAATATTTGGCACCTATTCACAGCCAGTAACCAATCGACTAGCTACTGCGGCAAACAAATTTCAGGATTCCGATAATGATCTCTTATTTATTGTCGATTCTTTGTGTTCCGTTTACCAGAAGTTTTATCTCTTTTAATAACAGCATTACTAAAAAATCTTGTGTAAATTTTCATCAATTGATAAACGACCGCGGATATGAACAAATTACTAATTAAAAAAAAATGTTAATTGAAAGATATATATGTTACTGTAAAAGCCCGAACTACGGTAAATCCTAAGATTTTCCGGTAAATCCTAAGGTTTACCAACTCTTAATGGTAAAAGTCCGAACCGTTCTATAATCATCGTTCACCAACCTAACCTAACCTAATCTAACCTAACCTAACCTAACCTAACCTATCGTAACCTAACATGTACTAAACTCTAATGGTAAAAGCCCGAAATAATCGTTTATAATATTAATAAGAAACGATTTTGTAAAAGTTGAATTATTTCGTTTTTCTATAATGGATAACCACAAAGTAATAGCTACATTCAAAAATATAATAAAGAAACTTTAATCTATAGGTATAGATGCTAAATTGTTTCGTTGGATAACTTCATACATACTCAACAGATTACACAAGCGGTTGCAATAATTTCATAATTCTGTTAAGTTTTGATTTGTATATATAAATATATATATATATATTTTTTTAAATTTATTTTTTTTATTTTTTTTTTACAATAATAATATAATAATATGTTACACTATAAGGTTTTATGGTTACCCAATTAGAAATTAGAAATTATGTACATCAAACCTGTCTCCTTTTGGTTCCAATACGTTGATAATTTTTTAAATGAAACTTCTTCAGCTCCGTTGTGTTTTTAAAACTCGATGAAACGATATAAAGTATGTTTACATTGGATTTTTCGATGCCAGTCTCACTGGGATATACCTGTGTCGAGACAGGCGTATTATTATCTAACAACCATACTTTGCTTATGTACGAAGCCATCTATTTGTCAATTGTGTGGACTCCATTTGATGTTTTACGCTTAAACAAAATTGAATCGATTCAAAAAAATCATAAAATACATTTCTTATAAATCGCACAATCGATTTTATAATTATCTGGAGGCAACAAAAATTTATACATTGAGTGTACGTAGACAATTTGCAGATGAGATATTGCTGTATAAAATCGGAAACAACCTTACAGACTGTTTTGAATTATTAAACAGAATGGATTTGAAAGGACCTATCGGCACACAAAATATAATCTTTTTATAGAAAAGCACTGTAAAACAAATCCAAATCAAAATGCTTGCCTTATAAGACTGTGTTCAACATTTAATAACATTCAATATAAAACTCTATTAAAAATATATTAAAAATGTATTGAATGTGTACCGAACTGCATAAATGTAATGATATATTATTTACTAACATGTATTATAGAGTATCCTTTATTGTAATTATACATATGTTTAAGTAACAACTGTTTGTCGTTATAATTATTCTGATTAATTTTTCATTACATAATTCATAATTAGTATAATGAGGCAATCTATAATTGGTTTCTCGGTTAGGTGATTTACACATTTATAAATAAACAGCATTGTTATAAATTTTGAAATTAAGTACATTTAATTTTTCATCAACACAGTACGTTAGCTCATAATTTTTTAATTTAAAAATGTCTCTTTTATCTACCCACACACATTCTTCCTTTCTTTGTTTTTCCATACAAGTTCATCTTTTTTATTCTTCTTTATTTATTATGTAATTATTAATTAATTTTTATTATTATTACTCAGATTTTAGAACCAGATTTTATTCTTAAGATTTAGAACCGTTCTCATCCCAGCGAAATTACTAATACGATATGTATTTAAAAACGAAAATTGTTTCGCAAAAAAACGAAAATAGAATTAGCAAAAGGACCAATGATGTGTTTTACACTCCCCAAACCAATACAGCCGTTTTATTGGTCCTCGAACATTTAATCTTCTACAAAAACACATTGAAATGACAAATAAAATATCACTTTACATTAAAGAATTGAAATTATGGCTAAATGATGCAGATATTGAAACACTTTTCCTATTAATTTTATGTAAATCTTCATGCTTCACTTTTCAGTACAATACTACTGTAACTTCAAGACTAACTTTATTAACTTTCTTGCTACCATAACAAAAAATCAACAAACTTTTATGTGTCACTATTTTACTGCTTATATTTTCACAGATAACTACATTTTTAAACTTTCACTTTAAAATTAACATTTTTACTTGTACTTATTGATGTAATTTAGCACTTTAGTTTATATTACCCACGCACAAGCAGTGCCTTAGTGGGTTCCATTATCTACTTTCGTCTTATATATTTTATTTTTATTTTTTCTAACTTTTACATTATTTCTATCTTATGTTATGTTGTATATATTTAAAAATTATATAAAAAAATACTTTGAAATGTATCAAGATATAATGGGAAAAAAAGAAGAAAAATTCTACGGAAGTACGTTGTATGTACTTTAATTAAAGATTTACTCGGAATAACATACTTTGCCTTCTGCCAATCAATAAAACAATATGGCATTATAGGTTGGGGGGAAATATATAAAAACACACACACAACCGCTATATATACCTCAATTGGTTTATTTCCAGTACCGCCCCTCGAGCTGCTCGTGCCTACCGTCCGCGTGGCAGTCCCGGACAGTCGCCGGTTGACGTGCGATACGCCTCCAACTACAACGATGCTGAGCACAGCAACCTCGTGACCCCTCTCTTCTCCTCCATAGTCTACCGCACCCAGGACATCCAGAAGGCCTTCTTCCTCCTGCTTCTTCTCGTCATCATCGGAGAGTTCTTCAGCGCTCCGGCTATAACCCTGGCCGACTCCGCAGTCATTACTTTGCTGGGGGAAGACGCAGATCGTTACGGTCACCAGAGGATGTTCGGTTCACTTGGGTGGGGTCTGGCTATGTTCTTCGTGGGAATTGCTCTGGATAACTCTACTGCTTTCCCCGACCATCCGTGTAGCGGACAGAAACGGAAACAAGAAAGGAACTACACCATCTGTTTTGCGACGTTCTCTGTGCTGATGGGGGCTGCTCTGATAACTGCAACTCAGGTATTTCATTAGCTCATTGTATTAAGTTCATTGTATTTGTTCATTGTATTAGTTCATTGTACGAGTATCATTGTACTGGATTTTCCATTGATTAGGATTCCGGTTGGAGATCTGGAGTTTTTAATAATACTTGGTTCGTCGAGATTACGAGTGAGTTTAATATCTTTATCGTGTTTACAATGAATAACTAATTGGACTCACTCAAAGTCGGGCGTTTTCCTACATATTCTAAGGACATCTGTTGAGAGACATTGAAACTAAATTATCCAACGAAATCTGTTGAGAGATATTGAAACTACTTATAATTAACATTCCAATAATAGTTAACATTCAGTAAGAGCTTTGATTTTTTAACCGTCATAGAGCCTATCGTAAACGATATCCCAAAACTATCAATTGAACATTTTTCAAAAGTATTCAACATTGAGATCAGAATTATTATTATTAATTTTGTCAAAAATATTTGGTCCTGTATACAGGAAAATCATTTTAAAGAGAACCTCGCTTGTATAGTGGTGTAATGAATGGTTAAAAAAAACGATTATTTAGGACGGGGTACTTCACGGAATTTGAACAATTCATAAAATTTAAATTTTAAATTAAAGACCTGGGAAAGTTCTATCCGGTTCTGATATTATTTCAACCTGTTCCGATTGATTCATAGTATTTTGGAAATATCACAGAACTTGAATTACTTTGAAATTTGATAAATTGTTCAAATTCTGTAAAATAACCCCTCTTTACCTTTTTAACGCTTGACGTTTTTTAAGCAAATTCAAATTCAAATGCAAAAAATCTGTGTTGAAAATATTTAACAAATAAAACATACAAATAAAATAAAAAGTAGATATGAAAGGTGTAGCTCATAGGAACATCATATAACAGTATTTCTATCAGTTAATCGATAATTTAAAAATACAATAGGTATACGTACAAAATGTGGTCATTATCTATTTTTTCAAATTTGATGCATATCGGTGTGCGCAAATCACGCATTCAAAAGAGTTCTCCTTACAATAATTTGTCAATTTTTATTAAACAATATTAATTTGAACATACATTGGGTCTCATAGAGTAGGTACATTTCACATTGGGTGTACTCTCAAACAGTTTCAATAAAAAGTGAGTTATTTATTTCTAGATAAACTTCAAGTATGAGTACCCATCAGAAGTGGAGGTGCAGGTCCGCTCCCCGCCCACGGATGAGGACCGCCTTCAGAGCCAGCTAGCCGCCCAACTGCAGCTTCCTGGGCTGGATTCATCAGTCAGTCAGGCTGATGCTAAGCCATTGACACAGGTACCCAATACCCAATATTTGAAATAGTAGTGATCCCAAGAGGGTTCCTTGAGGAACTCCATAGTTTAAAGTTTGTGTTCAAGTAAATAATGTTAAATACCATTAACGTTACAATACTGGTTATTGTATTGCAAAGATAAAATGCGGAAAGTAAGAAACACTCCATGTATCCAGTAAATTCTTAATTCAAGCCTTGTTCATGTTTGACAAAGATAGACATTAAAAAATACGTGTGTACGAACGAAATAAACGCTAGGACCGGGCGGTATTTTAATATTAAAAAATTGCGTCGAATGCTACCTCAAGGCCTACTAGAGTATAAATCTGGATACCTGACGAATTTTGAGGAAGTGATCAAGTCAGGGCCGTGCCATAATAGAGCAATGACAATTTACAAATGTTGTTGATACTCGTTGTTACTGCTGATTTGTATGTTGTTTCACCGCAAACATATAAAGACGTAACAATTATTACAAGCAATAATTATCAGCCTGAAACACTCATCTACTTTGAATACTCATCTATCTTGAACCAGTGTCCTTCTGATTGCCGGTCAGGTGCTCTCACCACTGAGCTATGGCGGCTTATCTAATACCCGGCAAATAATTTAATAAAATCTTTTTCATAAGATTTTTTCAATGTAGATGAGTGTTTCAGGCTGATAATTATTGCTTATAATAATTGTCACCCTTGGTGCTATGCATAAAAATCTTGTCTTTAACGTTAGTTTATTAATTAAAAATAATAATACAAAGAAGTAGTTTACTTAGCGAGAGCACTTCCTTTCTAATTTCTCTAATAACTAATATCTCTAGTCGGCTTTTCATTTTCTCTAACTATGCTTAAAATCTTCGGACGTGAAATAACTGCAGATAATTATAAATAATTTGTGTGTATTTACAAATTAAATAGTATTCCTTGGCCTTTTCTATTGTTTGCCGAGTAATGAAAACCAATTCTTAATACAGGCGAGCGCATTTTGGCACTTTTAATGTAATTTACTTAGATATAGCACAAGACCATACGCGACGCTGACAGTTTAGTACTAAAACGACGAAATTGAAAACATTAAAACCGACTTCTTCTTGTTTGTCATTTGAGATTTCTGTAGGGCGTTTGTATAAATTGTACTGCACTGAAGATACTACTAATAAATCTAAACGAAAAACGACACAGAAAAATAAAAAGCTAACTATCGCAACTGGGTTCGAGTCCCAGTTGCGACCGGTGACTTGTCTCACCGGAAAACAGCGCTAACCAACTCAGCCATTTGGACTTGTGATTTGTATTAGCTTCTTCTTCAATGATACATTACTTGATGGATATAACCTTTGAAAGTGATTCCAATAAAATTTTAATTATTATTGTGTTTGAACTGTTTTTGTCGCTTTCATCTAATATTACATTCCACGAAAATTTAATAATTCACACCATTTAATGATAACATCTTAAATAGGTTTTATTCCCTCCTAGAGACCTAGATTTTTAATTTTAAAAGCTTCAAACATTATAATTACGTGAACTTTAATAAAATATTAACATTTCTGGCATGTATTATTTTCATAAATTCATTATTAAGGTACATGAAATCATGTTGTAATAAATGTATCTTTTTATTTTAGACAAAGATGTTTGCCCAAACAACACGAGAAATGCCAGAATGGATTACGGTCCTAAAGCAGTTCAAGAACCTGAAGTGTGCCTCGTTCTTGTTCGTGGCTTGGTTCATGGGCTTCGGTATCGGGCTGATCTTCACTTTCCTCTTCTGGCATCTGCAGGACTTCGGAGGAACCCCAACCCTCTTCGGCGTGGCTTCCGTCATCAATCATATATCTGAGATCTTCGCTTACTTCTTTAGCTTTAAGCTGATCACACAAATGGGGCACGTCAAGGTAAGATTTTCCAAGACCGAAGCAATGACATCGATGTTCAACTACATTATACGATAATTTTATTTATCATTATACTGCTCGTACAATCAACACTTGATAGAATGCGTTTCTGCTGTTTTGGCCCCATACCAGCAAAAATTCACAGAATTACTAGAAAACATTAAATAAAAATCTAAGGCATCTTTAAATGAGAATATTAACAATACCCGCGATTCATGAATCACATTTGCTCTCGGAAAAGCGCTACGAAGGTCTGCAATTTGGAGAAATGGGGACATTGTAGTACCATTGGAGGTTATCCATCACTTACCCACCCTGGTATAAGTAACAGATGGTTACTCCTTCAAGGCTCTCGCAAAGACTCTAATTTTTTTGAAAAAACGAATCTACATTTAAGTTTGAACGAATCTAGACCTCCAGTGTCCCTACATACGGTGTTAGAAAGCAGCATGCAAGTGCTTACATAATATACAAAATGCGGATAATGTATGATCTATAATATAAAGTATTTCAAACGTAAAGTAATTAAAAACATAAACATAAAAGGCTGCTGCTCGCAAGGTATTGGCATCAAGCGTATTCTGCAAGCATCTGCAAGAAACGAAAGTAACAGCACTTAAAAGTAGAAACTATTTTATCGACAACCCATACCTTCTGGAATGGAATGGCTATAAACTGTTCGTACTAAACAACTTCCGCAAGCATGAAAAGAGACGCATGGTGCTGCTAAATGATACCCCTGGGTCTCTTGACATTTTCAACATTATCCTTGAAGGTTTCAGGAGTCATTTAAGCAGGAACTGATGATATATAGGTAATTAATTAATTCAATTTTGTTTAATTTTGAAGGCAACCTTAGAATTTTTTGTAAGTTAATTATTAAAAATTAATTAATTATTAAAAATTAATTAATTATTAAAAAAACTTGCCTTATCTACTGTGATAATATAATAAAAAGTAGTAATTTTAATTTATATACCTACGATAAATTTGTGTTCCGCCGAAATAGGTAATTTTATATTTAAATTTACCATCAAAATGCTGTTTTAACACTTTTATTTTAATTTTATATTTCATCGTATTTTATAATAAACAGACCCAAATATACATTTTTAAAATGCTTATCATTTACTCACAAATAAAATAAAATCTAAAATCTTGCAATATTGCCTTGCCTCTAAAATCTTGAAATATTGAAATCTTTTATATACTACATTTTCAAATTTACAACACAAATAAATAAAGTATCACATATCCGAAACTACTAGATATCTGATAATATATGTATATCCTTTGATTACAAAAATAATTTTTCAGTTTGGTTGGGTATTTTGGCCTCAAATCCAAATCCTAAGATTTATATGAACATGGCCGTACAGTCAGTGGGTTTTTGAAACATTAAATTCAACGAGATTATTTTTACCCCAAGCGAAAACACTCTCGAGGTAACCGTCCATTCTTTGCTTCAAAGCCCTCCGAGCCGTTAGAGTCTGTGAGCCCTTAGGGGGCTTGTCAAATAAAAATGGACTGTACCGTCATCCACGCAACAACGAATTGGTGCACATGACAAAAGGTTATTGATGAGCAACAAAAACAAAGTCGGAGACAGAACCGATCCCTGTGGGACACCAGCAGTGTGAGGAAGATATGAAACCATCGGCTACCGTCTGAATCAACCTCTACGTCAAAAAATCGGCAATCCATGTACCCAAGGATGCGGAAAGAATTCAAATGTCCGTAAACCGTATCTGAATCAATAATAATTACATACTTTTTAATTTTGGCTTCATTTATGTTTCAAGGTGCTCTGCATCGGCCTTGTGGGCAACATCCTTCGCTTCCTGTACATCTCATGGCTGCGCAATCCATGGTGGGTGTTGCCCTTCGAGTTCATCCAGGGCGTGACGCACGCCGCCGTGTGGGCTGCGTGCTGCTCCTACATCGCGCACTCCACGCCGCTGGGCCTCAGGGCCTCCGCGCAGGGTGTGCTGCAGGGCATACACCACGGCCTGGGCAGGGGTTGCGGGGCTGTCATTGGTAAATACTCGTATAATAAAATATGTAATGTTAATAAGTCTGTTTATGTGAGGCCTTAACTTAAACTTAACTCTTGTTAAAGTGATATTCCTAAGGCGAATAATAAAAATAATTAAATTATTGAATTCTGGAACTAACTACCACGTATGTGTTCCTCATTGCCCATAATACCAATGGGAAGAAATTATTATGCCGAATCAGTGGACATCTTTCACAAAATAAAGACAAAAGTTTGTTAATGAGACAGTTCAGTTACTTGTAATTCTTTATAATTTTACTATGTATTCCTGTACAAAAACCCCTAAAAAGGCCTTGTACATAAATAAGACCCATGACCGGTCAGCTGATAGCTCCGTTGCAATCTATCACTTTACAGGACTTAACACATTGTATAAAAATTGGCACCAACACCAACATTATATTATAATAAATTATAATACCTCCACTAGAGGTCTGTATGAATTAACACTCGCAGTATTTTTGTAATTGCAAATAAACCATGTTTTATTTAAATTTGTTGGGTTACAAACCCTTTTTCATTCGATCCAGAGCACGGAACTTTCTGCTCTGTAACTGAGTTCTTAGGCTCATCAATAAAGTAGATATGGATGTGTTTTGTGTATAAGCATTGCTCTTTACTTACAGGTTTATTAAACAATAATCCACCACCATAATTTACATTTAATACAAAATTAGTTACAAGAAAGGGGTAGCGATTGTAGCGAACACGAAGCAATTAGGAGCTGTTAGATCGGCGGCAATCAGAAACAGAATGAATTCTCTCTTAGGTCAGCACCCGTCGCCGTCGGCTGTAAAAAGGCCCGTGTCCGCTATTGGTGCAGGAATAGCCAATAGGAGGTAATTGCGTATCGAATTTACTTTTGTTGTTCGTTAGCCAGACTACTACTACAAAAAGAATTGGACGTATACTCTGTTTTCATTATATTTCATTATAGAATTTAGCAAGTAATGACCTTTCACACTTTTTTCAGGCGGAATTTTCGTGAGCTACTTCGGAACAACAGCCACTTTCAGGGGATACGGAATTGTGTGCATCATGGTACTCGCTGCCTTCATCTTCATCAACTTCTACAGGAAGGATACCGGCTTTGTCTCTGATATTCCCACCACTGAAGATCCTCACCACGTAAATAAAATTACTTTAAAATATTATTATTAAAATAAGGCTTCCATATTTAGTAGCATAGTTTGTACCAAACAAGTACTTATAGAGGCGGCACCACGATTTTAACATTTCAATAAGATAACTACACGTAGGTACATATTAAATGTAAATGTAAAAGAGTTGAAGTTTTTTTTCTTAGTCTTCCTTACTATGAGATTCTGTGCTGAGGGGGGGCTAGATTTTCGGCAGAAGGTTTTCTACGGCCTATGGTACAACTTCATGGTTTGGGTTGGGTTTTTTTAGTAACTTCTGTAATAAGGTTTTTAAAATACTAGTCTGTTCTTTTTGCGACAAGTCTTTAAGCCATGATTTTATTTATTTATTTATTTATTTGTTTGTTTACGCCTTGATGGCTTTTACATATAAAATAAATTGTACAGGAGCATTATAACAAATATGCAGTATCATAAGTATATAGTACATAAAATGATAAACAGAGCTAGAAAGATATAAGTAGGCTTAACATAAGTAGGTATCAATATTCGAGTAATTGTTTACAAAGGAGTTCAACCAGCGGATTCGTATTTGGGCTCACGCTACATTATATTCAATAATTATTGTCACAATATCACACAAAATGTGATTCCAAATATACTCGAAGCATACCGGTATTGCAGTGGTGTAAAACATTTTTAACGATTAATATAAAAGTAGGTAATTTTCTTGTAATTAATTAAATTTATTTATTTATTTTTTTAATTATAATTTTTTTGCTATCATAAATGTACGTATGTTTGTTATTATTATAAAAAAGAAAAAAAGAGAAGGTACACAGTAATTACATATGTCAATAAGTAAGTAGGTACTATGAATGTAGTTATCATGAATGTAGTTACAGAGCAGTGGGTATTAAGGATGTTACTGTTAACAATGTGAAACATTTTTACGTTAGTTTGTTATTATCAGGAAAAAAAATAAAATAAAAGGTACACAGCAATTACATATATGTATAAAGAAGTAAGTAGATACTTCAGTTATTTTTTGTTTAAATTTATTCGATAGTGGGAGTTTGTTACATAACTTTACGGCAAAAGATTGAGAGCTTATTTATCTAACGGTGGTATATCGCTGCGAAGTTTATTTGGATTATCTATTTGCCTTGTTCTGGTTTATTATTATTGATATTCTTGGAACGTCGAACTATTCAAGGGTTTCTGTCATTGGCGTCTTTAGACGGACCTTTAATATGATCCATGAATACTGTTTACAACTATTAGTATCCCTGATTACAGTACGTTCACAAGAAACACGATCCTCTATTGAAATCATAGAACAGATCGTGTAATATCTATGCTAACGACCTATAAAAAGATTTTGTGCTAAGCTCGTGAAAACAACCGAGCGAGGACAAAGAGCAACTGATAAACCGGCCCTTAGCTTTATAATATTATACGACTTAGACGCTTCCATATTTTTTATCATTTTCTCAGAGACGTGACTGATTAATTTTGAATTGAAAGTTAGGGAGAAGTTACATACTTAAGCTTTAGGATCGGGGCTTTGTGAAAGATTGATTATGTGACTTGGGTTAACGTGTGTCCCATCATATATTTTTATCTTTACGCACTTTCACCACATTCAGCACCAGTGATAAAATGCCTATTTGGGTCGGGTCGTAACTTTCTTATTTCATACACTCTTCCAAAGATGACACAATATTGTTTTAATATCTTTTCCGTTTCTCTTTTGGTTATTATGTTTTATGGACTGTTTAGACTACATCAATGATTCATAGAGTTCAGAAAATGGTCAAAGTTCAATTCACAAGAAAACGGTGGAAATATTTGTATATTTTAACCAGTTTGTTACAATTACATTCTCCAACTCGTCTTGGCAGGAGATTACTTCTTTGAAAAGAATAAAGTTCTTTTATATAATAATCAGGGATTTATTTGATACTTCCGCGTGTACAAGAAGTGGTAACCATGATTGTCGACTTATCTGCAAACTGGCTAAATAGAATCTGAATCGAATGAGCTCCTGTAGACAGCGCCCGGGCCGCGTATTTACAAAACCTATACCGATTCAGTCGCGGTAACGACAATTTACATTTTAAATAACCTCTATATTGGTTATTTTTTATCACATTGCAAAAAAAAAAATGTTCTAAAATCTAGATAAAATAATCTTTCTGATGTGTATATTAGAAATTAATGATTTTATTTCTAAATATTAAAATTTTAATATTATTCCCACATATTGTAAATACACCTCTATATTGATAATTTTTTATCACTTTGCAAAATCTAAAATTGTTCTGAAATCTAGATAAAATAATCTTTCCAATGTGTATATTAGAAATTAATAATTTTATTTCTAAATATTTAAATTTTGATATTGAAAATTTAAACCGACTGAAACGCGGTAGGGATTGTAAATACGCGCCCGGGCCCTTGGCCCCCTTAGTGCCCAAACTCCGAACCATAAACTAACTGCCATCAACCGGACTTTTGGGACAGCACTTAGTACTTAGCACTGCCCTCTATGTGACATGCTCGGAAGCTTTTATATATACTACAGTTTATAATTCTTGTTTTATATAAAAAAGATAGGTAGAAGTTACGTAGATACATTCATCATATTTTGCGAGTGGAGCCGAAATCCGTATGTCAAATGACTTAATCGAGGTCAACAACTGCAGTTTTTAAAGAATTGTTGTAATTTTTCGTTGGGTCCATTGCAGAAAGTTTGCAGGGAAGTGGTAGTCCAAAACTAAAAACCGTTAGGAATAGCTAAGATTTTTTATGTGCTTCTCAAAAAGTGTGTGTGAGTTATATTCACAAATAGTCCCTGTTTTCTGATGGGTGTGGAAACGATCTAACCATGCTGCATAAGCCAATCCTGTTGAAGGAGAAACTCACTTACGATTTTTCCAGTTCAATTTCGTAACCTTCTTGATTTTAATGATCTAACCTTCAATCTGGTAAATTCAATGGTAACATAGTATTTCAACCAATTAATGTATTCCTGAAAAAATAAATACGATATTGAAAGCATTATTTTCTATTTTTATGTTAACGAATAACTTTTCCATAACGATTTAAAATACGTTATTTTTGATTTGCCGCCAAAACGACATGTTCGTTTTTGTTCGTGAATATGGCGTTGTTGACGTCACACCAGTCAACTTCGGTAACAGCCGTCTTATCAACCATTAACGTTTTCATGTCATATTGACGTTGCAGCCAGTTGGAACCATTTCGGATTGTGAGGTTTTAGAACGTTTTTATATTCAGTAGAAAGTATGAATGAAAGTATTGTAACAGTTTGTATTTATACTGGCCAAATATTCAGTCGTTGAAGTAAGCACCCATTTAACAATCACCCAATAACTAGGTTGCTACGTATCAATTCAAATTGAATTTTGAATTCCTAATTGAAATTTTTCTACGAGCAAGTCGAATCCAGATTTTTCGTTTGTTGCCCAAAAAGATAGGAGGAACAATTGAATTTGAGTTCAGTTCCAAGCATAAATATACAAACCACCCACGTTCCAAGCTAGCGGCCAGTGGATCCGGGAGTCTGTCTCAACGTGGGGAAGGCACATACTTCGGTGAAATCGTAATTACTGTGAGCTTATAACTTCTGTTAGTTTGAGTTTATTGACTTACCATTTTAATTTTGTTCTGCTTGAACTGGCCCCCTTTAGTAATTTTAACATCTTGAGATCATTTTTAATTCATAACAAGCTATCAATTCATTTATTAGATTTTAACTATTTAGTTTCTTCTTGTAAGGACTAAACACGACCCTGAAGTATTTAAATATTACTTTGTTATAGTCTCATGTTTTGTTTTATTATCTTCTAATATATAAAATTCTCGTGTCACGGTGTTTGTTACCATACTCCTCCGAAACGGCTAGACCAATTTTGATGAAATTTTGTGTGCTTATCTGGTAGGTCTGAGAATCGACCAACATCTATTTTTCATACCCCTAAAAGTAAAGGGTGTTCCACTCCGAAGAAAATTATTTTCCCCATACATTTTGTATGGAACGAATTCTCCTATTTTGAAAGAACTGCAGCAATATTGTAAGGGGTATAATATTGAACTATGAACCGGGGGAGGGGGGAGGGGGGAGAGGTGAAAGGAACTCAGGAAGGGGGGTTAGCGGGACGGGGGAAGGGGAGAAGTGGAGTGGGGAGAGGGAGAGGGAACGCGAGAGGGGAAAGGATACGCAGGGAGAAACAATTTAGATCAAGGTATGGTATACGCAGGGAGAAACAATTTAGATCAATTCAGCTAATAAGTTGACAACAGTTTTTGATTCTGAGGCGGTACGAAGTTCGCCGGATCAGCTAGTTTAATAATATAATTTGGTTGTTGCCTCAACTCTTTTATTTTTAACTATAAATATTCTGTTGTACTTATTCTTATATGTAGTATTACACTTATATTTTTTTTAAACCATCATAGTATTAAAATTAAATTTTTGTAGTACGATGATCAGAATCAGAAAAATAAACTATAAATATTTCGCCCATTTTTAACGGTTGGTGTGTGAAAATACCCCAATGTCTTTCTTCATGAAAATTCTTTTTTGCAACAAGGGGCCATACATAAATTACGTCACACGAATTTCATGATTTTTTAATCCCCCCCCCCCCTCCTATCCACGTCACACATTGTCACATTTGTGAGATTCTCTTCCTCCTAGTGTGACTTAACATATTATGCAATTTTAAATCTAAAAATAATCAAAACAGAAGTTCAAATTTTTTATACATGTTACGTCTGAAAGTTGATGACCCCCCCCCCCATACCCCTTGTAACACAATTTCACACTTCTCTACTCCCCCCTCCCCTTTAAGATGTGACGTAATTTATGGATGGCCACCAAGTGATGTGTAAAGAGATTAGACATAAAATAAATGTAATTAAATGAAGCAATATTACTTTTTTTAAACCATTATATTATTCAGTATTAACTGAACCGTAACTTGAACATTAACCAGTTAAGGTGTGACGTAATTTATGGATGGCCTGCAAGTGAAGTGCAAAGATGTTAGACATAAAATAAATGTAATTAAATGAAGCAATATTACTTTTTTTAAACCATCACATGATTCAGAATTAACTGTACCGTAACGTGAACGTTAACCAATTTCGGAATAAACGTTCTCCCCTCAGGGAAAAATATGTAATAAAGAAGAATAATGGAAGTGCCTTCAAAACTATTTTTCCATTACGCACGCCCTCTGTCTCACTTACACTTACTCGCCTAACTCATTAGAATTTCGTAAACTCAGTTTTGTATTGGAAGTGTAAGGGCTAAATGTTTGGATAACGAAACAAACAAGATAGAATGGACGGTGAATGGGAACATGTCTAAGATGGGGCTGTAAGATAATAGGTAGAATAAAATAATTATTTCATTGACGTATTGTTATTTTTAGGTGGCCGAGGAGACGGCCCACCTCGCTCCACACGGAGTACCTAGCAACCCTCTGCCGCGGGCCCTCTCATCCTCGCGCCTGTCGGACATGGGGGCGCAGGAGAGCTACGGGGCGACGCGCCAGCAGGGGCCCAGCCTGTCCGTCCCAGGGGCTCCGAGCAACCCCTTCATTCAGCCCGCCCCCTCGGCTGCACCCACGCAGGAGTACGGGGGGTACAGATAGAGGTATGTGATCAACTCTCATGGTAGAGAGATGGGTGGGGACTTCAAGGGTTTTGTCTTATAACTTAGACTCTTAGACCTTAACTATAAAACTTTATTTCTTTCCACGAAACTCGCAAACAATCAAATCGAATCAAAATTGTATAGTCCCATTCACCGTACACAGATTTTGAGTAATGATTATAATGATGTTATTCACAACTAAAAAACTAATACATAAACCTAATTTATTAAATTTCTTGGCAGGATTTATTTTATTTATAAACTTCTTACACCTTATCTTTCATTAAACTTTTATTAACAGTCAATTACGATTCGTGAGCCAATAATTCTAGATTTCAAAATTTCTCTCCACATACTTTCTTCCTTTCGTTACCATTACGAATACGTTCATCAGTTATGTTTTAAGAATCGTTCACAACTGACGCGAAATTACCTGCAGATACTCTATGGACTTACGTAATAGTGTATATAACCACGCAATAATTTATTTTAATTTACCCATAACTTGTATCATAATGTATTGCGTATACTCCAATATGGAATCACAATTGTATACTCCCGTTCGCTGTATACAGAATGTGTCTAACGATTATAAGAATGTTGTTGACATGTTTAACGCATCAATCACAAAATAAATATAAACAGCTCATTTAGGCAAGCAGAACAAAAAAATCTAGTAGAACAAACTGTCTAGCTCTGATACCTTTATAATATTTAAATTTTATAATGAAATATTTAATCCGTTGAGAATGCTGGAAACACCCAGCAGCGTTTCAGAATGCACCATACTTAAAAATAATGTTTTTATTCCTTATCCATTACTTTCATTTGACATTATTTTGTTTTATATTTTTGTGCACATTTAGATGTTTTTTATTCTTTAAAAATAAAGATGTCACAAAACAATCCCAGCTTGTTGCAAACATCTAAAAGTTAGAACTAACGATTAGTTAACTACACTAGTTTAAAACTAAAGGAAGCTTTCGCAAAATTAAACTGGGTAAAGGTTTATATAGGGTGTCCGGGGGTAAAGTGCAATAACTTCGGTAGGTGATTCTACATGATGGTAGGAGTAAAAAAGATTAACAACTTTTTTCGAAATTCCAGCATTTTTTCCCATACAAAAAGATTTACTTACTAAAAATCCTTAGTGTGAGGTACGATCTTACTTGCCGGGAGCCTGCCGGGCACGATGGTGGCAACATTATAACGTGGCGATTGGCCCGTACCGTAACAGCGGAAAATATCTTTTTACCACAAAACTACCCCTAAAAGTTGGAATTTCGAAAAAAGTTGTTTATCTTCTTTACTTATAATATTATGTAGAATCAGCTCCCGAAGATAATGCACTTTACCCTCGGACACCCCTGTATAGGTTTATATAACATTCAATGGAAGATTTAGTATAGGTTTACCAATTATTTTTTTTTAATTCTTAAAAATTGTGCTATGCCATCTTAAGTTTTATTTACTGGAATTTTCCGTCGAGATCCTTCGAGATTCGTTCACAATCATCCATTCTGTATCTTTTGCGTCAGTATAACGCTCGTTAAATCAACCTTATACGACACATTTTGACAGTTTTATTAGCGGTATTCCGTATCGTGTTAACGAGCTAAAAAATGCGATCGTGTTAAGACTCCGACTCATAAAAGTAGTTACCCTAAACGCCAGAGATGACGGCTGTGTTTGCCGCATACTTCTCGTTAAGAGATGTCAGTCGCGGGAAAATTTAACAATCGGATGTGATCTCGAATATCATCATTTATGAAAGCCTACTAGCCTTAAATATGAGTAGTTTTAATAAGTAATAAAAAGTAATTCGTGTTTTTTAAGTAGGTAATTAATCCATCCAACACACAACAGGCATAGGACGGGCCATTGAAAGTCATACAAATTCACAGAAATTTGACAGCCGATAACGCCGAACGGACGCTTACATATCAGAACGCTGACTTAACGCATAAGACAAGACAAAATATACAGAATCACCATTGATCCATCATAACGAACAAGGAATTCGATGATTGCCTTTAAAGCATATAAATTTATATCGATTTCACTCATTTATGATTCTTGAGATAAATTTTGTTTTTACATTTTTATTTCAGGATTCACCAGTAACCTGAAAGCTCCGCAAATGACCAGCATCGCGGAGAGAGTATTTAATCACCTTGTTTACATAATATTGTATTTATCAAAATATCATAATTTTGCATTTGATGTTCAACGTCTCTAAAATTGATGATCTGATACTAAGGATTGGAAATTATAAGAATTGTATCAACATGTGTTATTTTATAGAAATAAACATTTAAAATGAAAGCACGATAGTTCCAAAATGATAAAAGATAGTTAATGATTAATCTATAGGTAGTTAAGTACCTTTACGTATAAAGTGTATTCATGTTTGTAAATGTTTCTATGTGTGAACGAGGAAAAATTGTATTATTTAAAGCAAACTATAGGAAAAACTATTAATATTGCTTGGTTTATCTGATTGAATTTAACATTATGTGTGCAATAATGATTTGTTTGACATATCATTTACTTTTCAATGCGAACAGATTATTTTAAAAAGGTTATTTGAGATTGTAAATGAGTAGATATGTCGCATTTATTAAAAAAAAATCCGTGATCTCAAAACTATCGAAAATTAAAACAATGAATTTCCAACAAATTCCTCTAATATTTTTTTAAGAATAACTTGAGATCTTCTAAAAGCATGATTTTAAACGCGTCATGGTCCCGGTCAGTGGTTGAGTGAGCACGGCGCTTGCGTCTCACCCGAGCGTCGCTGTGTTCGATTCCTCGACTGGCTAAGTCCTTCATCACAACACAAGCAACATTTTCAGCTTTATGTGGTGGTAGTAGGAGATTTTCAATCATTGTTGGGTTATTCGTAACCCGAGAATATTTTCCAAAATATTTATTTTTCAATAATTAACTTTATGTAATTTAAAGTTATTTTCTGAGCGGTCCATATTTAGAAATTTTAAATCACTTCATTACTAAAGATATTAGAGGAAAATAACCGTATATGGAATACCGTTTTAAGTAGTACTTCTAAAAATTTCAAACAAACATTTATACAATGCACAGATGTAATACATACAATACTATTTCCAATTACATTATGAAAAATACTTAATTTTTACAAGAATTACATAGAAAGTGTTCTGACAGTGACAAAACAAAACCATCTCACCGCGGACGCAGCACTCGCTCGACTGATAAGTTGAAATTGTACGCAGTTGTAATGTTCTTTTATATGTGGTTCACTAGCCCACAATGTCAATAATTACAACGTAAGTTCTTTTTGTGTTGTTTATTGTGAATTACAATTATCGGGAGTAATATTGTATTTATGTTTTTTGGTAGCGACTGTTTACTAAGGCTTCCTAAGTAGATCTGAGCGTTGCCGGCCAGGCCAGCTAATCCATTGCACTGTGCTCACTCGTGAAATTCCGGAAACCCGAACCTTCCCGAGCGAGCGCGGTGTGTGAGTATACCTACGAGTACATATGTCATACACTACAGCAGTGATTGAAGGGGATATGCCGGTATTCCATGTTAGGGATACAATTTTATATTTGGTTAATTTCCTCTACCAAAGCTAAATATATTTTGAAGAAAGATTATTTTAATTGATAAGCTATTGAAATATTGAGAAAACACAACACTTGAAAGGTATTAATTGAATAAGTAAGATATTAAATTATAATAATTTTCTTAATTAGTAATTAGTGTAATATATTGATTGTTTTGCCTGAAAATGCATCTTTATTCCTTTTGCATATCATTAGTGTGATTGTTAGCCATTAAGTACAAAAATATATTTCAATTTTTAAACTCTATAAATGTTATCAAAAGTAAGAAGAAAAATCTCTTATAATAAATGGTTGTATACTATGTAATGTTTACTGATATTATATTTTTGCTGTGAATATAATATGAAAAAGTGCGAACAAATTAAATCGGTGTTTTGTTACAAAGGTTACATCTACTCCATAGTACTAATATAATATGAAATATCAAAGAATTGTTCAGCAAAAATCATAAAATAAAAAGTGTAAAATAAATTTTCGCATAAATTAAATACGTATTTTGCTTTCATTTAAATTGTCCCAAAAGAAAGTAAGCACTGATATTTTTAAAAAATTAGAAGCTTTGAAATTTAACAATATATTTCATATATATAATATGCACAACGAGATTTAATAATTGCATTTTATTTATTTCTTTCATGTCGAAACTATTTAATCACTATCATTGTAATAATATTAGGTGCGTATTGAAACATTGATTCATCACTAAATCGCTCGCATATTTGAAAAAATCCTTCTAATTTGAACAATTCATCGAATTTCAAAGATATTTTCCAAGTTCTGTGAAAGTCCCATTTAAGTTCTATTATTATTCCATTATTGTGAAGCAACTGGTCCATAATGATATTAAAACAGAACTTAAATAGAACTTACACGGAACGCGAAAAATAACTTTGAAATTTTATGAATTTTTCAAATTCCATGAAACAACCGTCTTCTAAGATTTGACATTCCGATTTTTTCCGATTGATAACATATTTTCCTTGAAGACTTTATGCTTTTAAAATCTTAAAAAATGTATGTTAGTGTTATTAAGATAATATCCATACATTTGCTGAGCCGAAACGGTAATTAGACGAAATTCCCTCACTGAAAAAAAATCGCAAAATATGCTCCGAAAATTGATAATTTTTTTTCTGTTATTTAACATGTTATGATAAAAAAATAACAGCGTTTCTTTAAAGCTACTTAAGAAATTTGCCGGGAGATTTTTGCTCCATTTTATTAAATTTTTTCACATTTTTCGCTTAATTATTATCGATTTTTAACAACTTTTTAACACGGCATAACACCCCAAAAACAAATAACGAAAATACTTTTGGCCGTGAAAATCTTAAAACGTATCTAACTTTTTAACACTCCCTCTAACATTCGTATTTACACATTTTCCATCCAAACCATTTTCTTCTTCTTTTTGAACGCTTACTACGGAGTTTCAATCTTCTACTCTCCGGGGTACCCCTAAAGCAACTGAGCTATCGTGGTAACCCTCACTCGGATCTATAAGATTGTTTTTACGATAATTCAACATTACCAGACTTTTGAGGTCTATGTCTTTTGAGGCGTACCAGACTTATTAAATTCACCGTGTTCCTCTAATTATGTTTGATTGTGCAATATTAACTACGATAATATGTTTTATTCTTCGATATCTTTCAAATTAGAGTGATTTGAAAGTTATTTATAAAGTGGTAAACATTTCAAAATATTGTCCATAAACAGATAAAAATAATTTATTTAGCTTTAATTATGTTTAATTTTTGAATTATTTTCCAATAACTATATCAAATATTTAAAATAATATGTTTCTTCATATTTGTACTAAATAAAAATATTAAAAATGCCTTCGAAAAATATAAAAAAATGTTACCGTTAAGCACTGTATTTTTGTTGGTAGTAATATCATAAGAATATTTAATAATAAAAATATTATGCTTTTAAGCGTGATATTTTGTACGCTTTGGAGATGGCCGGGTATTGCAATACGAGTATCTACTAGTGTAATTCTAAGATATTACTTTATTACGTTTATTTTGATATACGCGACGTTTAAACTATTATATTTGAAATTTTCTCTTCAAACTATTGCCATAGATAATATTATTGTGTGTATGGACTTTCATATATATTTAAAATCTCATTATTAATCTTTATTGCAAGAGAATAGATGTTCATTACAACCAAATTTATTCATTTTCCATACAAGAATATTGATCTAAAATTGGGAAGTTAAAACTCGTCTAAGTAAGTGATTTCACAAGATAAATTCTGAAAGTAATTCAGGATCAAAAAATTATTCCTAATTAAAAAAAAGAGCACAATACATATAACCTACCCTGAAATCTGTATATCCTGTATCCCAAAATCCCAAGAGTATTGTGGAATGCGCGTACTGCCAATAAAGAAAATATTCCTACGGTTGAACCAAGGTCGTGAAATCAATAAAAATCTCGTAATCCCGGGACCAAGATAGGCGCAGCACTGGGATTATGGTGCCGAAAAAGTTCGGTATTCCCGGGTTCCTGTTTCTAGAGATCCCGGGATTGAAAGCATAGTGAAATACCTTCCTCTCACAAATACCTGCAATCAAATGAGCGCTCTTTAATATGATCAGTCTGTACCTTCAACACAAGAATATTGATCCCTCGATCGATAACATTTATCTTCTTCGTAAGAATATTGATCATTAGTACAAAAACATGTTCATCAATATTCTTGAATTGAACATCGTGGTACAAGAACATCGACGTTCGATTCAAGAATATTGTCCTCCACTACAAGAATTTTGATTTTTGGAATAAGAGTATTGATTTTCGCTACTAGAATTTTGGTTTTTAGAAAAAGAATATTGTTTTTCACTACAAGAATTTTGATTTACAGAATTAGAAAATTCACTACAAGAATTTTGATTTTCAGAATAAGAATATTGATTTCCATTACAAGAATTTTGATATTCAAAATAAGAATATTGATCTTAAATACTACAAGTAGTAAGTATATCGCTCATCAATTCAAGAATATTGATGTTCAGTAACAGAAAATTGTTAATTTTCGTAACGAAAGACGATTTTCAGTATTTAGTTCAACTGTTGAACAATGATGTGAAATACGTACTTTTGTTTATTCCAATGTGAAATCCTTACATTAGTTTTTACTGAAAATGTGTCTGTTGTGTACAGACCTTTTTCATTTCAGGGGACGCTGTGTTTAAATGAGATAAAAGCGTCCTTTCAAGTTTTTAAATAAATCAGCGTGTTAATGCTGATGACGACAGGCTTTTGAAGAGATATAATCTGTAAAGATTCTCTAACGAACATCTCTGTTGTAAACCTGTGTAGTTCAAAATATTTCTTTCTGAAACATCAATATTTAAATTTATTATTGAATTACCTTTGCATAGATGTCTTAATAAATATACGTTGAATATATTTGTAAATATAATATTAATAATTTTATTATTTAAACTTCTTTACGGATTTGACAAAACATCATTCTTTGTCCATAGTCACTGCTACCTAATAATGTATGTTGTTGAATTATTTTAGTTTTAAAACTTCTTCATGTTCTGTATTTCTCGTGTTGTTAACCGTACGTCAAAACTTATTATGTTATTATCGATAGTTCAATATGTCATGTGTACCTTACATTTAACAATCAGCTAGGGATTGGGTAAAAATATTTATGCAGGATTTGTCGAAATAACTATTGAATTCTCCAGATAGTAAAAGAAATAATGAAGTTAATAAAAAATGGTGATCAAAAAAGTTTTTATAAAAAGTCATGTTTGTCCCATTTACTGGTAGGTTTGGATTAAAGAATTCAATTTTTTAATGAGAGAATTTACAGTTTGTTGGGTAAAAAATTACGCAAAACAAATCACCTGTTTTAGTGATTCCATCAAACGATACTTGAGTTGTTGATACTAAGTTTATAACCATGCAATAACCAGTGGACACTTTAACCGGGTACGGGTATGGTAAATCAAATAAGCATTTAACACTGTACTTACAAGTTTATTATAACAATTTACATCCTTACGACAATTTATGTTTACAAAATATTCGTACATGAAAAGTAGGAGCGAACAAGTAGCGATTTACAAGATTTACATCGTCGGCAATCCGGAACAGAATGGTACTTATTATTTTGTCCCGGCAGTCGGTGACTAGGTGAAAAGTTGTGGGATCGCTATTGGCGTGTGTGGAGCCAATAGGAATGATTACGCGATTCAAAATAGCTGCGTCGTTCGCTACCACACGGGTAATAATATCTACCGTATTTTAAAAGAAGGATGGAATCTGTTCATTAATTTAGACAAATCCTGTATATATTTAATCATTGAATTGGTATATCTCTGATTGTATTTTTAAATGAAATTGTAGAAAATTAATTTAGTGTGCATTGAAATGCAAAGATATAGGCAACTCGTTTCTTTCCTACATTGAATCGAACTGCCGGTTATTATTATTTGTTTTACATTAGCTCCACATTAGGCCCTGAGGAAAATAATTCCCCACGGGGCCTATGTCATCTTTGGGGATACTGTGTAGAGGTTCTCGAGGGAAAGAAAGATATGAAGTTCTGGGAAGGAAAAGGGTACCTATGAAAAGAAGTGACGGACGTATGCATCCATCCCACCCACTGTGGTGCACGGCGATATTCCAAGAGAGCTCTGGTGGAGAGATAAAAGGTCTCCCTCAACCAGTCTCTCCCAATCGAAGAAACGCAGCTGGTGGGCAGGTAGGTGCATTCACCGTCAAGACCTGGACAAACTTCACCCCATGAATCGAGGCACCCCTGCTAGGTCACCATACGTAGCGAACCACTTGTGTGACCTAGACGGAGGTGTTGGTTATCAAATAAATTATGGTACCTATACCCGTATCTCAAATTTTATAAGTTTTTGTTGTGGAATAATTAGTTACCTATTATGTATTCGTTTCTGTTGAATTAAAATGATATGTTTTAAATGTGAGATGTTAATGTATTTGTTTCTTACTGACGTCCATAGAAATATGGGTATATTTAAATCATTAAGTACGTGTATGTATATTCTTAATTGTTGTCAAATTCGAATATTCAGATGTAATATAATCATAAATTCTGTATTTTTGTCAGGTGAAATTGTTTAAAATAAACAAATCTGTACAGATAGAAGAGCACCACAATATAAGCACTGTTAATTATATAATCACATTATTATAAATATATTCATGTAAAAATGATCGTCGTTTTATTTCAATAAAGTGATACTCTCAGTACCAGAAAAAACAAATATTCAAAAGCTTGAAAAGGTTTCAGCCGCATTGGTGGTCGAATTTAAACAGTCAGATTCTTTCGCACTTTCCTCTTCCCCGTTTCCTTCCCCTCCCATACGTTCAGCACCCCAACATATCCCAATTGAGGGTGACGAAGTCCCACTGTCTCTAGACAGATTTTTTAATAATTTTGTTTATGTGGTGTATCGTAAAAGCTTCCGCCTTGTATAGACAGATGGCGGTGATATATCGGTAGATTCCGCTATGTGGCAGGCCGCGAAGTGCTTAAGTTTTCCGGCAGAGGATCAGGGGGCTCAGAGGCTGTTTCAGTGATCACTGGCCAGAACCATTATAGCTAGCTTCTAGTTATGTAGACTACCGCAGTACCAATTGTATACGCGAAGTATAAATAAATCCAGATAACAACAAGAATCTATTCATTCCTACCAAGTGATCTCCATCCAAGTATTTGGAGAGTCTGTTAGTGTGTCCACTAAAAGACTCCGGTTACTAATATCTACAGCCTGTATGTCGGACGAATATCTACAGCTCATATGTTGAACTAATATCAACGAACTTCAAAGTGTTGACTAATATCTACAGAGCGTAGGTTGAACTAATATCTACAGAGCGTAGGTTGGACTAATCAGCTAAATGTGTCCAATAGTCCGATATCAGGGATTTTTACATACATACTTACATAAATGAAGTTTTTTAAACTGCATACGCAATATTACGTTATTCCAATATGCTATACATAATTGCAAATCCAACCTCTGCCAGTACTGTAGATATTCGTCAACACTTTGGTAATCATAGATATTAGTCAACAGTTTGAGCTGTAGATATTCATCAACACTTTGATTCTCATAGATATTAGTTCGATTTTTTCAGTTTTTGGAATTCCTGTAGATATTAGTAGACGCCTCCCACTAAAATAACAGAACACTACAGTTTACATTAACTCTTATGCAATGTGTAGGATCTTTTTATGAAAAGGAAGGAGAGGAAGTTCTGGGAAGAAAAAAGGTATGATGGGTGGGTAGGATAGAGTAGGATCAGTGTGTCCTGGAATGATGGACGTATGAATACATTCCTACCGCGGCAGTGCAAGGCGATGGATTTTTTAATATTTTTTTTTATTAAATAAAACATACAACAAGGTTAAACTCTTAAGAGTTATCAGGAGACTCATTGAGGGATCGCCAATTGGTACTTTTGAAAAGTTAAACCCAATCCAACCTAATATGCAGACACAATATATGTAGAAAAATATTACAAAACATTTCACAGAAGCAACATACAGACACAACATTTGAAGTATCACTTTACAAATATTTCACAGAAACACGTCTAATAAGATTTCATGAATTAACCACTCATTTTTGTACTGTTGATGTCAAAAAGTTAAAATAAAGTATCCTCCATGATGGACTATAGAAACGCATAAAAATCAAAATTAGGAAAATTCAATAAAAGGTACGGGCTCAAAAATATATAGACCTAATACAAGATGTTTACATACAAAATACATGACAAGATTTAAAAAAAGATATAAACTACGCCCATCGTATCTGGATGTACAAAGTTTGGTACTTGGAGATAATCAGGACAACTATCAGAACAGAGTTTGTACCTACTTATTACTCGTTTTCCAAATAATATTTGAAAAAATAGGATTTCAATATATCGTTTCGAGATTAGTTTGAGGCATATACCTGTCTTATCCGAGAGAGAGGTCAAAAGTTCTCCCTCAAACAGTCTCTCCCGATCCAGCCCATCACGCAGTAGGTGGGCAAATGCATTCGCTACCAAGACCTAGACAAAACTCACCCTACGAACGAACCAAACGTAGCGAAACGCTTGTGGTGGCCTATAGTATGGATGCTGGTTATCAAATAAATGGTTCACTTTGCGGCGGTACCCACGCTTGCCCCCCAAGTTGGAACTCTGTATACACGCTGTATATACATGACCTTCATGCACAACGGTAAGATGTTTTGCTCAATAACTAGAATTCATGGGATCAATACCCAGAGAGGTAAAAAAAAAAAAAATCTCCATCAGGCGGCACTAAATATTTTATTTCTTTAAAGATAGATATCAAGTGAGGATCTATAGGCAAGCTATAGACGGGTGGTCGAGGGTTAGGAGACTGGAAATTTGTCTCGTTATAAGAGGATATGTACAACCATTTTGAATCGGAACGGTACATGAAATGGCTATAGCAATGTTTAGTTTATGGTTTTAGTTCACGGGTATTCTCATTTCCCCTCCTCTACTTTCTTAAGAGCGTTTAACCAGCCAGCGGACGAAAATCCACATTTCGTCGAAAGTTGTTCTTACAATCGTGCAGGGTGGTTACAACGAGAAAGATTAATTATTCTCCGTACCAGCTTTTTAAAATTATAACTCAATATCGAATTTATTTCAATACAAATTAGCTTTAATTTATACCTTCATCCAAAAATGCTGAAAGGCGTGATGATAAAACTATTAAAATAATGTACTTTTTGTAGTTATTTTTTGATTATAAGTATTTATCATTTTTCAATAATGTCTAAATTTAATAAGAATGTTAAAAAAATCAGAAATATATTAGTTTTTAAATAAATAATAAATACACAAATGGACCAATTTTCGTCAAGAAACACATGTACGTACATATTTTTTAATGATTTTATTGAAAGTAAAATTAAAATTATAAAACATGCGTTTGCTAGAAAATATATTTATTTATTTTACTGCATGATAATATTATTCGAAATACAAAATCTTTTTTGAAAATTTAACAAATCCGCCAACGACCTATGGAATAACCTGATTATACTAAAAATTAAAAAAAATTCTCAAAATTTATTACATGCAAATGCTAGATAAAAGAACAATCTTTCGAAATCCATTTATAATTTTTTGTGGAAAAGAGTCAATACGTCTAAAATCTGATTTGAAAATGACATATTTCTGGTTTTCTCTGGTAATGCCCTCTTAAGGCCAAATGTAATCATTTATTAATTTGAAATAATGATAATATTATTACGCAAATCGATAAACATAAAGTTTTTAATGGGAAAAATATTTTTTATACGTTTTTAAAATTAACATAGGCTTAGCATTTATCAAAACCAAATTAGAAATACGACCTTTTTCTGACCGTTTTTCGTATGTTTTATAAAATATTTTTAACTGCTGAATATCTTCAAAGTATACCTTTAGGGGTTTTCTTTAAAATTACGTAAAGTAATTTGAAGAAAATAAATAAAACTGCTATTAGTTTAATTTTTTCTTAAACACCAATTTTCGTGGATTTTTAAACGTTGATTACAAATCTTTGGATTCGTTTATTTAAAAAAAACGTTACGATAATTTATTGGTATTACATTTCTCCATTTTTTTAAAGACAATTTTATAATTTTTAACTTCAATTTTAACAATGAAAACAGGAATTTTTAATTACTAGCAAAAGCCCTTGCATTAAAATTTTTCTTACATTTGTAAAGCCATGAATGCACAAGATACGGGGAGTTGGGAAACACACCAAATTAACCCAATGCGACGTTTTACCGAAATTTATAACTCATTTCGAAGCGACATTCACAATAAAAAAAATCCGTTACCTTAAAAATTATTCCATTTCCATTTCAATTTCCATGTACGTAGTCTTTTGAAAAGATAGTTTAGTTATATGCGAGCGTTGACCGACCCAGAAAGGCCACTGCATCGGGGTCGGTCAACGCTCGCCATCCAATTCGTAGCCCGTTTAGGTCAGTCGTGTGACCCAGTAAATATATTGTAATAATAAACCAGATTGTAACAAGGACCTATTTATTCTTGAACACAACCATTAGTGTACGCCTGAGGTTAAGGCAAATATTACAATTTCCTATTACCATTCCAATATAAATAAATTATATAACATAAAAAAATGATCTAGTTAATAGTTGGTAAAAAAAAGAATTCTTACACTAATTTATTTTGCCATTTTCATTGATTTAACTTTCCGTTTTGAAGCAGTTCGGTACATTGTGCCGGCGTCGTGTGTGCGAAGCCATGGGACCAATAAGGGCAAATGGAATTGAAATAATCACCCGTATGGAATTGAAATATTCACATATGAACCATGCTTATTTTTGATCAAATTATTAAAAAAGTAAAACAATTATATATTTTCTTCATTGAGATCTCAACAAATATAGAGCCGGCCAACCTATAGTAACTTTTCTACTAGACAATAAACTTAACTGCCTCACTTTAAACTGTTATTACTTCCTTTGATTCTACACTACCTTCTACTGTCGACTATGGACGTAGTAATGTAGGTTCCCGACACGTTAGTTCCCATGTTTGCACAGTCATGTAACGCCATCTAGCGAGAACATTTAACACTCACATGATAGTTCGGGACCAAATCCAATAGGGAATATATTATTATCTTCAATGTTTTCGCTATCGCAAACGTTCATTTTTTACATGTCTCGGGTCTATGTTTGGACCACCTTTTAGAAGGGTGGTTCAATGTGACAAGGATATTCTTAATATTATATAATAATGATAAAATCCTTTTCTGAGTAGGTATGTTAGGTATTTCGTCTTCATCTTTATAAGCCTTCCGGCCTAGAGCTTTAGGCACACGCTTTTTGACAAATTAATCCACCCGAAGCCAGCAATAATTCTCTTTCTATCGTCGGTTCCTCTTAGTTGTGAGTGACTTCTGTTGTTTTCAAATGTTACTAGAATTCTAAAAACCTGTTTTTAGCCGTGAGATATGCCCAGAATTTTAAAGTGTGGAGGCTTTATGCGAAATTGAATGAATTAAGTACATAAAATAAAACATTAAAATTCCATAAAATTCCAAAAAAGTGGTGTCGTAGCCGAAAAATAGCCCACGATTTTTAAATTCAGTTGCCGTGGAATGCTTTACCAATTGTGCTTTTCACAAACCTGTTTTTCAAACCAATTTAAATTTCATATTATACAACATAAAATACATAAATATATTGACTTGTCAAAAAATATCAACCAACAAGCGAACCTAGGTACTTCAATCAAGAATAATGGATTTTGAATCCAAACACTAAAAAGTTAATAGAAAATTATCAAGAACGTATGGATTAAGTAGAGTTTTAATAGTGTAAACCGATTTATTGGAGCTTGGGATAAAAGTTTCATCGAATTAATTTTTTTAATGATATTTTAAATCCATTAATCATTTAATCATCCCCCTTTGAAATAAATTTCAGGGGTTTATTGTTATCAAGTTTAATTTGTAGAACTATTCGAAATCATACGTCAATGGTAGAACTACATTTTAATTTTAATTTATTTGATATTTTCCTAAATAAAAAAAAAGTTTATTTTAAACTAGTTCTGCTATGTAACATTAGCTTACATAGCAGAACTTCTTTATAATAAATAGTTTTTTGAATTAAATAAGAACATTATGGAATAACCCTAGTATCGATTATAAAATGCTTTCAAATAATTCTCACTACTAAAATACACCCTTTTGTCATATAAAGAAACGATATAAGTCTCGACACAGGTATATCCTAGTGAGACAGACATCAAAAAAACCCAATGTATATATACTTTTTATAGATAAAAAAATAAATAATCAGAAAGCATCGTCATATGACGGCGGTGTAAAAGCTACGATAGGTATTGAAATCATCCAAATCTCCAGATTCATTAAAAATACTATTTTTGGTTGTGATTCTGTCTGTAAATCCGGTTCAATGAACTCGAATTTGCTTTAAATTTAAGTGTCAAAATCAAAATTGATTATCAGAAAATTTCAACCATGCGACAAATTAGATATCAAAATTATTTTATTTCAATCTTAATATATGTATAATATAAAAAAAGTCGAGTAAGTTACACCATTTATAACTCAAGAACGGCTGGACCGATTTTTATGATATTTGATTTGTTGGATTTGTCTCCGCCCCGAATAGCAGAATAGCTATTAAAACATTGCAAAAAATCACGAAAAAAATAATTATGAAGAAAATTCTTTCCCTCGTACATTTTGTATGGACCGAATTATCATCTTTTGAAAGAGCTGCAGGTATATTGTGATAAGTCCCTATAATATTGAGTGAATTCCACAAAATTAAAAAACGTCAAATGTCAATGCACTGATTGTTTTGCTTTGTTCTTAAACATATAATGCTGCCCTATTTCGTACACACGAAATGCAACAGTCGAAAACGGGACAAACGGTGAACGTACGTCTGCACCCCTCCAAAGGAAAAATACAATAATTATTATAAATCTCCGTCACAGGCAGTCACATGTATAAGAAAATGAAATGCAATTCCCGTAAGTACGTGGAAAAGTAAGTAAATCACCAAAAATTATAAATCAATACTGACAAAAACTAAAAACGGACAGTTGCGCATCGATAATTACTTCTTTGTGCAATTTTTAACTAAAAAAAACTGAATTTAAATCAACTAATAAGTTAACACAACAGTTATTGATTCCGAGGCGGTATGAAGTTCGCCGGGTCAGCTAGATAATTAATAAATAAATATATTTTCGTTATTTGTTTTTGGGGTGTTATGCCGTGTTGCGCCACCTCCTTCTTTAGCCAACGTTTCGGACAGCGTTGCAGTGTCCATCATCAGGGCAGATCCGGTAGATGTGTGAAATCTTAAAACGTATCATCTTCTTCTTAGGAGGTAGTGCAACACGGCATAACACCCAAAAACAAATAACGAAAATGCTTTTGGCCGTGAAAATCTTAAAACTTAACCAAATAAATATATTTTGAAATGTGTATTTGTCTAATTATTTCGCTATTTCTAATGCTCTTTATTCTAAAGTTACATAATTTATGATCGTCTTTAGAAAGGCAATGATCCTGAGGCAAATACATTTTTTTATAAATACTGTCAGCTTCAGGGTCTGAGATAATACAAAAAAATAATTATAATAAGACATTTGCTAGTCCAATTCAATCCACCCCTTTCGTTTTCTCATGGTTGGGGTTAAATACACTCGTGGGGTCTGGCGAACCCGCGCAGTCGGGACGAGGGTCCTAGCGGCCGCAAGGGAGAAGTTACATGAAGATTGTGCAAAAAGCCTTATCCAGGCTCTATTTCCACCCACCCCCGAGGTCCCGCAGACCCCAGAGTCGGGGGCCAAATTGAAAACATCTACAGTTTGTCATAGATGTCATGGGGAATTGTCTGTCCATAGACCATAGTCCGTAGTTCGTAGGCAGTTTGGATATAGCAGTAATAACAAAGTACGGAGTCCGTTTGGTTATTCGAGTAATAACCGTGTACATAGTAATGTAATGTGGGTTGATGCCACATTTAGATGGTTTGTGATATCCGATATCGGATTAACCGATTGGTTTTGTACAGTTGCCAATTTTGGGTTTGTGTCAAATTTGCATTTTTTTAGCTTAACGATTTATATTAGTCCAAATTTTTTTGTGTATTAAATATTATTTTCGTTAAATTAAAAAGGTTAAAAATAGGTACTTATTTAAGTAATGTTAGTTAATTTCAGCTTTATTCAAGTCTAGATATTATTTGGTTCTTGTTTTTACATGAGCTCCACACAGGAGGCCCTGAGGAAAATTATTTCCATCAGGGCCTATGTCATCTTTGGAGATGCTCTATGGAGGGTTTTTGTTTTGGAAAGGAAGAAGAGGAGAATTCTGGGAAGGAATTGGGTTTAAGGGGTGGGTAGGAATCTGGGGTTCAGTATGTCCTAGTCATCCGCCTCCAAGACCTAAACAAACCTCATCCCATGAACCCGGGCACCCCTGCTAAATCACCAAACGTAGCGAACCACTTGGGGTGACCTATGGCAGAGGTGTTGGTTATCCAATAAAGGTTCCCGGGGCGGCGGTACCCATTTCCGCCTCCCCAAATTTAAACTAGAGTCCCATCTGTTCCCAACCGCCACGAGCCAGTGAGGCTTTGGCATCTCCGATTGGGGTATTTGTGTGGCTGAAGATAGTGAGAGGAAGAAGATTTTAACCCGCGACCTCCGGATTCTTAGCCAAGGATCGCTAGACAAATTATTATTAAGGGCGATTAACCAGCGGCCGAAAATTCAAATTTCGTCGAAAGACGGTCTGGCGATTTTACCTTGCAACTCTACAGGGTGGTCCCAATGAGAAAGATTAATTATTCTTCGTACCAGCATTTTTAAATAATAACTCAATATCGGTTTTATTTCAAAAAGAATTTGCTTTTATATATACCTGTATTCAAAAACGCTAAAACGTGTGATGATAAAACCATTAAAATGATGTACTTTTTGTAATTATTTTATGATCATAAGTATTTATAATTTTTCAATAACGTGTAAGCAAAATAAAAACGTAAAAAAACTGATGTATGTTAGTTTATAAGACCGTAAATAAATGGACAAAACTGAAATATTTTCATCATAAAACAGAGCTCGGATCTTTTTTAAAGATTTTATTTGAACTAAAATTAAAATTGTGAAAAGTAGCTTTCCTAGATAATTTATTGGTTTATTTAACTGCATAATTATGTGATTTGAAATGTGTGTTGTATAATACAAATTTTGTTTGAAAATTTAATGAATCTGCCAACGACCTACGCCAACGGTACAAACTTATTATACTAAAAATAAACATTTTTTTTCAAAATTTAAAACATACCTATTTCGATTCCTAAAATTCATACCTATTCACACCTATTTCATACCTAAAATTTAAAACATAACTACGTCTTTATCTTTACTAAGTATAAAATGAAGTCGCTCACGATGTACGGGTGCTTAGATCTTTTAAACTTCGCAACGGATTTTCATGCGGTTTTCACCAATAGATAGAGTGATTCATGACGAAGGTTTTTAGTTATATGCTTTGTCAAGGTTTTGTGTAAATTGGTTGAAATACAAAATATATCGGGCCAAGCGGCAGCGGGTAGCGGGCAGCGTGACATGGATTTGATTTAACAGACGGCGTTGGTTATAAAGGTTTCGTTAGCCACAGCTACATGTAGCCGGGTCTGCTAGTACTGGATAAAAGAACAATCTTTCGAAATTGATTTATACTTTTTTTGTGGAAAAAAGTCAATACGTATGGAATTTTATTTATAAATGACATATTTTCGACTGAATCTGGTTATTCTCTCTAAATAGAACAGTTAGATAAGGGTACAAAAAAAAACACAAAAAACTCCGACGGTAAACACAAGCTTTGGATTAAGACACCACAAATAACAGGCAATTCAACGATCTTCCACATGATACAAGAATTAGGAAACAAACATTTCAGATACAAAATTAAAATATGGAAGGGGGAACAAAAAAGGCAATGTCACAAAAAAAAAATTAGGTATAAGAATAAAGCATATTTACGTGGATACACCATAAGAGTACAACCGCACCTCATAAACTTTCTTGATTTTTTTCATTAGCGCCTGTATTATATATAGCACTTCATTTTATTTCAAATTAATTCATGTAATCTTTTTTATTGAATTTTATTAAATTGTAAAATGGGGGTCTCATCACAGGTAAAGAATCCAGATAGGCATACATTATCAAATAATATAAAAAATAGTTAAGTTATTGTATCAAATAAAAAATAAATAAAAATGAGATTTTTTCAATGTTTTATTTTTATTTTTTTTGCATGAGATCCACACAGGAAGCCCTGAGGAAAATAATTTCTCTCAGGGCCTATGTCATCTTTGGGGATTCTGTGTGGAGGATTTTTTTGGATAGGAAGGAGAGGAGAGTTCTGGGAAGGAAAATGGATTAAAGGGTGGGTAGGAATCTGCGGTTCATATGTCCTGGTCATCCACCTACAAGACCTAGAAAAACCTCACCCCATGAACCCGGGCACCCCTGCTAAATCAGGGTAGCGAATCACTTGGGGTGACCTATGGCAGAGGTGTTGGTTATCCAATAAAAGTTCCCGGGGCGGCGGTACCCATTCCCGCCTCACAAATTGTAATTGAAATTTATAATAAAATTTTCGAATTAACGTTTGTCTTATCAAATCAAATGTATATTTAGCACACATATATAATAATATGTAATTGTGAATTAGTGTGTCTGTGTCCATCTTTAAAACATTATGTTGGCTGGTTTATTACGAGTTCGTGGTCATTCCTTGTGCTTAAATAGAGGCCATTAAACAGCAATTTATCGTGATTGCCCAAACCACCCTTATTAAGAAATATGTTTCTTCGTTCTTCTTTTCTCGAAACGGCGGCTGATATGGTTGTTTATTGTATTAAATAAATCATTAAATACAATAAAAAATACACAAGTAAGAAAATAAAAAAAGAAAACCACTTTATCAGTATTGTAATATGTATAAGTAATAATTATTAAGTGCTTCATAAAAGGTTCATTTTCAGAAAACCATTCGCAATGTATACCCAATATTTTTTATCGTATAGATTTGAATAAAATACTCGTAACATTTTGCCAATTTGCATAGCTATCAAGAGTGGATGATACTCTCTCTACCGTATCGCCCTAGTGAAATACAACAGTTCAGCTGTGAGTTCTGGCTTTTTCCATCTACGGCAGATAAAGTCATTCAGGAGATGCCTTCCCACTGATGGAGCAAAGTCCCTCATAAATTCGTTCGTTGTCTACCTAAGACACAATTAAATAGAATACAGTCCGTTTTCAATGCTGCGGCGAGAATGATTTTTGGTGAATCTAAGTACTGTCATATAACCCCGCTTCTAAGGGATCGCCTTCATTGGCTTCGATGTCCTGAAAGAATAGAGTTCAAGATCTGCTTAATGACCTTTAAAGCATTGTAAGGAATGGCGCTAGCCTCTATATCGGAACTATGTATCCGACAAAATTTAAGCGAGAGACAGCTTAATCTAAGGTCAGCAGATCTAGATGTTACCAATCGTCTAATCGAACTTTCTAGGTCAAATCGAGCTGTTTACTATGATCGCTCTTTTCATGTAACGGGCCCTCTCATCTGGAAAAAACTTCCCTCAGCTTTTACTAATATCCAGAATTTGGCTGAATTTAAACGGGCTTTAAAAACAAAATTATTTAAAAAATCATACCATTCATGAATCCTAACATCTTTTCAATGTACGTAATAATAATAAGCCATGTTCTCAAGTTTCCCGTAATTGTTTGATTTCGGTTTCCTCATAATTGTATTTTTATTTTATGTTTCGTATCCGAATTTATGTCAGGATATCTCTCATTTCTAAACGCAAACTGCCTTTTTATTAGTATATTATATTTTAGTTTTAAAGTTCTTGTTTTGTCCTGTGTTACAATAGCACCGCTATTGTCTATTATTATTATTGTCCCGTGTGTTCTACAACAGCACTATCTTTGTTAATTTTGTTCTTCTGTCATTGTTTTGTAAATACTGTATATTCTTTTATTATTTTCTCAATATTATAAGGAGCACTGAAGGATTATTTTAAAATTTATTATAGTTAAGCGCACTTGAAGTGAAATGTCACAAAACTGCGCTATACAAATATAATGTTATTATTATTATTATATTCAGTATCGAATCGTTGCCTAAAATGGCTTTAGCCATGTTTAATGGCGAAATCTGTATCCATTTGACGGCCTCCATGGAAGAGGGATAAAGCTCTCGACTATTAATCCGAAGGTCAAGTGTTCAAATCCCTGCATGCGCAAATAGATTTGATTTGATTAATTTGTGTTATTTCTCAACTAATTAATTAAAAATTATATGTGCTGTGTTTGCGGCCCGTTCCAAAGTGAAAGATAATCTCAGTATCGCCCTAGTGTAAGAACACCATTCAGAATTGAAACCTTGCTTGAAAAGGCTTTAACCCTGTTTGGTGACCAGATCTGATTAGCCAGGTATTTCTCCACCTTTCTCTTCTCCATATCTTTCACCTCCCTTCATTCAGCCTCACAACTCACCCCGATTTGGAGATTTAGCATAGTCTCACTGGGTCCAGATTTGAGGATTTGGGAATCTCTGTATTCATATATATATTTTTTTAAAACCAAGGTCCTAAAATTGACCAGATTCCTAAATTTCCTAACCCACATCTATAGTAATCTTCTCTATCCCGTCCCGTCTTGTGATTGAAGTGGTGAAACCGGTTGGCATGCTTAATTAAATAGAGAAAGAAAAACAAAAGCACGCTAAGGAACTAAAAAGTTTAAAAAAATATTAAAGCATGACAGAAAATGTTTTCTCCTGGTCTGATAACTAAGCGTTGCTAAGTGTTAAAACATTACTATTTACTATTTTAAAGAAAGACAAACATTCCCGGGTTACGAATAACCCAACAATGTTTGAAAATCTCCTACTACTACCACAGAAAGCCGAAAATGTTGCTTGTGTTGTGATGGAGGACTTAGCCAGGCGAGGATTAGAGTATTTGATTGGAGTATATCTTTCTCGCCTTATTTTCTAGCGTAGAAATAATTTTGTCTGTTCCTGGCCTATGAAGTTCTGACATAATAACATAAACACACACTTCACCACAATCCACATCTCTGCCCTGATGATGGATACATCTGTCCGAAACGTTGGCTAAAGAAAGAAGCAACTCAACACGCCACAATAACCCAACAATTAACCATGATAATACTTTTGGCCGTGAAAATCTCAAATCATATTCTCTCGCACACATTTTTAGCTCCATACTGGAAGCCCTGAGGAAAATGATTTCCCTTCAGAGCCTATGTCATCTTTGAAAATGCCATATGGAAGGTATTTTTAGAAAAGAAAGGAGAAGGAGTTTTGGGAAGAAAAAAGGTTTGAGGGGTGGGTAGGAATCAGGAGTAACGGACGTATGAATCCAACACTGTGTTGCCAGGCGATGTTCTGAGAGAGTCCTGCTGGAAAGATCAAAAGATCATTCTCTGCTGATCCGGCATGCCACGCAGTTATTGGGCAGACGCATTCGCCGCCGAGACAAATGAACAAACCTCATTCCATGAACATGCTAAATAAATTAAGATGACACTATACCCAAAAATATATTCAGAATTAACGTCGCGCGACGTAAGTAAAGAAGCCATGTATACAAATTGCGACTCGCCATCCGTGTATTGGACGGACCCACTATCGAATTTTCCCTATCAAAGACAAAAAAAAGAAGGAAAAATAATATGGGAATGTTAACGACGTAAGTGAAGAAAGCGTGTAAACAAATATGCCCCCGCGGCACGGCTTATTGGACGGACGTATGGTCGAATTCACCCTAGCAGTCCAGGAGATTCGACCTTTCCGCCGCGTTCATTTTAACTAATTCTGAAGAACGTGTTACTAATATTTAAGATGTTTCTAAATGAATACCTCGCGAAGTTATTTAATTGTATAACGTATTACAATTTTTTAAAGGCGTTGTACGTTAAAAAAATGATGGCAACGTACTGTTTTTATTAATCTAAAATATAAATCCCTTGTGAGGCATGGAAATAAAAATGATAATTCGATTCTGAATTTGCCGAAATAAATTAAAATGTGAGCCTCGGGCAAACCCCCGATAGACGTGGTTATGTCTCGCCTTAAAAGTGCCTATGTTAAAACTTAATTGAATTTTCGTGCAAAGAAATATGTGCATTGAATTTTAATTTTTAAGAAAATTTTTAAAAAAGAATTGTGAAGTATCGAGCATATCGATAGATAGATATTTTATCTAATGTATATTTCTATATGTATAAAGTCGTTTTGAAAGTAAGATAAAGCCACGAGCGAACATCTCCTAGACCGCGAAACGTTAAATGGGCCTTGGGAGACCAACGGAAAATACTGAAATTCGAGAAAATGACACAAGAAGTAGGGATAATCGTTCAAAGTTTAAGGCTACGCTCGGGCGAGATCTCGCCAAGGGTGGGTGGCCACCTAACTACCCTCTGCTTCCAACCTTGCTACTTGCTCCAGTGTTCAAGAAACGCAGCTTTATGAACCGCGGAGAGGTAGTTATGTACTTACTTAGAGCAGGTAGCTAATCACGGCGATAAGAGGTAGATTTAAACGTGGAATTCTTTATGAAACATGAGTTTTTTTTTAAGATTTTTTTTCTTCACGGTAGGACAGAGTGTTGTGAAGGAAATAAATCTGATTTCACTTGTATATTATCTTTGCTGCAACTTTAATATTACGACGAAGAATATGTTAAGATGTACGGTTTCATAAAGTTAGCATTGACGAATCCGAAGGTCGCGAGTTCAAATCCTGGCGTACGCAAATAAATGTTTTTTTAATCATTTCGACGGTCCCGAAGAACAATGTTGGATCTGCTAAAAATTGAAAATCGTTTTGTTGGCTTATTTTGTTGATTTAAAGATCTGTATTTTCGGATTTTTTAATGAAATTAATGAAAAACAAAAAATCAAAACAATACTATTTTTCTTGATCTCTAAAACAGTAAAAATGCAGAAACGAAATTTTAAATCTCTACCTCAAAGTTACAAAATCAGACATCCGACATTGTTCTTCGGGACCGTCGATTTTATATATATATATTTAAATTTTTTAACTTAATGAGTACAACCTTAAATTGTATTTAATACTTAACTAAAGAAGACAACATTAGCGAACCTTAATCGAAATTTTGAAACAGAAAAATCAAAAAAAAAAAAATTCAAGATGAATCTTGCAACCATACTTAAAAGCTGACAAAAACAATATGGGTTAAGAAAATGAAGATAATGTTGATAGTTCTTAGTCGAAGGATGATACAGTTAAACATGACCGAAGCGGAAAGAGTCCCAATAGCTCAGTGGTAGAGCCCCACCCCGGCAAGGCTAAGGTCCTAGATTCGACTCCTAGATGTGAAAGTACGTTTTTCTGATTTTTCAGTTTCAAAATTTTGATTGAGAGTCGCTAATGTTGTCGTCATTAATTTAATATTATTTGATTAATTTGTGTTAGTCAACAATTTATTCAATTAAAATAATATATACTTTCAGTATAGCCCTGGTAAAAGATCAACATTCCTAATCGAAACGTTGCTTAAAATGGCTTCATCCGTGTTTGATGAAATATATGGGTACGTCTACATCTTCCTCTCCTTCCTTTGCCTACTACCTGCAGCCTCACAACATACCTACCCTAATAATTGAGGATGCTATAGTCGCACTAAATCCAGTCTCTTGTGAGCAGTTGTGACTCTTGTACCGTGGATACTCACAAAAATGTTTGGGAGACAAATCCATCAATTTTAGTAACCAAGTACTAAGTACATACATAACTGAAATAATACTCTTTAAGATATACAGGAACTTTGCAAATATTTACAGGGCCCTGCAAGCTCACAGGAATTTTAAAAGAAAATATTTTCAATTACAGTGGAGTACCTACCCATCAACCTGTAATCGGCCGGAGAAGCGCGAGAGCGCGCGGCTTGTGCGCATGCGCGAAAAAAATATTTCGAAATAAATATGTTCGTCTGCGATTTTGACCCGTCTATGTACAGAATTTGTATCGAGAACAAGGTCAGAATCGCTTGCGCCAACATTACCCCATAAGATGGATAAAAATTTCATTCACCTTGCAACCCCAGAATATTTTTAAACGATTTTATCTGTGGCATGAAAATGTCAAATTTGCCGCGAATTTTATCTGTCAAAATTGATGCGTGTTCCTCGACTAAAACATCGTAAAACCTATTAATTTACGTAATTAACGCAAGTACTGTTGTTTTGGTACATAGTTTATTGTTCTAGGAATGTCTTTCGGCCAAAAAAATATAAGAAAACTCAAAATTAATCCACAAAACATTCAAAATTCAAAGTCGTGCTTTGTTAGGGAGTTTCCGTGTTTTTTACGGCTTGTGATAGGTCAATGTAATATTAATAATTGGAGGAGAAGATAATACTAATAAATCTAAAAGAAACACAAAAGAGAACAAGACACAGAACATAAAAAATAGTTTCAGACCGAAACAGGAATTTCTGCCGAAACCGAAACTTTTCTAGACATGTTAAAAATTTATTGTTTACTGAAATTTGGCTTATTTTTAATAAGTATATGGACAGTTAACACGTAATAAATGTAATAAAAACAACATTAATTGAAGCATGTGAAAAAAAATTGTTTTATATTACTGCCATAAAAGAAACATTTTTTTTAAATTAATAAAACATGTTAACTTAACTGGTTCTTGAAGCAAAAAATTGTTAATAATCAACACTTACATTATAAAGGAAGGACCTCATTAATTGAGTATTTTAATTTAAATTAAATAGGTCCCAACGGCCGAGTAGCTTATAGCGTCGTCCCGGTAAGACTGGATTCTATTCTTGGATTCGATTCTAAAATCTTGGATTCGATTCCTAGTTTCGACCGTTATCTTTTAATTTTCTGTGTCTGTGTCTTTCATGTTTCATTTAGATTTATTAGTATTATCTTCTTCTTTGTATTGTGTATTTTAGACACAAATCCAAAATTATATTTTGCATGAAAAAATCCGTGCAGACGTTCCTCCTATTACAATACTGCATGTCCTCCAATCCCAGAAGATCCCAATCCCAGAATTGAGATTACTTGAAATATGAAATATTGATTGGATTTTTTCAATAAAGATCGAGGTTCGTCGAGATTGCGATTTACTTTATTTACGTTATCGTGAGGTCTACAACGAATATTTAATACAGACCAGACGTCTATCCAATTGTATTATCTAAATAATTCTGAAACCAGTGAACCCGACATTGAGGGAGCCCAGCTGTCGATCGCATATCATCGGCAATTTCCGTAATGGTTCATGCATTAGACACGAACCCCTCATAGTCGCTACTCTTCTAAAGGTACTAATTAACTGATATATTTTAAGACGCCTCAAAACTATTTATATTTTTTATTTTATTTTATTTATTAGCGTTATAAACCGTCTATATAAATTCATAAATGACAGTGATAATAATATGTATGTCACTGACCAATAAAATAACGACCAATTGAAATTTAGAACCATAAGGTCTAATGCCCACTACACCGTTCCATACCATGACCGTACTATGAACGTATCAGACACGAAATAAACACGCTACGCCCTACTATGCCCACTAGAACGTGCTAACACCGTATTATATCCGTATTATACGTAGAGGTCTCTGCCCACTACACCGTTCCATACCATGACCGTAACCGTAGCGGCGCATGCAAAAAAGTATACTTTGTATCGATCAGTATGAAACGCTGCCCACTAGCCCGTTCCGTTCCGTCGCGTGCCAGGCATAGAGCGGACTGGCACCTGCAAAATATTGTCATCGAGAATTCGCCGTCAGTCCGGTCATAGTATGCGACGGTGTTGGTCGGTGACGGAACGGTCTAGTGGGCAGCGTTTCATACTGATTGATACAAAGAATATTTTTTTGCATGCGCCGCTACGGTTACGGTCATGGTATGGAACGGTGTAGTGGGCAGAGATCTTAATACAAAAATACACAACAATCTGAATAAGTGTATTTTCTTACTTAAGTCTACAAAAATTTTTCGAGGGTTCACAATTTAAATTTTAATGGATTTCAATAATATCTTTCAGGAAGTGATTTTATTTAAATTCGAACTGCGGAAGAGAAAATGTAGTGAAATAAAAAAAAAGAGAAACACAGAAATTAATGAAATTTTAAGTTATTAGTTAAACATGTGGCATTCAATAGAGTGTTTTTTTATGAATGCTGTGAATTTAGCAAGGTTCATATTAAACACATCGATATTTGGACATAATCTGTTAAATGTGCTACGGCTTGTTCTTATAAATACATTTTCAAGATAATTTGTGTTGGTCTTAGGGATATAAAATGTCTCCGGAGATCGAGTGACTCTTAATGGACTTCTATAATGAATATTTGGTAGTAAGTATGGGCTTTAATGAAGTTGTGAATAATTTTATACAGCATTAATTGAAGAATATTGAAACTATGCAAGTAATTCTATACACCACGAATACTATCTAATAACTAAAATAGTTTCAATCAGGAGATGCCTTCCCACTGATGGAGCAAAGTCCCTTCGTTGTCTCACGAATGGACTATTGTAATAGTGCATATGCTGGCCTACCTAAGACACAATTGAATAGAATACAGTCCGTTTTCAATGCTGCGGCGAGAATGATTTTTTGGTGAATCTAAGTACTGTCATATAACCCCGCTTCTAAGGGATCGTCTTCATTGGCTTCGATGTCCTGAAAGAATAGAGTTCAAGATCTGCTTAATGACCTTCAAAGCATTGCAAGGAATGGTGCAAGCCTATATATCGGAACTATGTGTCCGACAAAACTTAAGCGAGAGACAGCTTACTCTAAGGTCAGCAGATCTAGATGTTAATAATCGTCTAATCGAACTTTCTAGGTCAAATCGAGCTGTTTACTATGATCGCTCTTTTCATTTAACGGGCCCTCTCATTTGGAATAAACTTCCCTCAACTCTTACTAATATCCAGAATTTGGCTGAATTTAAACGGGCTTTAAAAACAAAATCATACCATTCATGAATCCTTACATCTTTTCAATATACGTAATTTTATTATAATAAGCCATGTTCTCAAGCTTCCCGTAATTGTTTGGTTTCGGTTTCCTCATAATTGTATTTTTATTTTATGTTTCGTATCCGAATTTATGGCAGAATATCTCTCATTTCTAAACGCAAACTGCCTTTTTATTAGTACATATATTATATTTTAGTTTTAAAGTTCTTGTTTTGTCCTGTGTTACAATAGCACCGCTATTGTCTATTATTATTGTCCCGTGTGTGCTATAACAGCACTATCTTTGTTAATTTTGTTCTTCTGTCATTGTTTTGTAAATAATGTATATTCTTTAGTTAATTTTATTCTTCTGTCATTATTTTGTAAATACTGTTTATTCTTTTATTATTTTCTTAATATTATAAGGAGCACTGTAGAATTATTTTAAAATTTATTATAGTCAAGCGCACTTGAAGTGAAATGTTACAAAACTGCGCTATATAAATATAATGTTATTATTATTATTATTAGTTTCCTTCTGATATAAACTCTTTCCTGTTAATATTCTGTTTCCAGCCTAAAAAAAATTTAAACATATTTTTTATTTTATAAATGAAAAGAGTTAAAATAAAAATTAACTTTAGACTGTCACAACATTAAACGCACGTAATGATATTAAACTGATGTATCTGAATGAAAAGCTAATAACAATCCGAGTTGATACATTCGGAGATATTTCTGCAGAGGACGTAAACACGGCAAAGGTTGGTCGAGCGGGATAAGTGGCTGACTGCTGAATAAATCTGCGCCAAGGGGTGGCTATTATAATATATATATGATTATTATAGGCAATGTTGCCACCTCGTGCTTTCATGGCCGTACAGATATTGACCTTTATCAGCTTATACCTAAAAATATTATGTTTTTTATTCAAAATTATTAGATTTCTTAGTTTAAACCACTTCATTGTTTATAAGAAACCGACATATTTCAAGAGCGATTCTCACTTCCTCAGGGTTTACTTAAAATTTTTTTAGCATCGCTCACGAAACATGTCGGTTTTTTAAAAACAACAAACGTTGTTAACTAACTAATTAACCATCACACCGTTTCCCCGCAGGGGTGGGCAGAGAGGACGGACCGCTAAACAACTCGTTCTTGGCACACACTCCTTGCCTCGTTCACATTCATACATCGTCTCATTCATGCTCTTCTACATGGCCCGACTCAAGTATCTGATTCACTTGGTCGTGCCATGTCTTCCTCGGGCGTCCCCTACTTCTTCTACCATTCACATTTGCTTCATATATTCTCCTTACACTTCTTTCCTCGTTCATTCGCTCCTTATGCCCAAACCATCTGAGCGTCCCTTTTTTAATCCTACTCATTACCCATGCCTTGCATTCTTCGCGGATCTCTATATTTCTCACACGATCGTACATGGTTTTACCACACATACGCCTCAGTGATCTCATTTCTGTGGTTGAAACTAAGTAATCTATTAATTTTGAATTAAAACGGTCCCACAAAATAAGTTTGGTGTGTTTGAAGAAAAAAGTACAATTTTTGTTATTTTTAGGATGCCCTGAAGAAAAAAAAACGCTTGGGGCTTGTGTCATCTTTGGGGATGCTGTGTGGAGAGTATTTTTAGGGAAATTAAAGAGAGGAAGTCCTGTAAAGGAAAGGGGTATGAGGGAGCAATCTAGAGGAGTGACGGGCTTATGAATCCATTCCTCCCACTAAAGTGCAAAGCGATTGGTGGACGGAGTCCGCCTGGAGAGGTCAAAAGGACTCCCTTAATCAGTCTGCCCTAATCCGGCACGCCACGCAGTAGGTGAGACAGCTATTCAGAATCGAAACTTTGCTAGAAATGGATTTATTCGCGTTTGGTAACCAGATCCATGAACAGGTTAGAGGCTTTTGAAATGTGGCTTCACCGGAGAATGCTCAAGGTCCCATGGACCCACATGGTCACCAACACAGAAATCTCAGGCGGGCTGAAGCAGACAGAGAGCTGCTTACATTGGTGAAAGTCAGGAAAATTTCATATTTGGGTCACATACTTCGAGCGGAGAAGTATCACTTGCTGCAATTGGTATTGAAAGGCAATATAGAGAATCGCCGAGGGCCTGGTAGGAGACAGATGTCTTTGCTGCGAAATGGACAAGAGTGGACCGGTATTAGAAGTGTGGAGGAGCTATTCCGGGCAGCGCAAGGCAGATAGACATTTTCCAGAGTGATCGCCAACGTCGGGGGACCTGATAGGGTACACCAAGAAGAAGAAGAATCAGATATGAATAGCCAGGTACTTACCTATCTCCTTCATACACAATTTCTTCCCCTATCCACTATCTAACATACCCTATAGGGGGTGTCATATTCTCACTGGCTCCAGACGGTTCTGAGCAATTGGGATTCTTGTGCTATATTAATATCTAAAAAAATATAAAACATAGTGTTCATATTTTAAGTAAGTGCAGATATAATAGAAACAATGGATTGATACCATTTCATTATATTAATGGAAGAGACCAAAACAGTCAATATGTTTACATTCCTATGTAAATCATCCTTTGTCGTATTATCTAAATCCATTTTCCTGGCGGCTGTATTTCATCCCAACCAAAATAACCGTCTTAACCAATTCAACCCCTGACTTACTTATACCCACAATTACATTTAACTGATGTAATAACAATTAGTGCTTTGGATTTATATTTCACAAAAAACAATACACAGATTTGTTATTTATGAGCTATTAAATATAATTTATTAATTTATAAGCGATCGTTTATCAGATAACGGTTATCTTTTTACTGTCTCTTAATAAATTATTGCTACCTTTAAATATATATCTCAATCAGCTTCATTAGACAGACTTTGGTTGGTGTAAAACGCTTTAAGAGAATCTATCTATCTATCTTCTATCTATCTATATGAATAAAAAGGAATCGTCGAAATGTATGTACGCGCATAACTTCCGAACGACTGCACCAAATTGGATAATTCTTTTTTTCTGTGTTCTTTATTGTCAGGACAAGGTTTGTATGAAACTACTGGAGAGTTCTGGCATTATGAAATTATAAAAAAAAACTGCAATAGGTGTCACGCGAGCTGTTTTAAAATTGAATGTACCGGGAATGAATGTATGGAATGTGGGAGGGGGAGGGGAACTCGGGTAGGGGATTCACAGGACGGGGGAGGGGAACCAGGGAAGGAGGAGGGGAAGTCGGGAAGTGGTGAGAGGGAAGGTGGGGGAGGGGGAGTGGGAACGCGAGAGGGGAAGGGGACACGAGAAAGGAAGGAGAGGCGGAAGGGAAACGGGACGAATGGGAAAGGACACGCAGGGAGAGACAATTTCTTTATTAAATGGCATAGCAACGCATGCCGGGTACCAGCTAGTAATTAATTAAATAGGGGATTAGTTTCGAATTCACCAAGAAGGCGACAAAGCGGTCAACGGGAAGCATCAAGGAGTATTGATTGAAAATTCGGAGAGATCAACTAAAGATATTTGAATTTTAATTGTGTTTCACTAATAATAGCATTGAAATAAGCGTAAAGAATTGCACGTTGTTTTAGATTGCTCGAGTGTTCGAGATACTTTCCGAATTTATTTAGATTCTTAATTTTTTTCCCTCACGACATATGTCATATTCGGGGATGCTTTATGAAGGGTATATTAAAAGGGGCTGGAGAGGTTAAAAGGTCTTCCTCAACCAATCCCTCCCTCCTGGGTGGGCAGACGCATCCGCTGCGAAAACCAAGAAATACCTCACACCATTAACCCGGACACCCCTGCTAAGTCACCAAACGTAGCTTACCACTTGGGTTGGCAAAGGTATTGGATATCCAATAAATGGTTCCAGGGCAGCTTTACCCATACCCGCCTCTAAAATTGTTTTGAACATCAAGTGAGCAAAATTTTAACAATCTCCGAGAAAAATTGTAGATTTGTTTATAAATCAAACAAACTCCATCAGCTGCAGACAATCGTTTATATAAATAGCTAAAGTAAACCATGCTTTGCTCGGGGTTATGAATGGTTAATTATTAAAAAAAGTAACAAATATACATTTAAACATAGATTATTGACATTAGATTTTTAATTTTGCTCTGAAAAACCACACACAGGTGAAATACCGCCACCATTATTTGAAATTACTTTAGCTATGTTTTGTGACCAGATCTGAATAGTCATGTACTTCCCAACCTTCATTTTCCTATCTTCTTCCCCTCTCCATTGAGAATGCCATAGTTTGTCTCCAGGCGGTTGGGAGCAGTCGGGACCCTTGTGCTGCGTATTTTTTTAAGTTGCCAAACGAGTGTTAAGAAATTACCCAAGAGAAATGGTGCTTTTTATGAAATGATCCTGTGATTCCACCCTCCAACAACAGTGACAATGCAAAATTCATTGAAAATCGTAGATTTTTTTTAAAGATTATCCAATGATGGAATTAAGTTTTTTTTGTGTCAGAAAACATAGACAATTGAATTTGGAGTACAAACAAAATTACTTTTTAGCAGACGGTTAGCCTTAGTATAGCATAAAATATGTATGCTACGATAATGCACTGTAACACGATAAGTTTTCCCAGTGCATACACAGACCAGTTATGTTTTGGCTAGTTTGGTTAGTGTAGAATTTCCTATTCCGAGAATTCCGCCTTGACTTTTACCAGACACATCGCAGACGGGTAAAAAATAAGCAAACGGTACAATAGAACCTTCATCTTTACTATAAAGCTGGCATCTGTCTTTCTGAAGCCTGAAGCAGTAAAAACTCTCCAAAGGTCTACTTAAGTTTTATGAATTTTGGACAACTGTTCCATTAGAAATTTAAAGGTGCCGGAATTCTATTATTGCGTATTGCCGGGTATTAATTTTCTTGACAACCATTATATTATTATAGCCTTGACTGTCAATGTGATGGCGGGGTGTCCAGTCAAGATTGCCATTACGTATATAAAAACAAATAAAAACGGTCTTTTGCAAACCCTGCAAATTAATTAATTAATTATTCCACCAAACTTATGCATAAAATTGGAAACAAAACAGGGAAATGATTTATTAATATTATTCACTTTCGAAATAAAAATGCTTTTGGTAGAGGGTAGGTGGCGAACAAAGATATTAACTGGTCCAAAATTTAATTATTTAGTAACGTGAATAGAAATATTTATTTATTTTTTTTTTTTTGGTGCTATTAAATATGAATAGTAAAAATTTAACATAATTTATTATACACAACTGAAATGCCCCGGTAACAACCGTTTATATTTGTTTAGTGATAAATTTGAATATTTCCAGTGACTCAGTATGATCATTTCCCTCCATTAGTATTCTGAGCAAAGAGGTATACATATAGCAGTTAGTCCCAGAATTTCGATTCTGAAATAATTCCCGATTTCTAATATTACATATTAATGTAGCAGTTCTGGTGTAACAAATGTATCATTTAGCATTTTATATAGAAACACTAATTCAGTAAAAATCCTTCTCTCTGGCAATGGGCATATTCATATCATTTAAAAAAGTGTTGTAGTTCAACAAAATTGTTGGAGTAATATGTATTAAAATAATATAAAGATTGAATAAGAATTGGTAACACAACAGAAAATCTTGACGTTATCACTTTGCCGGCAAGAAATGGCTGCATAAAATTGCTTGTTAACCAGAGCATTTGGACAACGGAAACGTTTTCTGTTTGGAAATATATTTTACGATGATCTGTGGAGCTTTGAAATATTAATTTAAATGTTAAAACAGCCCGATTACTCATTCCATAATTTTAAATTATTCGATGAAGAAAAATGAAGATTTAGTGAAGTATTTTTTTCTGAAGCGAAGTATGATAAGAAAATGATCTCTGATTAAATATTAAAGAAAAATCATTTATATTTGTGATAAAACTATGAAAAAAGACCAGTAATCCCAGTTTTATTCAAGAATTCATTATTTTTCAGCGAACGGCCTATCTTTGTTCCTATTTGAAGTTGATATGGAATTAAAATTAATCATTGGGAATTAAAATGGAAATAATTAAAATATTGAAGGAGTTTTTTTGCTGAATTGTTGTTTTTCTGCTTTATCAGGACTTTTCTGAAAATCGGCTATCGGAAATCAAAAAACGAGATTTTTTACATTAACTAAACACAGGAGGCCCTGAGGGATATATTTTTACCATATTTGGGGATGCTCTTTTAAAGGAAGGAGAGAAAGTTCGGGGAACGAAAAAGTAAAAGGGTTGGGTAGGAATTTAGCGGTCTGTGTGTCCAAGGGTGACGGACGTATGAATCCATCCCTCTCGCCGCAGGGCAAGACGATGGGTTGGAGAAGCCAACCGCCTTGGCCCGCCACGTAGTAGGCGGGAAAACCCACCACTGCCAGGACCTAGACAAACTTTACCACGTGAACTTCAGCACCATGCTAAGTCACCAAACTACTTGCGAACTACTTGAGGCGACACATGGCAGGGGTGTTCGTTATCCAATAAATGGTTCCCGGGGCGGCAGTACCCAGACCTGCCTTCCAAATTGAAGTTGTTATCTTATCTGAATTATATCACTTATTCTGAAAAATTATATTCCTGAAGTTATTCAGAAAGATTTCAAGAAATCGAAAAGAATTTTTTGGCTTCTGGAATAACGAACTTTCGGGACCATGACCAAAACCCATTACGCATTCATAAAATGGTCGTTCAGATTCCAACTAAGTATCCACCTAACTGACGCATGATATGAATTGTTTCGAGAAGTTAATTATTCAATTTTAATCCATTATGTGCAGACAAATTATTAATAATATAAAAATTTTCTTGGAACGCGCTCCATTACCTTTTCCGTTCCACCCCACATCATGTAGGTAGATGAGGGTATCTTATACGTAATAAAACAGTGTTAACTAACTAACTAACCATCACGCCGTTTCCCCGCAGGGGTAGGCGAGAGGACGGACCGCCAAACAACTCGGTCTTGGCACACACTTCTTGCCTCACATGCTCTTCTATTATCCAGACTCTTCACATGGCCCGATTCAAGTATCTAATTTACTTGGTCGTGCCATCCCCCCTCCCCTCCCCTACCACCCTACATCCAGTTTTCAAACAACTCGCGTGCCATACAATTTTTCTACAAATTTTATAACGGTAGTTTTATACAAAATAACGAACAAAAAAAGAATTATCCAATTTGGTGCAGTCGTTCGGAAATTATGCGCATACATACATTTCGACGATTCATTTTTAGAGATAAATATTAACTGCGACGCCAATAATGTATCTACTCTTTTTAGGGTGAATTGCCTAATTTAAAAAAAAACACCGTTTCCAAGGAAACAATTTGTTTGCTTTTCTTCTGACGTTTGCAATAACTCGATTTTGTTAGGGACGGAAAACAAATGATAAATAATTTCATAACGCCAGAGATTATTCATGACGCCAGAGCTTACCAATATATATAACCTATAGTACTCGCAAATAATGTAGCTTTCAATTAGAGAAAGAATTTTTAAAGTCCATTCAGTAGTTTTTGTGTGAAAGAGTAAAAAACATACATCCATACAAACTTTCGCCTTTATAATATTAGTAGGATTAAGATTTATATTAACAGTGCGTTCCCATCTGATCTATTCTACGAGAGTCTATGATCGATTTGCAGAACGAAAGTTGAAGTTGATTCAATTTTGGGTTTCTATTCCATAGAAACACCTGTTCTCACTAGAATCTATGAAATGGATCACCGAAATAGATCCGGTAGAATTCCGGTTCATTTTGTTAATGAGGTAATTAAATAAAAATAAAAAAATATCAAACCCCCCTGAACAATCACGAGAAAATGAAAAAAGTATATTAACTAAATTTTAAAATTTATACATAAACAAAAATTGCCACTGTCGAGAATCGAACACCGATCATCTTGAAGGTAAACGCTAATATGTATATTAGAATCTCTAGGTCTAAAGTCAAAAACATACCCAACAAGTAACAACAAATGCAACAAGGCAAAATGCCTCTTAATCTATCTATCAATCTTCTATCTATCTATCTATCTATATAAATAAAAATGAATCGCCGAAATGTATGTACGCGCATAACTTCCGAACGACTGCACCAAATTGGATAATTCTTTTTTTGTTGTGTTCGTTATTGTCAGGACAAGGTTTATATAAAACTACTGGTGAGTTCTGGCATTATGAAATTTGTATAGAAAAATGCAATAGGTGGCACGCGAGCTGTTTAAAAACATTATGAGATTTGTATAGAAAAATGCAATAGGTGGCACGCGAGCTGTTTAAAAACTGAATGTACCGGGACTGAATGTACGGAATGTGGCAGGGGGTGGGGAACTCGGGTAGGGGGTTCGCGGGAGGGAGGAAGGGAAGGAATGGAGTGGGGAGAGAGAAGGTGGAGGAGGCGGAGTGGGACGCGGTAGAGGAAGGGGAACGGGACGAATGGGAAAGGACACGCAGTGAGAAACAATTTCTTTATTAAATGGCATAGCAACGCATGCCGGGATTCGGCTAGTCTTTTATATTAAACTCTACAATAAAATTCCGCTCTCACTCAAAAACCACAACAACATTATAACCTTTAAATCTGAAATAAAAAGCTGGATACGAAATACAGAGACAGAGAGATCAGAAATCGAAAATATACTGACTGAAAAAATTACAAATACAGAGTGAAACCGAAAACAAACCACAACACGGGCATGTGCCTAGCATGGTGGTCGAAAAGTCCCCTATGTGTGTAATGAAAAATTTAATGAATAAAGAAAACTTAACTTAAAAAAAAAAAATTTTCGGAAAAAACACCACGTAATATGTTTATAATAACATCACATTACTAATATTACAAAATTTTATATGTAAATTAAATACTCAGCATGGGAAATCCCAGTGAGGACATCATTATCTCTATTTAGTACTTGTAACAAAAATAGGAACATAATTAAACATTTACTTAATCACTGAAGACAATATAAGGGACTCTCAATCGAAAAATTGAAACAGAAAAATCAGAAAACGATACGGTTGCATCTAGGAATTGATACCAGGACCTTAGCCTTGCCGGGGTACTGCTCTTCAACTGAGCTAATGGAACCATATCCCCTTCGGCCATATTTGACAGTATCATACTTCGACTAAGAACTACCATCATCATCTTTATTTTCTTAGCGCGTATTTTCATTCTTCTTCTTCTTCTTCTTCTTGTGCTCTGTCCGTTCATCGGACGTTGGCTATCATGTTGGCTATGCGGACTTTGTTTACCGCGGCCCGGAACAGCTCCACGGTAGACTGGCCAAACCAATGTCTCAGGTTTTTCAGCCATGAGGTTCTCCTTCTTCCAGGGCGCCGTCTTCCGGCAATCTTTCCCTGCATTATGAGATGCAGGATCTCATACTTCTCTGGATGTCTCATCACATGTCCAAGATATTGAAGTTTTCGGATTGTTACAGTTTTAATTACTTCCTTTTCTTTATTCATCCGAACCATAACATCTTCATTTGTAACCCTGTCCATCCAGCTTATTTTAAGCATTCTTCTGTAGATCCACATCTCGAATGCCTCATTATTTTCATTGGCTGTTATCTTTATGCGTGATTTCAAGATTCTTCTCGAACTAAATGTTATCTAGATAGTGTCTTGGATAAATTTATCAATTTTATTTAATGTGCGCAATCTATTGACTTTTCTGCAAGTCTGGGATGAATATTTATTTTTTATATGAATAAAACCCCACACTCTGAACTAACAGTGACTATTTACAATTAAATAATAATAAAATAATAAATAATTAAATAATAGTAATATTGTCTTCAATGATTAAATTATTAAAATATCACTGTAGAAGAAGATAAAACTAATAATCTAAACGAAAAAATGAAAGAGAACTAGAAAAATAAAAAAGATAACGGTCGCAACTGGGAGGTGGCAGTTGCCTAATTGGATAAGGCGTTCATCCCAGTAAGACAAGAGGTCCTGGGTTCGGGTCCCAGATGCGACTGTTATCTTTTTATTTTATTTTCTGTGGCTTGTTCTCTTTCATATTTTCGTTTAGATTATTAGTGTTATCTTCTTCTTCAATGATATATATTACATTAATGGGAATAACATTCAAAAGTTACAAAAAGAAAGTTGGTCTAATAAAAATTTAATTATTAAAAATTTCAAAAATTAAATAAAAGCATTTATTATTATTAATATTATTTAAAAAAAAAAAACTGTGTTGACCACCACACCTTTAGAATTTATCGCATAGGTTCACAACCAACATTATATTGTTTAATACTATAGTCTATGAAAAAACAAGTAGTTATTTTGTAATATAGTAACGTGGAAGTTGGATTCATAGATTAAAAATATTACTCGCCGCTATTAATAATAACGACAGACCACAACGATACATAATCACAGGAAAGGACTTCATATCACGATGACATCATCACACTGCTCAGTCGTAATGATTGCTTCAGGAGTGTTAGGACTCGTTCTTATCCTTTACACATGTAGCTCTTATCTAACGTTTAGGTTAAAACAGTTCTATGAACAGTAGGCCTGGCCTTATGTTGATTATTCCGATTTAACTGCTAGTATCGCTCAAGCGAACTTTAAAAAGGAACTTGTCAATTATTAATAATAATAAAACACGTAAAATGATAATATTATATAAAAAAAACTTAAAAACTTTTAAACTTTCGTCAAACAAATGGCTGAGTATTGGAGAGTTGAGCGCAGAAATAGAAGGATTTATGCTTGCAATTCAAGATAGAGTGATTAATACTAAAAATTAGAGGAAGCATTTATATGCTTCCTCTAATATATAAATATATAATCAAAGATATAAATCAAATGGATGATTTAGAAAGTGTTTGGCTTTTCCGAAAACTATAGAACATATTATATCGGGATGTTCTGTATTAGCGCCATCCGAGAATACATTTAGGCACAATCAGGTTTTAAAAATAATTCACAAAGCTTGGTAATTAATCATAACTTGATTAACTGCAGTAATATAGTACCATATTATGAATATGAACCAAATTCATTTTTAGAAAATTAATTTTATAAAATCTATTATGAAAAAACTATAACTAACGGACAGAACAATTAGTCATAATAGACCTGATATAGTTTTACATGACAAAATTAAAAAAAAAACTTATATCATTGATGTCGCTATTCCAAATTCCCGTAATATTAAAAAATCTGTTTCTGATAAAATGAGAAAATATACAGATTAAGGAAATGAGATTATTTAAAAGAATTTGGCATTCTCGGATTATAAAAATATTACCAATTTTTATTTCGGCTACTGGCATTATACCTAGCTCTCCCATTAAAAATTTAGGCATATTAGATTTGTCAATGAATTTATATATAAAAATGCAAAAATGAGCCATTCTAAATACATGTAGGATTACAAAAGATTTTTAAATATTTATATTGAGGGATCAGTAGGATTTATAGATTCAATTAGGAGTTCCACCGAGCCGATCCCTCTGATATGAAAATATGAGTCAGTGAATTATTTTCCCATTTGGTCTCTGGTAGGTTGACATGTTGTTCTTGTATTATTTTGTATTTATTATACTTATAGAGTGCAATTGCATAGCGTAAATTTACTAGCTGATCATTTGTGGAAAAGTGTGTGAAAGGGTTTAGTTTTTCTTGTGGGGAAGATTTAACTCGGACATAACATCCGAAGTTAAAAATTAAAAAAAATCATACCATCCAATTAAATGTAGATCTAAATATAATGGAATCTTTTAGTACAATTTTCATCCACTTCCCGAATTAACAAAAATATGTGAATTTTCGCACAGTGATAAAAATTATTACAGTACATACAATAACAATTTTTGCCGATATTAATTTTCACTTTGCCTTTACTGCTTGATTAGCGAGTTTTTTTTAATCTTTTTTAAACCTTTTTTTTACCTGTCCACGCCCTCACTGTGCCATCTCAACGCCCCCTAATTTTATCTGGGACTTCTACTGCCGCCCCCTGAAAGTCTCAAACGCCCACAAGGGGGCGTTATCGCCCACGTTAAGAACCTGTGACGTGTACTATGCACGCGTTCAAAATCGACTTAGGATACGTTCATAAAACAACTTAGGATGTGTTCAAAAACCAACTGGGCGTTTTAAAACCAAATAAATAAATAATCAATACAACGTGCGCTGGAGGCCAGACGCTTTGTTAATCAAGTTTTTTTTCAATAAAACAAATAAATTACGTTTTTGGTGCCCCGTAAAACTGCCGCCCGGGGCAGTCGCCCCGGTTGTCCCCCTCCCCTAGATCCGGCTCTGGTAAATTATCTACTCCATAGATATTATTATTTACTGCTAATGGGGCCAGTATTCTTCAGTACTAATGTGCTTATAAAAACACTTTAGATACTTGAGATCACAGTGATCGTTTATTGACGTTATTTACAAATAGGTTTTAGCGGACTGAAGTCATTTCTAACTGGTAGCTAGGTTTTGTCTGCCAGGCTATTGCAAATAAGGACGGCGCAGGTTATAATAATTATTTATTTTTGGTAACAAGATCAGAATAGCCAGGTTTCTATTCCCCCCTCCTTCCCCTCCCCACTACCTTCAGCCTCACAACATACCCAATTGATGAGTCCATAGTCTCACTGGCTCTAGACAGAGCAGTAGTGGTTATTTTGCAGTAAAAAATAAGAGCATCGTCGTTAATAGACGAGTTTTTATCGCGGACAGAATGGAAAATGAGAAAATCGTTTTGTAATATTAGCAGGACGGTAGAGTTTTCCCCAAAACATCACAAAAAAGGCTATAGTCTCTCCTATAGCCAAATTAAATTCAAATAGACCAAAATTCAAAACATTAAAGATAACTTACTAAAGGAATGTTGTGGTTTTCGTACTGACATTAATATAAGCAAAAAGTATATTTGACAGAAAACTTTAGTTCACGGGAAAACAAAAACCCTGTAAACTTATTTATCAGTCCTGTAGTTTCAAACAAAAATCATTTATCTTAAGGTATCTTACATTTGTCGTTAAAATACACTCACAATTGTCCAGAAAACTGTGCAGAAATATATGCAGCATTGGTGTAGCATTGAAGATTTTTCGGGGTCAGGGAGGAGGAACGTTATTTTTTCATTAATTGAGAGAATAATTTTATTTAAAAAAATGTTAATGGTATTATAGACAGCCCTGATTTATTAAACTTTCCATATACAAACAAGAACGATTCGATCTTAAACTCTTTTTAATTGCAACAACATTACCAGAACTTTTAGATACCCGCTCATACCTAGATTGAGTGCAATTGGCAATACTTTCTCAGAAGTAGTAGATGTGTTCAACTACTTGTTTACAATTTGGGATAACTAACACCTCTACCATGGGTCACCCCAAGTGGTTCGCTAAGTTTGGTGATTTAGCAGGGGTGCCCAGGTTCATGGGGTGAGGTTTGTCTAGGTCTTGAAGGCGGATGACCAGGATATACTGAACCCCAGATTCCTACCCTCCCCTTAAACCCTTTTCCTTCCCAGAACTCTCCTTTCCTTCCTTTCCTAAAAAAACCCTCCTCACAGCATCCCCAAAGATGACATGGGACCTAAGGGAAATTATTTTTCTCAGGGCCTCCTGTGTGGAACTCATGTAAAAAAAAAAACTGCAGAGAGTAGAGTTACTCTTCTTCTGCATTGGTCCTAGAAAAATTAAAAAGCATATTTTTGTACGTGATTCCCTTTCCACAAATTTATTATGTACATCACAAGTTTATTAAAAAAAATATATTTTTATAAAATTGATAAGATTTCCTGCAAACCGAGAGAAATTGTCATTATTGGCTTTTCGGATCTAGTCATTTTTCCCTCACTTCGTATGAAACTGATCAAACTTTTTCAAATATCAAAATTCGTTCTTGAACAGAAAATAAATTTCATTTGCCTGTCTGGCGCCTAGTAGTTGAAAAGTCTTAATACAATATTATGTAAATTGGTTATACCAGTTTTCTATCATGTCAGTATAGATCATACTTTTAGAAATTTTCGGTTCTGCGTACCTTTTCATTAATATCAGTGGTAATAACAAGAATTATTTATTTTAATCTTATTTATAAAATAACTAAATGAACAAAACCTCAAATTGTAATCTTTAATCTTTGAAAATGGTGTAAGAGTTCTGGTTAAAGTTCAGTTTTCAATTCCTAGATGCAACCAATTTCTGTTTCTGAGAGTAGCTAATATCGTCTTCAATGATTAAATATTACAATTTGAGGTTTTACTCATCAACTTATTAAAAACAAAAAATAGTGTATGCAACTCACACGCGGTAGAAGTGAAACTAGAAAGTCGCTATTTGTCGCTTTCTTTTCTTTTGCCTGTAAAATAAAAATGTTATTTTTTTGTTGGATTTGGTAGGTTTCGAACCTCCGTTCGCTGGATGTCTCTCCGGGCGCTGAGAGTCAGGCGCTTCATACCGCATCGCATATAGAGGCCCGCGCGTAGTCGTGAATTTACCGCATTATATTAGAACTGAGGACCGACAAATACTAAATTTTTGTGGCGCATTTCCCTTTCTTCCGAATTTCAAATCACTACTCAATAAGTTTCACTTAAAAAAATATTCTCCCTAGACTAGCAGAAAAGTCAATAGATGTCGCACATTAAAAGAAAAATTTGTACATATATCTATCCTGATATGATTTTAGATTTTTACGGCCAAAAGTATTTTTGTTTTTTATTTTTGGGGTGTTATGCCGTGTTGCGCTACCTCTTCCTTTAGCGAACGTTTTGGACAGCGTTACAGTGTCCATCACACATCTGCCCTGATGATGGACACTGTAACGCTGTCCGAAATGTTGGCTAAAGGATGAGGTAGCGCAACATGTCATAACACCCCAAATAAATAAATTAAACATATCTAGATAGCTTTTAGTTTTCCCTGCAAATCAAAATAAAGATAGCAGCCAATATAAATACGCGTTAATAGAGAAGATAATGTAGGATGTTTTTCTTTTTTTAGTTAACAATAAAACAAGTTAATCAAATAATTTTTTTTTTAGGGCACGCCGTATTTAAACCCGCGACCTTCGGATTGCTTGTCGTGCGCCTTATTGAATTGTGTTGTTGTGCGAGATAAAGGAGTACTGTTTGGAGTTGATCTTGCAAAGGGGGAGATGAAAAATAAGCGACTATCTGCTGTTGCGATTTGGAATATGGAATGATACGCATTGAAGAAAATTTGGACTACTAATTAAGGTATACGCGATTTTAAATAATATTACCGAATCCGCTATACTTCTTCGGCAAGATAGTGTCGCTAATTTGATTAACGTCGTTGCTAACGTGAAATCGAAAAGATTCAAATTCAATTCGGGTATGAGTACCGCTGCCCCGGGAACCATTTATTGGATAACCAACACCCCTACCACAGGTCACCCCAAGTGATTCGCTACGTTTGGGGACTTAGCAGGAGTGCCCGGGTTCGTGAGATGAGGTTTGTCTAATGGCGAATTTTAGTTTGTCTAAACGTAATTTTAGTTTGTCTAAACGTTTGTTCCCCTACTGCGTAGCGGGCCGGATCGGGAGTTACTGGTTGAGGGAGACCTAACCTAAACCTCTCCAGTCGGATCTCTTGCACTGCAGAAGGAGGGCTGGTTTCATACGTCTGTCACTCCTTCAAATTCCTACACACCCGTCACACATTTTTCTTTCCCAGAAGACCCTCCACACATCATCCCCAAAGATGAGGGAATCTTTTCCTCAGGGCCTCCTGTGTGGAGCAAATGTAAAAAAAATATGAAATTAAATTATATTAAAAAATATTTTTGACGATTTCTGCTCTGTTTTCGTGAACCTACTTCATATTATAAAATTGTCCCTGTGATGCACACATAACACACATGTAAAGTTACAATAGATGTATGGTAACTGCAGAGGTATATTGTGAATTGTATGAAACATAAACGAAGCAAGATTGGCGGCAATTTGCGTGGGACGCATGCGCAGTGGCGAAGTTTGAAAGTTTGCCGAGTAAAGTACGATTAGTGTTTTTGCGCGAGACTTCAGTTTCAGTGTATTCCCGCGTTCGTACGGCGTCGCGACGCGCTCCGATAACCTCGTTTCACGTCGGTTTTAGGCGTCGCAAATGTACAACTTTATTTGCAGAGTATAGATGCACCCCTAATGCAATAATATAATAAAAAACAAGACAATTTGTTATTACTTAGTAAAAATATTTAACAAAGAAATAAATTTTTTAAATAAGACAAATGTTGTGAAGGTGTACTTTAAAGTAAGAAGCCAATTTTCAGTGCTGGATATAGTTTTTGTTTTTAAATAAAGACACGATCGGTATCATATTACTAACATCATATTAAATACTAAGTGAAAAACATACCTTTCTCAGTATGACATAGATAGATACTGAAAATAAAAATAAAATTCTGAAATAACATTTAGAAACATTTTTTGGGTTTCTTCCTAAAACACGCATAAATTTACATAGTGAACTCTTTTGAAAAAAAAAACTTTATTTTTTTGGTAGGTGTAATATAAGTAATTACCTACCTAAACATTAAAATATAATAAATAAAACTTTTTTCTAGCACAGAACTCTAAAATCAGTTTTCGTGTTAGTGAATTTTAATAAACGTTTTTAAAAGTTATCGCTAAATGAAAAAGCTGTCCATTTCTGGGATTTGAAGGTAAGTCTTTCAAAATTATATTAATTTCATCGTAAGAACAAATAAAATTAATAGGTTTTTATTTCATCTGATTATAAAGCAAGTACGTAGGGTACTCTGTAGTATTATAACGAACAAAGCACGTTCGTGTTTGCAGTTCAAAATATTGGTGTATACATTTAATTTCACAAAGAGCCACCACTCCTTCGAGGCATCAATGTGTTTAAAAGTAAAGAATGATTTTACTGTAGCGACGTTAATTATAGTACTAATTTCTACTGCCTAATTATTTTAATAATAACCTTGGAACCAGCAGATTAGGGTAATGAAAGGGGTTCATTATAAAAAAAATATTTACCAAATATCCGGTCTCTATGATTTAAGTGGATCGTTGCTTCCGGAAAAAGATTAAAATAAAATATAAAAACTAATTATTACGACTTTGATTGAAAAATAGCGAGTATTTTTTTAGGCGAATCGAGGTCATTGTAATTAGGACGTAAATGATAAAGTCTTAACGTTACGTATCATTAATTAAAATTAAAAATGTTATTTTAAGTTTTGATAGTTTAAAAAAAGGTATCTGAGATAGCACTTTCACCTTCTGAAGGCGATGTTATACTGTAGCGAAGCCATTAACACGTGTTTGATTATGCTTTTTATGAAATGTTTTTTCGGGATGCGTATCCAAAGGAACTTAAAAAAAGCAGTTAATATAACAAAAATAATTTTTAGATCAGTGATGATCAATCTTTTTAGTAGGAGGGCCAATTTAGCCATTTTTAATTTGCATTCGGTGGTGTCGCAAACCAATTTATATTTCATAAAATGGTAACTTTTAAATAAAATAAATACAGGGTGTTAAGGGACGTACTTGACTTACTTTAACCAGTGATTCCTAACATTATTTGGAGGAAAAAATGTTAATGAAATTTTGGTCTCCGGTGACATTTTTGATGTTTTATTTTCTTCAAAAACATAAAAAAATGGTAGTTGTTGAACAGTTGAAGGCGGGGTAAGGGGTTTTTTTTGTTTGATTTTGAAGAAAAAAATTTTGAAAAAAAAGGCGTCAAAAAATTCACCGGAGACCATAATTTCATTTACATTTTTTACTCCAAATAATGTCAGGAATCACTGGTTAAAGTAAGTCAAGTACGTCCCTTAACACCCTAAATATAGAACGCTAAAAGCATAGCGTCGCTGGCGAAAAATGTATATCTCCTAACTCGAACTAATAAATGCTGTCGATTTTTATCATACTGAAATATTGAAAAACATTTAAAAAAATATGTATTTGCAGTTTTAGGCAACTGTTGATTTTGTCATCCAGAAAGTTTAAAAAAAAGTTGTAAAAAACTTTTGGTATTTTATTTTTAATTATTACGAAAACCTTTTGAAAGACATCCAACTGATCTCATAAAAAATGCGCTGTGATGCGAAGGTAATTTTTTTTCTACACGTTTGAACCACGAAGTTTTGTCTAAGAATATGTAAGAATTTATTTTTATTTTGGGCGGCTGATTTAAAGTTTATTTATTTATTTATTTATTTATTTGAGACACAAACAGGATATTTATAAAACATTTTTGTGGGTTAAATAAAATAAATTAAAATACAAATATAAATATCCCTAGACTAATGTGTCTGCAGTAATCACATTTGAATTTTTACAGAAGCAAACACACGAAAAACAATGCAAGTATTATTTATACATAACTTTAAAAACAAAAAAAACTAAATACAAAATTGAAATACATTATAAGTATACAATATATATGAAGTATTTCCTGAGATGTAATAAAACAACAATTTTTTTTTTTTTTTTTTTTAGGTGCACAAATCGTGGAGATAATTTTTGAAACATGTTACATTATTTAGAAAAATATCTATGAAAGTGTGTATTTTAACAAGATCATTGTATGATCGACATATTCTGGACATAGGATTAAAATATCCAGTATTATTGGTAAAAATTTCAGTCCAGAATATGTTTAGGTTTCTGGTAGATTTGGGCCTGGCGAATAACTTGATTTGGTTGACTAAGTTACTGTCTACACGATTATTCACAATATTATATAGCATTAAGAGGTCATTTATGTTTCGTCTTTTAACCAGACTTTCTAATTTAAAATGTCTAAGTCTTTGTTCGTACCCGTCTAGAAGATGATAGACACCTGATCGGTAAGACAAAATCCGTGTAAATTTTCTTTGGACTGATTCGAGTCTAGATATCTGTGTAATATAATGTGGATTCCAGACTGTTGACCCGTACTCAAGAACACTTCGGATTAAGGAATTAAATAGAATTATTAGACTGTTAGAATTCTTAAACAGTTTGGTTGATCTTACAATAAAACCAAGTAATTTATTTGATTTACACACAATGTATTCAATGTGTTGATTGAATGTTAGTTTGTTGTCAAATATAATTCCTAAATCTTTTATTGATTCAACTGTTTCTAGATTGTGACCACATATGCTATATGAATACAGAGTTTTGTTGGTGTTCTTCGTGAAATTTATAACTTTGCACTTAGCTATATTCAGTTCCATTTCATTGTCGACACACCAGGTAGATATTGTGTTAAGGTCTTGTTGTAAGAGTTCACAATCTTTCATAGATTTAATTGCTTTATATAATTTGAGGTCATCAGCATATAGAGAAAAATTACATCGGAGTTTGTATGTAAGGTCGTTAATAAAGATTAAGAAAAGTAAGGGTCCAAGGTGAGATCCTTGTGGTACGCCCGACGTAACTAATATTGGGGAAGAGTTAAAACCGTTGACAGTAACTAATTGACTTCTATGTGATAAATATGATTCTAACCAACGAAGCAGATTTCCGTGAATGCCGATTTTATCCAGTTTATTCATTAAGATAGAGTGACTAACTTTGTCAAAGGCCTTACTGAAATCGGTGTACACGGCATCAACCTGTGTTTTATTATTCATCGATTGACATAGAAAGTCCATATACTCGAGTAAATTAGTATTTGTGGATCTTTTAGCTACAAAGCCATGTTGGAAAGGACTAAGTATATGTTTTACATGGTTAAAGATGGTTTTGTATACAATGGACTCGAATATTTTGCCAAAATAAGATAAAAGGCTGATAGGACGGTAGTTTGTTACATCATTTTTACTGCCAGATTTATGGATTGGAATGACGTGGGCAACCTTCCACAGATCCGGAAATACCCCATCTTTCAGACTTTTGATGAATATTTTGTGTAATGGTACTGCAAGCTGATCTGCACAATTTCGAATAAATAGTGGAGGAATTCCATCTGGGCCGGAAACCTTATTGATATCAAGAGTGTTCAATTTCTCTTTGACATCGTCTAAAGTTATTTTGATTTGAGACAGTGGGTAATTATAGAGTGGGGAAGAAGGTTTAGAGTCACTTTTAGAATTGGATGGTGAGCTAAAAACAGAAGAGAAGTAAGTAGATAACAGTTCACATGTATCTTCTCCATTTGTTGCTGATTTGTCATGGAGATGCATGATTTTGGGGAGAGAATTAGAAATTCTTTTTGAATTAATGAGGGTTGAAAGATTTTTGATACTGTTAGGGAGAGAATTTTCTATTGAATTTACATGGGCTTTAAGGCATGTACGTATGGATACTTTTACTCTAGCCCTCAAGATAGAAAAACTGTCGTAGTCACATTACTTTTTGTATTTTTTCCATTTCTTTCTAAACTTTTCTTTTTCTCTGAGTTGGTGGATCAGAACACTGCTAAACCAAATTGGAAACTTATTATTCCTGATTCTTAAGCGAGGAGTGTGTTTTTCAATTGATAGCCATAACAAGTTATAAAAATGTAGTAGGGAGTCATTACAATTCAGCGTGTTAAGATCGTCCCAGTTATTAAGTGATAACATTTCATTGCATTTGATGTAATCCGTTTTTTTGAAGTTATATTTGATGTGATCTGGATTAGTGGGTAGGGGTCTATATTTGGACATCAAAAGATCGAATTCAATAGGAGGATGATAAGGGTCAATTTTGGATAGCACATGTGAAGCAATTTGAATGTTAAGGTTATGGTTTGAAAACACTAAATCTAAAATTCGATCTATGTTGTTAGTTACGTGATTGAATTGATTAAGTCTAGACAAATTTTGAAAGTCTAGTAGAGATATCGATTTTTGGCTATTATGTAAGACTGGTCTGGTGTGCGTTACATTGACATTTGGTGAGTATTGAATAGATGGGACATTAAAATCACCCATTATTATTGTGATATCGTCTGATGATAAGTTATTATATGTCGTATGACACTTTTCGAAAAAATCTGTGAGATTTTCGATCGGTATATCTGGAGGCAAATACGCCAAACATAAGTTAATGGATTGTCTGGATGTTTCATTTAATTTAAATTTAATCCATAAATCTTCTGTAGATTTTGAGCTGTGTGCCGAGACTGAAAAAGATGTCATTTCTTTCTTTATGGCTATTAGAACTCCACCACCTGATTTTTTAAAGGAACTTGATATGTCCCTATCGCGTCTATATACATTATAACGATCGTCTACTATTTCATGGTCAAAGATTGTGGAGTCTAACCATGTTTCTGTAAAACAAATTAAATCATAATTACAACTGAGCACTTCGTAATATAAATCAGTTAATTTACTTTTTAAACCACGTACATTTTGATAATAAAATGTTATTGCCGTTTTCTTAGAATTCATTTTGAAAGTATATATTAAGCATAATTAAATACATTTTTTTGTAAAATTGATATGAAAATAATTTATTGTAAAGTAAATAATTTTGCTTTGAAAGGGGGCAATTATGAACACATACATAATATTTGGTTTGTTTGTGGTACATGATTTTGTTTATGGTATCAGGAGTAATCAATTTTGACAGATCTATGGTATCAGGTGTAATTAATTTTGACAGATCTAGGTTATAGAAACGTAAACATGCTGATAAGCATATAACAGTTGCACAAAAGAATGGTATATTACAATTATTTCTAATAGGTTGCGATAGTTTTTTTTGTATTTAACAGGTAGTGGTACTTCATGAGAATAATGATTAATCGTGTAAGTCATATTTTGTTGTTGTTTCACAGAATAATTTTGTTCAAAAGATTGTAACAGTTTTTTGTGACATTTTAAACATTCTGATGATTCGTTAGTTACTACAATGGAGATATTGTGCATATAACATCTTTCCAAAAGATTAACTTGTAAGTAACTTGTGTGGGGAAAGTTATTAACTAATTTTAATTTCATAAAGGGACGGCAGATCTGGTTGGTTCGTTTTGTGTTGATTTCAATTTTGAAAGTTTGTTGACATCCTCTTGGTCTGTAATTAATATTATAGGGGTTGAATCGCTAACACGAGTGAAAATTTTACAGTTTCTTACCCAGCAAAAACGAATTTTACCAGCTATTTTTATATCACGACATTGCTTCAACAGAAATTGGTTTTTTGGGGTTGGGATTTTACTGGTTCCAGGAAGTTGTAAATCGGAAGCAAGCATCCCTCTCCTCTTTCTTATTCCAGCTATAAGTTCATCCTTTAGGTATCTGCGCGTTAATTTGACGACAATGTTCCTGGGTTTTCCATTTTTTGCATCACGGTTTGTCCTGGGGGCAATCCTGCTAGCGAAATCCACATCTTGTCGGGTTATATTGCATCCAGCTGTGGCTCCAATCTTGGAGAGAATGTCATACACATTTTCGTTATTTGTTTCGGGGATACCACTTATAATGACATTATTTGAACGATTAAACTGGTCATTGTTATCAATTTGTTTTTCCAATTGGAACACTTTTTTTTTTTGCTCATTTATTTCCTCTTTAAATTCATTTTTTATGACTTCGACTATGTTGTTTTTGAATTCTTCAAATGTTTTCTCTAGAAAGTGAATTTTGAAGTCTTCAAACTTGTTATCCAAAAGTTGTAGAAGTTCAGTATTTAGGTTACTGCCAGACTTAGAGTTTGAACGCGTTGACATTGTTGCTTAGTATAATGTTTTAGCAATTATAACTTATAAAATTGATTGTAATTTTGTTATTTTAATAAAAAATAGTGGAAAAGCAAAAGTTTGACAGCAGTTACAAGTAATCAGTTGCTGTAAGCAGTTGAAGTTTTCCACTAAACCCTTTTGCAATACAGAAACTAAAACCGTTGAATATTTTATTTAGTCAACTGGGCAGTTCAAAAAGGCTCTCTAGCCAAAGAAATTGACATTGCTCATCACCTTCAAAAAAAAAGACTAACGAACAAAATGATTGAGAAATGGACATACCTTGTTTAGATTTTTTTAAATATTTAAGTAATCTTGTACACATATGTGGGGTTGATTGAATATTGTGTAAGAATTTTTCTATTAACTATTATTGTGTAAGTTGTATTCATTATTATGTTACTTTTAACATTACGTGTGGTAAAATTATTGTCATGAAAAATGTGAATTCTGTGATTAAACGATGTAATAATATGTTGGTGGTAAACAAAAAAAAAGGATTTAAAAAACAATGGTGATGCACTTTAAAGCCAATAAAATTCAAGATCTATGTGTAAAGAGTGCAAATTAGCACAAAAGAATAATATACCTACAGATAATCAAAACGGCCAAAGTTTTTTAATCATAAATCCAAACTACAATACAAAAAACTCAGTTGAACCGGGTTATTCGCTGATGTTTGATTTTTATTTTCGATGCCCTGTTCGTAGCAATGCAACAATAATTTAACAATCGTAAGGGCGCTCTATTGTTGAATTTGGCAGCCTCCTCTTGTCTAGTGCCCCAAAATATTTCCTCAAGAGCGTTTAACCAGCCAGCGGACGAAAATCTACATTTCGTCGAAAGTTGTTCTTACGATCGTGCAGGGCGGTTACAATGAGAAAGATTAATTATTCTCCGTACCAGCTTTTTTAAATTATAACTCAATATCAAATTTATTTTAATCCAAATTAGCTTTAATTTATACCTTCATCCAAAAATGCTGAAAGGCGTGATGATAAAACTATTAAAATAATGTACTTTTTGTAATTATGTTTTGATTATAAGTATTTATCATTTTTCAATAATGTCTAAATTTAATAAGAATGTTAAAAAAATCTGAAATATATTAGTTTTTAAATAAATAATAAATACACAAATGGACCAATTTTCGTCAAGAAACACATGTACGTACATATTTTTTAATGATTTTATTGAAACTAAAATGAAAATTCTAAAACATGCGTTTGCTAGATAAAGTATTGATTTACTTTACTGCATGATTATATTATTTGAAATGGGTGTGGTTTAAAACAAAATCTTTTTTGAAAATTTAATTAATCTGCCAACGACCTATGGAATAACCTTATTATACTGAAAATTAAATTTTTTTCTCAAAATTTATTACATGCGAATGCTAGATAAAAGAACAATCTTTCGAAATCCATTTATAGTTTTTGGTGGAAAGGAGTCAATTCGTCTAAAATCTGATTTGAAAATGACATATTTCTGGTTTTCTCTGGTAATGCCCTCTTAACTATGAGCAGGATCGGGCATGGTCCATTTTGGATTCCCCTATTTTAACAGACATATTGCAATATTTGAATCTTTAGAGCACACGCGGGAATGGAAATGAATATTTCGACGACGCAGATTAAAAGGGAAAGACACCGAAAAAAAATTACATATTTTACTCAGTTTTGGATTTATTGTCCTTTACAGATTTCAAATTTCCGTGATTGATATAAAAGAAATGAATTAAAACGATTAATTTGTTTACAAAATTATAGTTTAATTTTATCCCTTGATGATGGAAATCGGTCGGTCATAATAAATTTCGTGATTATAAACAAAGTAATTGTTTTATTTCTTTAATATGTCAAACCACAAAGTGACTCCTTCCTGCAAAAATATAATATTTTCTAAATAATGACGACGATAATAGCAATAAATACATTTCTCACTCTGATGGTTGTCAGAAGAGCGAGAAATTGTATAATATGAATAAATATTACAAATTATTTAAAACCAAAAGAAGATATAGAAGATAAAAAAGTGTGTGACGTAATTTCCCCACACAAAAAGGGCCAATTATGTTATCAATGTTGTCTACATTCCAATTGAAATTTTGTCAAAATCATCGAAAAGCTTTAATTTATTTGTTTTTTAATGAATTATTTATCTAATTTATCTGAATTTTTTTTTTTACATTAACTCCACACAGGAGGCCTTGAGGAAAATAATTTCCCTCAGGGCCTATGTCATCTGGGATGCTGTGTGGAGGGTCTTTTTGAGGAGAGGAAGGAATGAACATTGGTCTTGAAGAGACCTATGTTGTAGGAAGGAGGAAACACAGAGGCCGGCAAATCATTCCACAGCCGGGCTGTTGAACACAAGAGCGAGTCGAAGAAACGACCCGTTCTCATGTGACAAATGTCAACCGTGTACAAATGTTGGGCACGCGTTTGGCGTGTTTCCCGACTATGCACCGGTGCCGAAGGGATCAATGACGCGACGATCTTCCATTGTAATGCCGGTAGAACATAGGTAGCATTCCCACCCGACGCCTGTGCTCTAAAGATTTCAATCCGTCTGTTAAGATGGGAGAATCTAAAGCGGACCGCCCGTTTCTGCACAGAGTCGAGGGTATTTTTTAGGTATTTTGGAGCTCCAGAACAGAGGTGGCTGACAAAATCATATAGTCGGTCTCCTCTTTGTGCGGTACGACGTATTCTTCCCGTCGTCTACTTTTTAGTTTTCTTATATCTTTAGCGCCCCCCCCCCTTGAGTTTTTTCTGTATCCGCCAATGCTTTCCAATTGAAATTTTGTCAAAATCATCGAAAAGCTTTCACTTATTTGTTTTCATGAATTATTTAAATTTACATGAAATTAATCGCAATGACAATAAGATCATATTAAAAGGTGCCACGTTGAAATAATAAAAGTACCACAAGAAGCACCTCACTGAATACGTTGCTTGTTCTAAATTACCAATTAACTAATTACGTTCGTGTATTTCCTGACACATGTCCGTTCAGGTAAAGAACAAAACTAATAATAAAACATTCACATGTTGGTTTAACTTTGTCATAATACGTCAAATAAGCTAATTTAGTTACTTATCTACGAGTACATTATTATAATTATGTATATTACTTTATTTATTTACATTTATATACGCCTACACCGGCTTTTACAAACATGTAAGATACGTAATAATTTTGGGGAACAGCAATCATGAATTAAAATATGTTGATTAAATTTTATGGAAACCATGCAGAAGAATAGTAGGAATTATGCTAATTAAGTTATGGTATTATTAGCTGGGGTAATCGGCTTCGCTCAGGGAGTTCATATGAGATTGAACTGACATTTGAACCAACGACGGATCTTGCTTTATATACCTCTACCAATGGGTAGCCCACCCATACAAAAAAGTCTTCGAATGGTCCAAAATGTTTCGGAACATTCCACTAGCGTGTTTTGGAATGTTCCACAATGATCTGGGATGCTCCGGGATGTTCCAGAATGTTCCAGACTATTCCCGAACATTTCAGAATGTTCCGGGATGTTCTGGAATGTTGTGAAATACTATCGAATGTTCTGGACTGTTCTTGAAATTTCTAGAGGGAGAAACTTCCAGCCCTTATATCTTCAAAAGCACGCCCTTCAGGTAAAAACCGGAACCTTCTTTATAAATGAGACAGAGGGCTACCATACCATATCTCCCCCCTCCCCTGATCGCACCGGGACTCGTTTCTGAGTTTCAGCGGGACGCACACTTTCATACACTTTCTTTTATGATATGTATTGATTATGATTTTTATTATTAAGGTACGTTGTTAACCTGATTGTAACTATATTCCGTGCATTTGAACACATCTACTGGTTGCGCTATCTAGTTATAAGCGAATTTCTAAATGACTCAGATCTGATACAATAGGCCACTTGCATGGATTTCATAACGACTTGGAAAAAATCATGTGGATAGATCTTTTTACTAAGATTAAGAAAATGTTAGTAAAATTGTTTAGAAATGTACAGATTTTTTTATTTTTAAATAAATAAATCCATTATTTGGGCTCGTGACGTCACTACATGAAAATGTCCCGTCTCCGAAAATGTTCCTATTATTTTTTTAAAATTCCACACTGATTTATTTTTTTATATGGCATCACTTTGATTTCAGGCGAATTTTTGAATTCGTTCACTAGATTTATTGTTTGTTCTCTGCGAACTTATCATTTGGTTTCACTTTTTGACAGATGCTCTGAAGAGAACCCCGTACTTTTAATGATCTACGGGGTTCTCTTCAGAACGTGCAGATGATGTCGGTACGTGTTTTAGAGGTATAATGATTATGGTGCTGATTTTAACAAAATTAAATTTTATAATATTCTTATTATTATTATAATTTACAAGTACAAGTATATTACATTGAATGTAGTAATATAGACGCTGTTCATTATAATGATTTATGATCAATAAGATGGATCAAGGAAAAAAAATATTTATGAGATGTAATATTTTTGGTATGCCTCGCTATTCTGCTGTGCCATTCGTGTGGAAAACGTTCTTTTTTTTAAAATGATTTTCGGCTATGTAATTATCGTTTTTTCACACCTATAAAATTATGTCCCGTCTTTCCGGTTTATAAAAAATGGTCTGATTTATCGGATTGAAATTTTCAAAAAATCCCCAGGGTTTCAAAAATACGATTAAAAAAAAAATAAAAATACAGAATGTCTTAGAATATTTGCCTAAACCGGAAAAAAATTTAAAAAAATGTGATGCAAGTGGCCTATTGTTGCGATTAAAAATTACTTAATTTTTTTATTGGCATATGGAAGTTATTGAACTTAATTAATCAGGGCTGTCTATATATAATAAGAAGTGGTTATTGTTTTTTTTATTTTTTTTTACATGAGCTCCACACAGGAGGCCCTGAGGAAAACAATTTCCCTCAGGGCTTAGTCATCTTTGGGGATGCTGTGTGGAGGGTTTTTTTTTAAGTAAAGGAAGGAGAGGAGAGTTCTGGGAAGGAAAAGGGTTTAAGGGATGGATATGAATCTTGGGTTCAGTGTGTCCTGGTCATCCGCCTCCAAGACCTAGACAAACCTAACCCCATGTATCCGGGCACCCCTGCTAAATTACCAAACGTAGGGAACCACTTGGGGTGACCTATAGCAGAGGTGTTGGTTATCCAATAAAGATTCCCGGGGCGGCGGTACCCATTCCCGCCTCCCAAATTGTAAATTTGGTCGTGATTTATTATTTTTATAGAGTAGACCAAGTTCATGGTTAATCATTTTTAAGAATTTATGCTGAATTTCGTCAATGGAATCAGAGTGGATTTTAAATTGAAGGGACTAAATATAAGAATTATATTCGACTTGACTTCGAACTAGATATTTTTAATGTTGAAATATTTTGATAGTCTCCGCCATTACGGAGAATGATGCCAAGTATGTTTAATCCTTTATTAGTAACTGTATTAATGTAGGACAGTGCGGTGTGGAAGAGGAAACCCTCGACCACGTTTTCTTTAACTGTAAAAACCATCCATCTTTCAAGAACATATACCGCCGGTTTATTAAAATCACACACCAGTCCCCCCTTAACATTTCATACCTTTTATCTCTTAACAATTCTCGTGTTCATACAGCTTTATGTAAGTTTATTAACCTGAATGAATTCAATATTTAATTTGTTTTAGTGATCTAAATGAGTCCAATATTTAATTTGTTTTATTATTTTCCCAATAGATTAACCGAATTTTTTTATCCACTTTAACTATTACCGGCACAAAGCACTCTTTTCAGGGTGAATTGCCTAAAACCAAAAAAAAAATGTAGGAAAGAAAAAAATGGAATCTAAAATAATGGCATTTTCATCCAGTACCTGCATTTTTAAATTCTCGTAATTGTAAAAAATCTGTTTAAATAATAATTAAGGAAATTGAGATAAAATCTATCGATTCCTCCTTATTAATTAACTCCCACTTAACAACACTCGAACACTCTTTTCGCTTTTTTTTAAATAAAAATTTTCACTACATTTTTACCACATTATTACTTTTACCAGATACTAATATCTACAGCCTGTATGTCGGACGAATATCTACAGCTCATATTTTGTACTAATATCTACGAACTTCAGAGTGTTGACTAATATCTACAGAGCTAAGGTCGGACGAATATCTATGACGGTCCCAGTGTTGACTAATATCTACAGAGCGTAGGTTGAACTAATGTCTACAGAGCGTAGGATGGACTAATATCTACAGAGGGCAGCTGAGCAAGAGGTTGTACGGAAAAACGTAAATTACTTCAATTACGTAATTACTGATCACTTAAAGGCTTAAACGTTTAAAGTACGTACATGAAGTTTTTGCATAATATTACGTATTTTGCTGTTTACGAGGACAATAATAACAATAATTAAACATGGAGGTCACAATACAAAGATATTTATTCATTTCGAAATACACGGCACCACAACCTAACCTAACCTAACTGACGTAGAAATGGTCATGGTAACAGACTAAATAATTTAGAAGCACTCGAAATAAAGAAAGCTGTTAAAACAAAAACCCAAATCCTTAATATTCAGCTAAATGTATCCAATAGTCCGATATTAGGGATTTTTACATATATACATACATAAATTAAGTTTTTTAAACTGCATACGCAATTTTTTTTTATTTTTTTTTTTTTTTATAGTGAATACCGCACAAGAATCTCAACTGCTCCCGTCTGGAGCCAGTGAGACTATGGCATCCCCAATTGGGGTATGTTGTGAGGTTGAAGGTAGTGGGGAGGGGAAGGAGGTGGGGAAGAGGAAGGTTGGGAAGTACCTGGCTATTCAGATCTGGTCACTAAACACGGCTAAAGCCATTTTCAAGCAACGTTTCAATTCCGAATGGTGGTCTTACATCAGGGCGATACTAATAGTATCTTCCACTCTGGAACATGCCGCAAATATACTATATATTATTTTAAATGAATTAATTGTGAAATAACACAAATTAATCAAATAAAATTTATTTGCGCATGCCGGGTTCGAACCCGCGATCTCCGGAATGTGAGTCAAGAGTCTTAGCCACTGGACTACGGAGGTCGCAATATTACGTTATTGCAATATGCTATACATAATTGCAAATCCAACCTCTGCCACACTCATAGATATTCGACCACACTTTGGTTCTCATAGATATTAGTCAGCAATTTGAGCTGTAGATATTTTTTTTAATGTCATGTATATTATCAAGGTTTCTGACTCACACAATGTTGTCATTTTTTGCCTCATCTGTTTTTAAATTTTAATATTATCATTACAATCTCTTTCGTACGCACTTTGGTTCTGATAGATATTAGTCAGCAGTTTGAGCTGTAGATATTCGTACGCACTTTGGTTCTCATAGATATTAGTCCGATTTTTTCAGTTTTTGGAATTCTTGTAGATATTAGTAGACGCCTCCGTCTGTACACCATTGTGTTCTTTTAACTGCTTCCAAGAAAATATACAATAACACTTTATCTGAAACAAGCGAGCACCCAAGTATAGGTTTTCATAGTGAGGTGTTCGTGAAACATTACTACTTGACGGTTTATATTTTTCAGCACAATATTTGTATAGATATATTTAGTACAACACGTGAATATTGAACAGAGGATTACAACCCTCTTATTTCTTACAGGAATGAATCAGAACGGTTTACGAGAATTTGTGACAACGGTTTCATGCATTGATTTCCTTTTGTTTATGTCGAAATACGAGCGAAATACTAAAAACTGAAAGTCAAAAGCACGTTGAAACACAGACATTGACAAATTATTGTGCCTTTTGCTAGTAAAGAATTAAATTTCACGTGAGAATGAATCAGAATTAATATTAAGAATTTGAGACAAAGATTTTACGCATTGACTTTTTTTTTTATTCCGTAAAACAATAAATTATTTATTTATGTTTTCAAAATATAAAATATAAGAAAGAGAGAAATTAATTAATAAAAATAAATTCAATTAATTTTTTTTGCCTTTTGTTTGGTGATTTTCAAAAATAATGTATAAATAAAACAGTAAATTTCTTGCTAGAATCAATCAGACTTGTTGAGAATTTGTGACAAAGGTTTCAGGCATTGATAAAAAAAATGTATAGCGCTAAACAGCAAAGTATTTAAGTACCTAGTTAAAATAAAAATAATGAAAAAAAGAACAAAAATGAAACTATGACTTCCACTGATAGTATCTTCCACTCTGGAACATGCCGCAAATATACTATATATTATTTTAAATGAATTAATTGTGAAATAACACAAATTAATCAAATAAAATTTATTTGCGCATGCCGGGTTCGAACCCGCGACCTCCGGACTGTGAGTCAAGAGTCTTACCCACTGGACTACGGAGGTCGTCTGATGTCGATGACTATATAATTTGCTAAAAATTGTTGAATTGTGAAAATTAATTTCTTACGGGAAATGAGTCAGAATGGTTCATAAGAATTTTTGAAAAAGGTTTCATGTTTTAAAAAATAAGAAAGATATAAAGAAAGTCTGTCAATATGTCGAAATACCAAAAACCGAAACGCAAAAGTACGTTGAAGCACAGACATTAACAATTGTGCCGAGTTTTATTAAATAACTCGAATTAAATTTAAAAAAAAAACTTTGAAGTGTTGTCAGAACGGTGTTTGCCGGCTTGAACTGCTTTTGTTTATATTCTGTTGGTAAAATTAGGTACAATCCGAAAAATGAGAAAAACCCAGGAAAAATTCTTCCTATCCTTTACGTGATACGTTCAAGCCAATAAAAAACTGGTGAAAGATTTATAAATGTTTTTATTTAGGTGCGTCTGGCGTGGCGTTCCTAAAAAGTGTTGGGACAGGGTAATTAGCGTTTAATGTAGAGGTTCTCCGTCGAATAGCAAATAATCATGACATTGTAATAAATATGTTTTTCTTTAATATCTACTATCATTGAGGAGCGTTTTCACAAAGAGTTTCCATAAAAACTTTTTTTCGTGGGACGGTTTTAAGTAAATAATCATTCTGGGTCAATATTTTATGATAATCTTTAAACGCATCTTCAATTAACTGTCAGACGTGATGCATAATTTTAAAACTTAATTCATTTTCGAAAAGCCAACTTTATTAAAAAATAATTTAAAAAAAATCGAATTTTAACAATAGAGATATATGAGATATATACTATATATCAACAAATTCTCAAAAAAAGTTATTAAGTTAAAGTATCCCGTTCATTTAAAATATATTTTTTTTGAAAATATGTATAGATGTTTGGTTTATTATTCCACACCTAAACAAATATTCGATAAAAAATTATATACCAATTGTTGATACGTTCATACAAAAAATGGGCAAAATATGAGGCAAGGAATCAGAAATAATTTATTTTTTTTATATGACAAGGGGCTACTCAGATATATTGAAATAAGATAATATTGGATCATTTACATTAAATACCTACATAGTTATTTAAATTTTATATAGAAGTAGGTACGTGGATATTGAAAATGTATAATTTTCTATTACACATGAAGCAAGTTAATAAATTGATTTTTTAAATCTGAATTATTTAGAATTATGTAGAGAAAAATTAAAAGACGCTCCTCAATTATTACGGATAATTCGTTGAACTTTTAATATGTTTAATTCATACTTTTCTAATGGCCGTTGTACATCGTCTCTTTTTTCAGCCCGATTCCACTTGGAGTCCAAAATCTAAAATTTTCGCTTTGCGCGATCGCTTTTTTCATCTCTATTTTCATATCTACGTTGGCATCACAGCAAACAGCAAGGTTTTTGGGTTGTTTGCAAAACGGCCATAATGGCCGTTATACACGACATCTTTTTTCAGCCCGATTCCAATTAGACGCAAAAGTCAACATTTTACTCTCTACGCGATCGCTATTTTCATCTCTATTTTCATATCTACGATTTCAGTTGGCATCACAACAAACAGCATGGTTCGTGTGTTGTTTGCAGTGATGACAATTGAAATCGTAGATATGAAAATAGAGATGAAAATAGCGATCGCGTAGAGCGAAAAATATTGATTTTTGTGTCTAACTGGAATCGGGCTGAAAAAAGATGTCGTGTATAACGGCCATTATGGTCGTTTTACACCATCTCTTTTTCCAGCCCGATTCCAATTAGAGACCAAAGTCAACATTTTTTCGCTTTACGCGATTGCTATTTTCAATTTTCATATCTACGATTTCAATTATCATCACTGCAAACAACACATGAGTCATATAATTTCAATTCCCGCTATATCTGATTTTTTTACAAAATGGTCTGATTATGACATCTTGTTCACATTTTTGCGAGGAACAAGACTAACCTAAAATTGAAATTTAAAACCTCCCTTATCACGACCAAAAACCATGTTAAAACTGCGAGTGAGATACAAAACCCGCTACATCATTCAAGAAGTTACTCTCAAAACCGGCTATATCGGAATTAATCACGAGCAGTTATTTTGCCAAGATGGTGGCTATGGAAACACGCCTCTCAGGTCAGTTGAGTTTCAAAAGCCTCTATGTTCCATATAAATCACGAAGTGATTATCAAAATCCGCTATATCCATTTTATTTATTCAAATTACTTAAATACTTCTATACATATATTAAAAAATGAACACACTTCGAATTTATATTACTCCAATTCATTATTTAAAATATTAAAATGCAATTATTTATTTACGCTAGAGATGTGATAGTTTTTTTGCGGTTTTCTCCGAATTAGTGAAAGTTGATAGAGCGGATATAGAAATTAAACGACTCACATGAACCATGATGTTTGCTCTGATGCCAACTGAAATCGTAGGTATGAAAATTGACAAAAGAGATGAAAATAGCGATCGCGTAAAGCGAAAAATGTTGACTTTGGTCTCTAATTGGAATCGGGCTGGAAAAAGAGATGGTGTAAAACGACCGTAATGGCCGTTATACACGACATCTTTTTTCAGCCCGATTTTAATTAGACACAAAAATCAATATTTTTCGCTCTACGCGATCGCTATTTTCATCTCTATTTTCATATCTACGATTTCAATTGTCATCACTGCAAACAACACACGAACCATGCTGTTTGTTGTGATGCCAACTGAAATCGTAGATATGAAAATAGAGATGAAAATAGCGATCGCGTAGAGAGTAAAATGTTGACTTTTGCGTCTAATTGGAATCGGGCTGAAAAAAGATGCGTGTATAACGGCCATAAGTCAACGAATAATTTAGGGAACTTTTACTTCAAAACAAATACGTTATCTAAACCCAACTATGCTCCTAATTATATAAAATAATACGCAAGAAAGAGCTTTAAATCCATCTCTGTGGTATAATTAGAAGGCCATAATCCTCGTCAGGGCTAGCTCACCAAACAACGCACTCCATTAGCCATTACAATCAGAATTAGAGTTAGATAGCGCGTTAATCCGCCGATAAGCAGCGAGTTGTGGTGAGCAGCCTCCGTCTCCTACTGGCATTATTATACTGTCGCTATCAATCACTTAATTCTCTGTAACATATACTACCCACACTTAACCTTGCGTCGTTGCTTTATAATGATATGTCATATATCTACTATCATGTGCACAAAGCTGTTTACACTAAATAATGGTATAAGTATGTTTTTTATTCTAAGAACTTGTGAGAAGTTCGAGACATGGACATTTAAAGTTCTGATTTTGAAATAAAGATAGATAAAAATGACAGAAAATTTTTATTGGTCCCAATGGCCGAGTTAGTTAAGTGGCTGTGTCCCAGTAACACAAGAGGAACTGGGTTCGATACCCATTTGCGACGGTTACCTTATTTATTTTTCTGTGTCCTGTTCTGTTTCATTTTTAGTTTAGTTTTATTAGTATTATCTTTTTCTTCTGTGATAATATATTGCATTGATGGGTGTAACCTTCAAAAGTGTTATGTAATATCGTTTATACATAATTACTACCGAAAATTTTTTAAACAATGTTTCATTTTATTTTTCACCGTGTTTATAAAATGAATAATAAAAAAAATAATTGAAATAATAAAATAATTTTTAAAAAGTTTTTCATTCACTCACAACTAGTTGCCCAAGTTGCCTCTAAAATCACGAAACATTAAAACTTTTAATGGCCCATATCTTATAATTTAAAGCAAAATAAATTTATTTTAATTTTTTAAACTTTATAATTAAAATCACAAATTATAATATTTAATTAAATGAAGACAACATAAGCGAAACTCATTCGAAAATCTGGAAATCAGAAAAAAATATTGGCTCCGCTGGGACTCGAACCCAGGACCCTTTGCTTACATGGCAAGTGCTCTACCGATTGAGCTACGAAACACAGATCAAATTCGATCACTTTTAACTGTATCATACTTCGACTAAGAACTACCAACATTACCTTCATTTTCTTAACGGACATTTTATTGGCTGCTATCTTTATACAGGTTGTCCGGGGGTAAAGTGCATTAACTTCGGGAGGTAATTCTACATGATAGTACAAGTAAAAAAGATAAATAACTTTTTTCGAAATTCCAACTTTTAGGGGGTAGTTTTAAGGTAAAAATGTAAAATTAGTCCGGCGTGTACGGCCAGATTTATTATTTTCCGCTATTACGATACGGGCCAATCACAATTGAGTCAGGCACCCGGCAGGCTCTCAGCAAGTAAGATCGTACCTCACACTAAAGGTTTTTAATAGGTACGTCTTTTTGAATGGGAAAAAAAATGTTAATTTCGGAAAAAGTTATTAATCTTTTTTACTCCTACCATCATGTAGAATCACCTCCCGAAGTTAATGCACTTTACCCACGGACACCCTTGTATATGATTGCAAGATTCAACTCGAACTAAATGCTATCTACATAGATAGTCCAGAATGAATATTTATTTTATTTTTTAAACTTTATGAGTAAAATCTCAAAATATAATATTTAAATAAATTAAAAGAAAATAATTTTTTGTACGTCACTTTATTGCAATAAAGTGACTTAAAACAAAGTATTTTCTTATCATTTATTTAAAATGTCACAATGTGTTTGCTTCTTTTGAAAAATTTATAATATTTAATTAAATGAAGACAATATTAGCGAAACTCAATCGAAAATCTGGAGACAGAAAACTCAGAAAAAGATATTGGCTCCGAAGGAGTCAGCGGATTCGGAGTCCCAGCGGAGCCAATATCTTTTTCTGATTTTTCTGTCTCCAGATTTTCGATTTAGTTTCGCTAATATTGTTTTCATTTAATTAAATACAAAAAAAAAATTAAAAAAAAAAACAAGAATACGTACTAGTTATTTGATATACCTTTTTATTACAAAAAAAATTAAGATTGATGGGGTATTTTGATCTCAAATTCAAAATTAAGATTTGTATGAAATGGGCCGAAACGGGGAGCGTGAACGTTCTTCTTAAAGGTGTGTGTGTGTAGGTGTGAGAATTGGTCATCAGTGAAGGGATAATATGTCTACGCATTGAACAGTTTACATGACATGACATCAATGACACATTTTATTCAAAATAATTTTTAATGGCCTCATAATACATTTGGAAAGTCAGTTCTTCGTATCATGGTTTAATTAGAACCCACAAAAATAACGTTGACGTTATTAGATACAGCGTGGCAAACAATATAATGTACATTGTATTATTATATTCATTAATCAATCACCGGCGCGCCTTGCCGATTTCATCGCTTTAATTGTAGCACACGGTATCTTCACCACATCGGTTATGTGATCTCCTACTTGTTTGTTAGCCTTTCAGATCAGGTAAAGGTGAACAAATATTAGAAAACGCCGAAAAAGTCAATTCAAAGAATTCCCTACTTAAAATAATTCATAATCTGCTCTTTTTCGTTATTTGTTTTTGGGGTGTTATGCCGTATTGCGCTACCTCCTTCTTTAGCCAACGTTTCGGACATCGTTGCAGTGTCCATCATCAGGGCAGATCCGACAGATCCGGCAGATCCGGTAGACTTTCTCACATCTACCGGATCTGCCCTGATGATGGACACTGCAACGATGTCCGAAACGTTGGGTAAAGAAGGAGATAGCGCAATCCGGCAGATCCGGTAGACTTTCTACCGGATCTGCCGGATCTGCCCTGATGATGGACACTGCAACGATGTCCGAAACGTTGGCTAAAGAAGGAGGTAGCGCAACACGGCATAACACCCCAAAAACAAATAACGAAAATGCTTTTGGCCGTGAAAATCTTAAACTTATCATAATCTGCTCGTTCATACATAGATGGCGCTAATTTAATTGTTTTAGGAATAAACCCTTTTTGAAACTTATGCTGTAAAATATTAAGATGAATTGTTCATTTTCGCCCGTAATACGAATTATGAATACAAAAAAAAAAACCTGTGTGCAGTTCACACGCGGTAGAAGTAAAACCTTCGGAAAACTAAACTTCGAGATAATGAGACGAATGCAGAGTATCAGGAGTAGAATAATTGTACGGTTTAATTATTATAACAATTTTAACAAATTAATTTTAAAAATATTTTACATTTTATTCAACGAAGTACCGCACAAAGAGGAGGCCGATAGGCTACGAAGCATTTCTTTTTTTTTACATAAATACCGCACAAGAGTTCCAACTGCTCCCGTCTGGAGCCAGTGCGACTATGGCATCCCCAATTGGGGTACGTTGTGAGGCTGAATGTAGTGGGGAGGGGAAGTAGATAGGGAAGAGGAAGGTGCGGAAGTACCTGGCTATTCAGATCTGGTCACCAAACATGGCTAAAGCCATTTCAAGCAACGTTTCAATTCTGAATGGTGGTCTTACACCAGGGCGATACTGAGAGTATCTTCCACTCTGGAACGTGCCGCAAATGTACTGTATATTATTTTAAATGAATAAATTGTGCAATGACACAAATTAATCAAATAAAATTTATTTGCCACGCCGGATTCGATCCCGCGATCTTCGGAGTGCGAGTCAAGAGCCTACCGCTGGACTACGCACTAGTGGCGGCTCGTGACTTTTGGGTGTGCTAGAGTGCTGATATTAAAAAAATGGCATTATTGATGTTGTTGTAGCCGAAAAAAAATTTTTTTTTTTTTTTGAAAATCAGTTATTTTTATGAAAAATTTCAGAAAGTTTCAGTTTGGCGGTGTGCCGCACTAATTTCCTGAAAAATCTTCATACAAAACACCGATTTTTGAAAAAAAAAAAATATTTTTTTTCGCATACTACAACATCCACGATGCCATTTTTTTTAATATTAGCACTCTAGCACACCAAAAGTCACGAGCCGCCACTGCTACGCACTGCATAAAGTGGACACCGATTACTCATCATTCATTACTATCTCATTCTCTGCCAGGTTAAATCCTATAGATGTGTGTATTTGTCTCTTTTTAGTATCGCTCATTTGCGTTCCATCGAGTTTCAAATCACAACGGTGCTAAAGAAGTTTTCACTTCAAAAAATAATAATAATAACAAAAAAAAACTTTGGTTACTGTTTTTCTAACCATTTTTTTAAATTCTTTACGTTGAATTACGTCTATGCACACATTTGAACTTTAATTTACGTTATTTTGGATGTTGCATTACGTTTGTAATTATTTACTAAGTCTTTGATTATTGCCTGCATTTCGCCTTTTAAGCGTTTTATTTGGTATGTATGTATGTACTCCTCGCACGACTACGGGTTCCCGGAGCTCAATTTATGGAGTAGTATAATAATTAGAAAAAAACGTAATTTATTTTTGAATGTTCTTATAAATTGAAATATTAATTATATAATGTAATAATAAAAAAAAACTCTAATCTTTCAAGAAAGACTAACAAATATATTATTGTATCGGCGATCAATGATGAAACAATCACTAATAATGTAGAAATATGCGACCACTTTAACAATTTCTTTTGCAATATTGGCTTCTCCTTAGCTAATAATATACGTAACAATGTCGTACACAAACCGGCCAATGAAATAACATTAGTACACGATAGTATAGAATCTTTATATCTTCAACCAACAACAGAATTAGAAATAAGCAAAATATTAAAATCATTGAAATCAAATGCGAGTGCCGGTTACGATAAACTCAAATACAAAACAGTGCTAAGTCTCTCAACGGAATTGGTTCCTATATTATCAAAATTGATTAACCAATGTTTTAAAGAGGGAACTTTTCCAGACAGCTGTAAAATTGCCAAGGTGATACCAATTCACAAAGGTGGGTCCAAAACAAATACCTCAAACTACAGGCCCATCTCAATCTTACCAATCTTATCAAAAATTTTTGAACGTGTGATCTACGAAAGATTAAACAATTTCCTACTAAAAAAATCATTCTTTTATAAAAAACAGTATGGCTTTAGGAAAAATCTAACACACTTGCCGCAATAAACGACTTAATCAGTAAACTTAGGAGTGGTATTGATGGTGGAAATTATATCTTATCTATACTAGTTGACCTTCAAAAAGCCTTTGATACGGTAAGCCATGATATACTTCTCAAGAAACTCGAGAAACTTGGTGTAGTTGGTCCTGCTCTTAATCTATTCAAATCATATCTTAGCAATAGAAAGCAATTCGTAAGCATTAACAATCAAAATAGTAAGCACCTTCCAATAAACTATGGAGTTCCGCAAGGATCCATACTAGGGCCACTGCTGTTCCAAATTTATATTAATGATATTTCGCAATTAGAATTAAACGGTGAAATTTTCTTATATGCAGATGATACTGCAATATTCTACTGGGGTAAAGATCTAAACATACTACTAGAAAATGCACAAAGTGACCTAGAAAGAATTTGCGATTGGCTCCAATCAAATATCCTAACAATTAATATAAAAAAAACAGGATACATGATTTTAAGTTCAAACCGTAAAATAGTTCCTCCACATGTACCATTAAAAATTGAAAATAACGATTTGCAAATCCTGAAACAGGAAAAATATCTTGGGCTGTGCATCGATAAGCATTTAACTTTTAAACAACACATTCAAAATGTAAAAGATAAAATCACACCCTTAATTAGCGTTTTTAGCCGGTTATCATTTCTATTACCAATTAGATTAAAAAAAAGTTTATTCTATAGTCTCGTACACTCACACCTAAATTACCTGATTGAAATCTGGGGAAATGCGTATGAAACATACATCAATGAATTACAGGTAATTCAAAATAAGATAATCAAAAAACTATTTCACTACGAATCCAAAACATCCACAAAAAAATTATATTTGGAAACAAAACTGCTAACATTAAGAAAACTATACGAGTACAATATATGTGTCCTTATATACAAAATAAATAATAAACTCATACATACAAACACAGAATTCATTAAAACGTCCCAAGTACACAAACATTTTACACGACAACACGATAACATACGTTTAAACACCATTCATACTAACTACGGTAAGCAATCAATTAGTTACGAGGGGGGCAATTTATATAATTGCCTTCCAGATGATATCAAAAACGAAAAAAGTGTGTGCAAATTCAAAAAAAAATTGTTCATGTTTATTCACAAAAAACAAAGTAGTGATAGTGAATAATATCGTATGGTAATATAATATCATGTAAATGTTAGTATTGCAATCTAATGTAATTTAAGGTTATGAAATGTAAAAACTATGTAATGTAAAAACTATGTAATATAATGTAAAAAGTACATAATTCAATATTCTAGTTAAGTAAGTGAAAATGTTATTTTCTTTTTTACTGGAATAAAAAAAACTTATGAAAAATTCTATCCAATAGTGTGTTTGTATGGCTTTCTAGGAATTGAGTTTTTATATGGACAGAACAATGTATTTGTATTCATATTGCGTATTCATGTTCGCAAACAAACAAAAATTAACAAAAAACTCTCCCTTTCTTAATATTTTATAGCATAACTATCAAAAATGCTTTATTTTAAAAAAAAAATTACCGCCATCTGTGAACGAGTAGATTATGAATTGGTTAAACGTCACGTACGCCAATTAAATAATTTTAGGTTTTTAATACTTTTCGCATGTTATGCTTTAAAATATTAAGGTAAATTAGTTGTTTGCGCCCGTACATATATTTAATATGAATATAAATAAATAGTTTCGTCCACGAAAAAACCCAAATCTTTCAAGAAAGGCTGAAAAATTAAATTTTTTATCGGTGACTCAATCCATTATTGAATTATTCTGCCTATCTTGAAAAATTTAGTATTGCAATGCCTGTATTATTTTTAATCATGATCAGAGGGTTAAAAAAAACCGTGTTACGTATTTAATTAAATGCAAAACTGAACCAGTTTGACGGCAGCCGTAGTTTAGTGGTTACAATCCTTGGCTCAAATCCCGGCATGCGCAAGAAAATTTATTTTGAATAATTGGTCGTCTTTCTACAACTTATGAGAATGAAATAATATATGGGATATTCGCGGTACGTTTCAAAATAGAATATGTTTTCAGTAATACCCTGGGGAACGACCACAATTCAGAACTGAGACGTTGCTTAAAATATCTTTAGACGTGTTTGGTGACCAGATCTGATTAGCCAGGTACTTCCCACCTTATTCTTTCCCACCTCTTTCTCTTCCCCCTTCCTTGGGGATGCTATAGTCCTGGGGCAAAGCCACATGCGGCTCTTAGCATAGGCTCTTCAGACATCGGTTGCAATTTCACCTCTACTCAAACATCCTTATGAAATGGAGGAAAATGAATCCGAAACTCTAATTATTTTTTTGCATTCCGAACACAAAACTGGTTTTAATTTATTTTTTATTTTATTTATTAGCGTTATAAACAGTCTTTATAAATTCATAAATGACATTGATAATAATATGTAGGTCATTCACCAATAAAATAACGAAAAATTGAAATTTAGAACCATAATACAAAAATACACAACAATACCTATATCTGATATAAACAATTTTGATAAACTGCATTTACTTACTTAAATCTACAAATATTAAATTTTTCAAGGATTTACATTTAAAATTTAATCAATATCAATATCTTTCCGCGCATAGATTCTTCAATACGGAATCTATGCGGAATTTCTGTTTATAGAAACATTTAAATGGGCAGAAGTGTGATATTACAGTAAGAATGTAGATAACATAAGGCAAATCATAATTATCGTTCCACCACATTTACAGTTTAGTAAAAGATTACAGTACAGTACGATTACAAATTACAACCCCCCGCCCCCCCCCCCTCCCCCTCCGCCCCGTCATAATATGGCTCTCTGATATATTTGTTATCCTGTTTCTTTGACAAATTGGCTATTCCTACTTGACAAACTGCCGACCCCTGCTATAGTCCAACTGTCTTCAAACGTTTGGGAGCAGTCACGATTCTTTTTTTTTTACATGAGCTCTACACAGGAGGCCCTGAGGAAAATAATTTGCCTCAGGGCCTATGTCATCTTTGGGGATGCTGTGTGGAGGGCGTTTTTAAGGAAAAGAAGGAGAGGGGTGGGTAGGAATCTGGAGTTCAGTATGTCCTGGTCATCCGCCTCCAAGACCTAGACAAACCTCACCCCATGAACCCGGGCTCCCCTGCTAAATCACCAAACGTAGCGAATCACTTGGGGTGACCTATGGCAGAGGTGGTTGAAGTGTTTTGTAGTGTATCTACACAAGCATAATATTATATAATCACACTTATGATAATAAAATTAAGAAGGCAAAATACCAAGTAAGATTTTTTTTTTAAAAAGATAGACAAACATTCCCGGGTTACGAATAACCCAAAAATGTTTGAAAATCTCCTACTACCACCACAGAAAGCCGAAAATATTGCTTGTGTTGTGATGGAGGACTTAGCCAGCCGAGGAATTGAACACGCGACGCCCGGATGGGATCCAAGCGCTATGCCCACTCAACCACTGACCAGTCGAATATTTTATCTATTTATTTTTTTTAATAAATATCTTCATAGTGAATTTTTGCTCGGCAATTCTCCACAATTGTGGTAGAGTGATATTTACATCAAACGTATTAATTATGTCATATTGTTGCGATGGGAAGTATGAGTATACATTATGAGTTTCATGTAATGTTTTCGCGGTCAGAAGTTAATGGACATAAACTTCCGGAAGCTTGTGGCGTATCCTAGGAAAACGACGTGGCGGTCGGCGGTTTTTTTACCTTTTGTATATCATTTGCAATTAATGATTTTTGGCGAATGAACAGTCATCTTAGTTAGCGACCCGAATTAAATTGTGCTATCGCGAGGTAATTACTCAAGGACTCTCAATAAAATCAGATTATTAAGAAATAACAACACCAATATCCAAAACAGTTTAAATACTCTAAAGTTACAATGAGCAGGCAACTTCATTAATGGAGGACTGAATGCCGTTGGCGCTAATAAAAAAAAACTGTCAAAAGAAGCGAAGCCAGCAGACCACAATGGAGTGCTAGTATCTACACTGATGTATGGCAGCGAGGCATGTAACTGGCAGAGGAAGGATGAAAATAGACTGAATGCTGTTGAAATGAGGTACTTGAGACGTATGTCTGGTAAAATCATGTATGATCGTGTGAGAAATGTGGAGATCCGCAAATAATGCAATGCTAATGTAAAGATTAAGAAAGAAACCTTCAGATAATATTCACAATTTCCGCTATTCGTTCGTACAATGATTCCCATGCGATTTTGGTAAATTATTCAAACCAAGATATTCCCTTTTCTCTACTGCATTCCTACTGTATTTAGCAGATAATATAGTCGAGGGTAAGTCTCTATCTGAAGAACGCGGGTTCCAATCCCGTCGTACACAAATAAATTAAATAAAATTTTATTTTCGGCACGTTCCAGAGTGTAAGATTCTCTCGGAATCGTCCTGGTAAAAGACCACCATTCAGAATTGAAACTTTGCTTCAAATGACTTTAGCCGTGTTTAGTGACTAAATCTGAATAGCCAGGTTCTTCCCCACTTTCCCCTTCTCCATCTCATGTCTGAAAAATACTCTCTGTATCGCTTTGGTGTAAAGCAACCGTTCATAATTGAAACGTTGCGTGAAATCTCTTTAGCCGTATTTGGTAACCAGGTTCTTCCCTACCTTCCTCTTCATTAGCTTATTCCCCTCCCCGCTACCTTCAGCTTCACAACATACCCCAATTGGGGATGTCGTGGTTTCACTGGCTTCAGAAGGGAGCAATTTGGACTCTAGTGCGGTATTCGCATAAAACAAAAAAATTAAAATTCATTCAACGTTCCTAAATCACCCGAGCGTTATATCTAACTATTTGTGTAGGTACTTTATTATAAAAAAGCTTTTATCTGTTCACTATTATAATAATCGTCTCGGACCTTTTATTTGACTATTTGAAAGCTCTACGACCAAAAGCACTTAATCTTAAGTTGAACATTTATTTTTATTTATTACAGATGAGTACATTTTTTTTATTTCAGTGAACGTGGACTTGGTTTTACTAGATATCTTTTCCCAATATATCTGGCCTTCATGGTACGCTGATAAAATATTATTTATTTTAAAATAACCAAGAATATGACGCTTCATATTTATAAATAATATTGTAATTTTAGTAGTCATACACGATTATTTCTTTCTTTTTTATTTGCTCCACACAGGAGACCCTGGGGAACAAACCCTTCAGGGCCTATTTCATCTCCGGAGATGCTGTGTGGAAAGCAAGAATAAGAAGTTTAGGCATGGAAAAATGTACAAAAGGTTTCAAAGAATCTGGGAGCTCAGTGTGTCCAGGAGTAACCGACGTATAAATCCATCCCTCCCACTATGGTACGAGATGATGGGTCTGATGGGATATCTGGTTCAACCAGTCTCTTTCGATCCAGCTCCCCACGCAGTAGGTATGCAAGCGCATTCGCTGCCAAGACCCACACAAATCTCACCGCGTGAATCTGGGCAACCTGCTAAATCACCAAAATTGCGAAACACTTGGGGTGACCTTTGGCAGGAGTGTGGTTATCCAATACCCGAATTGAGAAGATGAATAGTATCAGCAAAGATAGCATTGGATTTCACAATAATAATAAAAAAAATCAATCATTAATTATTATCATTTTTAATATTTATCGTCTGAAAGTACAATCAAAATCATCAAACCGCATGTGAAATTTTTAATCTATTCAGATCTGGACCAAATTTTTAGAAGAAAATTGGCTAATTATTTACGATCGTGACCCATTATTAAAAGGCATAACTTCCAAAAACAATAGTTCTTTTCAAAAATTTTGACAAATAATCATATTTTTACTACAAACATAGCAAACTTATTTTGTGGCACTATTTTAATTAAAAATTAATAAACACTTAGTTATAACCACTTTCTTTGTAAAAAACACACAATCCAAATCTAGTTTTTAAACAATAAAAGTGGTTAAGAGTGTTTATTAATTTTGCACCATATTTTCTTTACATGACCAGAAAATTTGAATAGCATGATGCACAGCTGCTGCACCTAACATGCTGACTACAGCAGTAATTATATTATTAACTGAATTATTAATTAACTGAATATTAATTCATTAAGTACCTTTACCTACCTTTACCTAACATTAAGTACCTTTACTAATTTTTCTCTTGAAGCAAACAGCCTCACAACATACTTCAGAAGTAAGGTTGAACAAATTCAGGCCCTCAGTGTGGTAGGATCGCCTTCTATCGCAGCATCAAGTCCGCTCTCGGGTGACTTCTCTACTTTTGCAGCAGTAACGGAAGAAGATGTCACGCGTGCTATAAAGTCTTGCCCTAACAAGCAATGCACTCAAGACCCCATACCTACCTGGCTCTTAAAACAATGTCTTTCGGATATAGCGCCTGTAATTACCGCAATTATCCAGAAGTCATTAGTAAATTCACTTGTACCGGGAACACTCAAGAAATCAATAATAACTCCGATTATAAAAAAACAAAATCTTGATACTGACAATACGGATAATTACAGGCCAATATCCAATCTACCATTCCTTTCTAAACTGCTTGAGAAAATCGTTGCCAAACAATTGGTGGGGTACTTGAACTCCGCCGGTCTATTTGCCAAAAATCAATCCGCTTATCGACAGTTTCATTCAACGGAAACTGTTCTTCTGCGGTTAATTTCAGACTTGATCATCGGGATGGAAGCATGTAAGTTGGGTTTGGTATCTGTTCTTGACATGAGTGCGGCATTTGATACGGTAGATCATAGTATTTTATTAAATGTGCTTGAAACCGAATTTGGCGTTCGAGGTGATGTTCTCTAATGGATGACATCATACCTATCTGGACGAGTAGCCCCAGTAATTTTCAATAATTGTACTTCACCTGAAACTCCCATAGAATGTGGAGTTCCCCAGGTTTCTGTCTTGGGTTTCATTCTTTTCATTCTCTATACGAATCGCCTTGAGAAACTCATTCAATCAGCTGGCTTTGAATCACAAGGCTATGCAGACGATCGTTTCATTTTCAAGTTTTGTTCCCCGGATGAAAAAGACGTCCTTAAAAACGAGGTGGTTAGTTTTATTAACACAGTCTCAAGTCGGATGTCTGTCAATAAACTCAAACTTAATCCGACCAAGACGGAATTTATTTGGATAGCTTCTCCTGGAAGGCAAGCCCTCATCGACTCTAATCCAATCCATATTCAGGGCACAGATATAATCCCTTCTACAGAAATAAAGTTTCTAGGTTTCACTAGTCTTTCTCTTGAATCACAAATTTCAAAATCTGTAAGTTCAGGCTTTTTCCATCTAAGGCAGATAAAATCAATCAGGCGTTGCCTTCCCTCTGATGGAGCAAAGTCACTCATAAATTCGTTCGTTGTCTCACGTATGGACTATTGTAATAGTGTGTATGCTGGCTTGCATAAAAAACAATTCAATAGAATCCAGTCCGTTTTTAATGCTGCGGCGAGAATGATTTTTGGTGAATCTAAGTATTGCCGTATAACTCCGCTTCTAAGGGATCTTCATTGGTTTCGATGCCCTGAAAGAATAGAGTTCAAGATCTGCTTAATGACCTTCAAAGCATTGCAAGGAATGGCGCCAGCCTATATATCGGAACTATGTATCTGACACTATGTGCCAAGACCGAGTTGTTTGGCGGTCCGTCCTCTCTGCCTACCCCTGCGGGGAAACGGCGTGATGGTTAGTTAGTTAGTTATGTATCTGACAAAACTTAAGCGATAGGCAGCTTACTCTAAGGTCAGCAGATCGAGATGTTACTAATCGTTTAATCGAACTTTCTAGGTCAAATCGAGCTGTTTACTATTATCGATCTTTTCGTGTAACTGGCCCGCTCATTTGGAACAAACTTCCCTCAGCTCTTACTAATATCCAGAACTTGGCTGAATTCAAAAGAGCTTTAAAAACAAACTTATTTAAAAAATCATACCTTTTATGAATTTTAACTCCTTTTCAATCTACTATAATAAGCCATGTTCCTCAAGTTTCTGGTAATTGTTTGGTTTCGATTACCGCCTTGCTATAGTTTTATGTGCACTCTGAATTTGTATTATTTCTAAATGTTAACTTTTTTTTTTTTTACATGAGCTCCACACAGGAGGCCCTCAGGAAAATAATTTCCCTCAGGGCCTATGTCATCTTTGGGGATGCTGTGTGGAGGGTTTTTTTAAGGAAAGGAAGGAGAGGAGAGTTCTGGGAAGGAAAAGGGTTTAAGGGGTGGGTAGGAATCTGGGGTTCAGTATGTCCTGGTCATCCGCCTCCAAGACCTAGACAAACCTCACCCCATGAACCCGGGCACCCTTGCTAAATCACCAAACGTAGCGAACCACTTGGGGTGACCTATGGCAGAGGTGTTGGTTATCCAATAAAGGTTCCCGGGGCGGCGGTACCCATTCCCGCCTCCCAAATATCAACTGCCTCCTGTTCTATATAATTCAGTTTAAATGATTCTTGTTGAATGGCACCGTGATGGTTTATCATTATATATTGTCCTGTGCCAAAACAGCACTCGCTATTGTTGTTAATATTGTTCTTTAGGAATTGCTTTGTATATTTTTGTATAATTCGTTATTTCACATTATTTAATTATTTTTTTAAGGACTCGTAAGGAACACTGTAGGTTAATTTTAAGTTTATTATAATTAAGCGCACTTGAAGTGAAATATCACAAAACTGCGCTATATAAATACTACGTTATTATTATTATTATTATTACTGAAATATTACTTTTAATTCATTGACATTGAGTTAAAATGAATAGCACCTTTCTCAAATATAATAAAGATTTTTTAACCTCATGTTGTTTACAGCAGTTTAATAACAAAAGTCTACAAAAAAATAAAAATTGGGAACTGTTTTGGTTTTTTGCGTAATTCTTATGTTTTTGGGTGTGCTGAATCCGAAAATGACTTTCATTTTGTCACAGAACGTCACGTTTTTTGACAATGTAGGTATCTATGTTAAACAAGTTAACATCTTAAAATTAAAGATAAAAGACTAAAAAAAAATAATTTTATTGTTAATTGCTTAACAAAACTTATTTTTTTATCTAAAATACATTGGTTAGTAAGTACTAAACACATTTTTTTTTCCCAGTGAGACTCCTTTTGGTACATTTTCGCTTGTATGAAGCATCTAAAAGGCCTCTCTGAAGCGTCCTACTGTAGTCTGCATTGAAATGCTCCATCTTCCCTGGTATCTTTTTTCCATCTCCTTAATATCTTGGTGAAATCGTTCATTTTGCTCTTCACTCACATATCCTAAATTTTCTGGAAAGTAGTCGAGGTGGGAATGAAGAAATTAATGTTCTTTTAAACTCATTAGGCAACCTAAAGCTTGAAATGCTTTTAATGCGATTTGTTTGTAGTTAGGGTCTTTGTTATTGCCTAAAAATTCAGGTTAAACCTCCCCGATCTCTAGTTTCCCTCTCCCCCTCCCTCGAACCCCCTACCCGAGTTCCCCTCACCCCTCCCGCATTCCATACATTCAGTCTTCACAGCTCGCGTGACACCTATTGCAGTTTTTTTATACAAATTTCTAAATGCCAGAGATCACCAGTAGTTTTATACAAACCTTGTCTTGACAATAACGAACGCAATTTTTTTTTTATTTAATTAATTAATTTTTCATAATTTCATGACGCCATAGCTTACCATGCAGAAACCATCGCGGGCATGCACACATCAAATCCCCAAAGTTTCATCGCAATCGGATGAACGGTTTAGCAAAGAAATGTTTATTGCCAGAGCTCACTATTGTATATACTATCTATGTCTATTTATATATGTATACCGTTTTGCAAAATAACCTGACGTTCTGGAATTTTTTGAGTATTTTTCTAGTTTCAGAACACCTAAATACATAGAAATCAGTTGAAAACATCCAGACAGCATTTTGGTTGTAAACCTGTGTAATTAATTACATCATTTATTGATAAACCAACACCTGTGTCATTAGTCACCCCAAGTGGTTAGCTGTTTTGTGACTAAGCAGGTGTGTCCGGATTACGGGATGAGTTTTGTCCGCGTCTGCATCTGCCCACCAACTGCGTGGCACGCCGAACCAGGAGAGACTGATTAAGGGAAACCTTTTGACCTCTCCAGCAGGACCCTCTTGAAACATTGCCTTACACCGCAGTGAGAAGGATAGATCCGTACCTCCATCACTTTTGGACACACTGACCCTGATTCTAGGAATCAGGCCTCACTATACCTTTACCCACTCCTCATATATTTTCTTCCTATAACTTCCTCTCATTATTTTCCTTAAAAAGACCTTGCACACAGCATCACCAAATATGACATAGGCTCCGAGGAAATTATTTGTCACAGAGCCTCCTGTGTTGAGCTAATGTAAAAAAAGAAATGCGTTAAAATTTCCTTGTAACACGACATGACAAAAAAATGAAAGGCAAAACAACAATGACCCTAAACATTTTGAGACAATCTGAAAACAGGCTATATTTTGGCAAACTTTTTTTACGAACAACCCCGGGTATTATTAATGTGAGTGTGAAATAATAAGCACCATGTTATTTATTTTACAAAACTTCGTTTGTTTGTTTGAACATTGTTTGTCTCCCATATTTTGGGGAGATTCCTTGCGGAACTTACAAAAACCCATTACGCATTATGTTAGGCAAGCTAATGAAAAACTTTATTTTCATACAAAAAGACAAGTGTTAAATCCATTGGCATTAAAATCGTTAGATAAGCCACGATAAGAAGGAAAACCACTCTAACTAAATTGACTGAGTTTTTCACTTACAAAATGGCATCGTTAATCCAAATTTGATATGCGTATTGCAGGTTGCAACTGAATTAATCAGAGAGGCATATTTGTAAGGCAGTAACAATTTATCTTTTTTACCGTAAAAGAGTCCTAGCTGCTCTAAACTGTCCGGATCCAATATGACTTGGGGAGTAAGCTGGCGAATGCGTGATGAGAGCGTTACGAAAAGTGAGGCGAACGCTTCGTATATTACTGTACGGGCAAGAGAGAGAGGTGCGAGCACACATTTTCTTTCTCTCTTTCTCTCATAACCAGTTACGTTATGCAGGCCTATTGTCTGTATTACAAGAGAGAGTAGCAGTGCACTTTCTCTCCTCCTATCGTATAGATGGAGCAGAAGTTTTATTTCAGATGTGTGGTCTTAAGCACACTCTTTTTTTATTCACAAGAGACCCAGCTGATCCCGTCTAGAGCCAGTAAGGCTATGGCATTACCAATTGGGATATGTTGTGAGGCTGAAGGTAGTGAGGAGAGGAAGGAGATGGCGAAGAGGAAGGGAAGTACCTGGCTAATCAGATCTGGTCTCCTAACACGGCTAAAGTCATTTACAACAGGGCGATACTGAGAGTATCTTCAACACTGGAAAGTGCCGCAAATATAGTATATAATATTTAAAAATAATTAATTGCGAAATGACACAAATCATTCTAACAAAATTTATTTGCGTACCCCGGGATTCGATCCCGCGACCTTTGGATTGCTAGTAGTGAAGACAAAGATGAGTAAGTATGCAAATCTAAAGCCATTAAACATCTACCATTTTTTTAAAGAGCAAGCGGGTTGATAATATATGAATTTCTTATTATTCCAAGTGAGCTTTGTCTAGGTCTTGGAGGCGGATGACCAGGAAACACTGAACCTCAGATTCCCACCCACCCCCTAAATCCTTTTCCTTCCCAGAACTCTCCTCTCCTTCCTTTCTTTAACAAAACCTCCACAAATTATTTTCCTCAGGCCTCCCGTGTGGAACTCATGGAAAAATTAAAAAAAGAGGAATGAACTCATGACGCCGGAATGGGAACCTGTCGCATTTGTACATTGGGCAACTAACCAGTGTCCGTTTAATTTTATTTATTGGTAGCGTCTATTTTAACTAGACTGTTTTGAATTTTGTCTGTCTGTAAATTTGTTTGTACGTTCCGTTCCCTTTTCAAAGATGTGACTTTTTTAATTAGGTATCGATTCTGTAAAGATTTTTTTTTCTAATGTGAAATGGTGGTATAAACATTTCATGTTCGCATTATTTTCTAATAATATAGTAGGTACCTATTTGCCTGATGAAAGTTTGAAAAAAGTATTGTCATTGAGATAGTGATCTTTCATTGAAAAAAATTGTGTGATTCCTTATTTGAAAATTTAAAAATGATATTCTAATTACTTAAATAAGTATCTACTCACAAATGTTATGATTCCAGAGGAAATTAAAAATTGATTTATTTAATAAGAGAAAATTGGAAACATATTTTCTTTGGTAACGTGGTGGTGTGATTTTCACAGAATTAAACATTTATTCCTAGCTGATCAACCTCGATACAAGATTTTTAATTTGTGAGAACGCTTAAACTTGGTTTGAAGTTTTTATAACTGTCCAGGAATTTACTTTGTCATTTTTACATCACATCCAACTTCCTTTGTAAGTATAAGTGTACGCAAAACATCGCGGTATGGAGTTCACAGTTTGCTTGCGTCAGGAACCGTTTTTTACACAGGGTTCGCATTGATTGCCCACCATTCATACAGATTCACCGATGCGTTCGAGTTGAATGCCAAACTGGTGATAGCCATACAGCTCTGACCTACTTTATTCGAACCGACGAATGCATACGCAGTTGAGACATAAACCATTGCACGTATAAAAGGTGAAAGAAAATTGATTGTGCCAATTACAAAAATGACTTTTCGAATCCTAGGCCTCAAACAGGCCAAGTTGGGAGGCAGGTATGGTCGGTTAACCTTATTGGATAACAGACACCCCTGTCATAGATCATGACAAGTGGTTCGCTACTTTTGGTGAATTAGCAAGGGTGCCCGGGTACATGGGATAGATATATAGATACATAGATCTTGGCGGCGGATGCGTTTGAGAGAATGGTTAAAGGACCTCTCCAGCAGGCCTCTTTCGGAACATGACTTTGATTTGATTCATTCGTCTGTCACTCCTGGACAACTGACCCCCAGATTCATAACAACCCTCGTACCCTTTTCATTTCCAGAACTTCCTATCCTTTCTTTCCTAAAAAGACCTTCCACACAGCATTCCCAAATATCACACATGCCCTGAGGGGAATCATTTTTTCAGTGCCTACTGTGTGGAGCTAATTTGAAAAAAAAAGTAAAAAAAGGCATTTTAAAAGTAATTTTTTTGCAATAATAATTTGTAGATCGCGGTCATATTCAGTGATGGACATACCAACGTTGCGTTTTCTATGTCAATGGTTAAAATATATTCCGGTTATTTATGGGCATTCCTTTTGCCCGAAATTTCGTTATTATATTATTGTTGTCCAAATTCTTTCAGGAAACGAAATTAATTACTTATGGCCATTGTATACACAGTTGCTGGTCCCGGCGATATGTTTGTCCCCAACTAAAAAGCCATGCAGAGCTTACACAGTTTTTGGTTTCGGCGACGTTTGTACCTAACTAAAAAGCTAAGCAAGGAAAACATAGGACCTTAGTGAAATTATTTCATTAAACCTTCATCTAAACCTTTTTTCTAAATATAGCTAAAAAGCTGTTTAAAACAAGTGTGTTTTGAACAGAAAGTTTAACATTACGAAAGCTTTACACTTTAAAGTAAATTAATTTTACACGATTAAGTAAAGTAATCTCATACGATTAATAAAGTAATCTTACAAGATTAAGTGAAGTAATCCTACACGATTAAGTAAAGTAATCCTACACGATTAAGTAAAGTAACCTTACACGATTAAGTAAAGTAATCCTACACGATTAAGTAAAGTAACCTTACACGATTAAGTAAAGTAATCCTACACGATTAAGTAAAGTAATCTTACACGATTAAGTAAAGTAATCTTACACGATTAACTAAAGTAATCTTAGACGATTAAGTAAAGTAATCTTACACGATTAAGTAAAGTAATCTCGTACGATTAATGAAGTAATCTTACACGACTAAGTAAAGTAATCCTACACGATTAAGTAAAGTAATCTCATACGATTAAGTAAAATAATCTCACACGAGGAATACTCGTTACTATTTTCGTTTTAAATTTAATGTTCCTTCCAAAATTGGTTTTATTTTTTAAAACATAATAAGGTTTGCCATTAAAACATATTGACACGTTCGAGTTCAACAGCTCGGCTGTGGAACCATTTGCCTCTTAGGACATGGGTATCTTCGAGTCCCAGGTTCACACCTTCCTTTCCACAAAAAAGACCCTCCAAACAGCATCCCTAAAGATAAAAATTATTTTCCTCAGGGCATTCCGCGTGGGGTTAATGATAAAAACAAAACAGAGTGTGCAATTCACACGCTGTAGAAATCAAACCTTCAGAAAACTTAAGCAGACAAGAGTGGGAAGGCTACGAAGCGCCGCACAAACAGGAGACCAACCATACTGTCTCATTCTCTCGCAGGCTAAATCCAATATAACAGTGGTTATTAACCTGGATTCCATCGAACCCCAGGGGTTCGGTGAGTCAGTCTCGCGGGGTCGGTGGAGCTCAAGATACACTCCCGACTCGTATGATTTGGTTCGATTTCCAATTAAGAAGGGTTCGGCATATGAAACTGGTGGGAGTCAGCACCTCCAACAAGGTTAACATCCGCTGCTACAGATTTATGTGTTCGTCTCTTTACAGCATTGCTATTTTTCGTTTCATCGTTTCGTTTCAAATCACAACGGTGCTAAGGAATTTTTCACTTCAAAATGCTTTGATACGAGTACATCTCATAAACTATTTGATTATCGTGTCACTTCTTCCTCCGGTGTCCCCGAGTGCCTCTACCTTCACTTTCGTATCATATATTCTCCATACACTCCTTTCTTCATCTGTTTTTCATATCCAAACCATCTAAGCGCCGCTTTCGTAATTTTATTCCATATGTTTACATCAGCCTTGCATGCTTTGCAGATCTCGGCGTTTGTAAAACTGCGATAAATAATTTCACCACACAAGCGCCTCATTATTCTAATTTCTACATTTATTATTCTTTCAACCTTCCTCTGCCAGTTCCTACCGTGCATCGGGGTTGGTACTAGCACTCCACTGTAGACTGCTAGCCTAACTTAACTAACTAACTAACCATCACGCCGTTTCTCCGCAGGGGTAGGCAGAGAGGACGGACCGCCAAACATCCCGGTCTTGGCACACATTCCTTGCCTCGTTTACATTCATACAACGTCTCATACATTCTCTTCTATTATTCTGACTCTTGACATGGCCCGACTCAAGTATCTGATTCACTTGGTCGTGCGCATGTCTTTCTTGGGCGTCCTCGACTTCTTCTACCATTCACATTTGCGTCATATATTCTTCTTACATTCCTTTCCTCGTTCATTCGCTCTACATGCCCAAACCATCGGAGCGTTCCTTTCTTGATCTTACTCATCACGCTTACATCAGCCTTGCATTCTTTGCGGATTTCCACATTTCTCACACGATCATACATGGTTTTACCACACATACGCCTCAGGGATCTCATTTCTACAGCGTTCAGTCTACTTTCATCCTTCCTCTGCCAGTTCCATGCCTCACTGCCATACATCAGTGTAGGTACCAGTACTCCATTATGGACGGCTAGTTTCGCGTCTTTGGACAGTTTTTTGTTGGTGCCAACGGCGTTCAGTCCTCCATTAATAGAGTTACCTGCATTCTTGACATATAATATACGTCAATGATAATCAAATATACTAATTTCGGTGGTAGATTTTTTGGAAGTAAAACTTCTTTACGCACGCTCGACTTGGGGGGTAAGCTGGTGAATTCGTTACGAAAAGTGTGATGTTACGAAAAGTGTGATGCGAACGGTAATCGATGCGAATCGTTTTTAAAGTAAAACTTCTTTACGCACGCTCGACTTGGGGGGTAAGCTGGTGAAGGCATTACGAAAAGTGGAGATGTGTTACGAAAAGTGTGATGCGAACGGTAATCGATGCGAACGGTGATAGATGGCGAGGCGAACGGTCGGGCCTTTACGCACGCTTGATTTTGGGATTGTTAAGGATAAGGATAAGGATGGTCACCCCAAGGTCGTAGGTCACCCCAAGGTCACCCCTAGGTCCTAGGTCACCCCGTTTGGTAACTTAGCAGGGATACCTGGGTTCATGGGGCGAGGTTTGTCTTGTAGTTTTACTTCAGTCGTGTGGTCTAAGTCTAAAGCACAGTCGTATTTTTTACACTACCTCCATAAGGGAGGCCCTGGGAAAAATAATTTCCCCTAGGGCCTGTGTTATCTTTGGGGAAAGGTCTTTTTAAGGAATGGAAGTTCTGGGAAGGTAAAAGGTATGAGGGGTGGTTAGGAATCTGGGAGTCAGTGTATCCAGGAGTGACGACAATGAATCCATCCCTCCAACTTCTGTGCAAGTCGATCAATGATCATCGATCGATGGGTTGGTGAGGTCAAAGACCCATCCGCCGCCAAGACCCAGACAAATCTCACTCCATGAACCCGGGCACCACTGCTAAGTTATCAAAAGTAGCGAACCTTTTGGGGTGACCTACGGCAGTGGTGTTAGTTATCCAATAAATGCTTCAAGGGCGGTGGTACCCATACCATGTGAGTTGTTGTGCGCACGTTTACAAAGGTTTCTGTATAAATTAAAATTTGTGTGTACTTCATATAGTTTAACTGTAGGGAGTGAAGGAGGGAGGAAGAGAGGGAGGGAAATGTTGGAGGGAGGAGGGTGCGCGGGATGGGAGGGGTAATGTGGAAGGTGGAGGGGGTACGCCGGAGAAAAAGTGGACGCGGGAGGGGAAGAGAAGGCGGAAAATGGGAAGGGAACGAATGGGAAAGGACGTGCAATATATTAAAACAATAGTTTAGTTTATTTCATTTTTATTTCTACTTTTCTTTAAAATATGATCTTTTTTTCTTTTATTTTTCACTTACTTTTAAATATTTCGTAATTTTTATTTAGTATATTTAATCATCTGTTTTAATGAAATAGTATTTGTAATTATTTAAATAAATATTAAATATACGACTACCATAACATGGGCATGAGCCCAGTGTGGTAGCCAAAAAAAACAAATATCTGTAACTAATAAAAAATTTATGAAATAAAAAAAAAATAAAAAAAATTTAAAATTGTAAGTCACGGTTCGTAATTTAAAATATCACTTATTTATTTAGTCATAAAAACAAAATATTAGTTTTACATAAATTCATTCACCATGAGTCATTATCATTTGAAACAGACACGAAATCGCAAGTGTTAAGTGGTTTTCAATTATTAGTCACTGAAAAGTTAAGGGTTGGTTTACCGATAGCTAAGGGTCGATACGTCCCACTTGATTATCTCGGCTAATTAAATTTCCGTCACCACAAACTAATACTTGGTATCATATCAACGCTTGGTCACTATTCTTGGTATCTGGTATTGTGTACACTAATTACTGTGTTGATGTTATTAGTTCGTAAAACTTTCAGATAGTGATTGTAATAATGTTTTTATTATTGTAGAAAGCAATCACTTTGTGATTTGACATATTTAATAAAATAAAATATTTTTTTGTTTAAAACCACGAGATTTATTAATTTATGAACCGACCGGTTTCGCTTTACTCAAGCATCTTCAGGGTACAAATTAATACAGTATTAATTTGTACCCTGTTATTTTACAAGTTATATGTATGAAAAAATTCACAGTGTTTCTTTAAATGCTGTTTAAGACAACCCCTGCAAGATTTGTGCTCTATTTTAAACAAGTCGTGTTTTGTTAAACATTTTCACAATTTTCGCATCGATTTTGTCACTTCAAATACTAGCACGCTCCTCTAACGTTCGTAATTTCATATCTCACCATCTTCTTCTTTTTGTGCGCGGTTGCGGGGCCTTAACTAACTAGCTCACCGTTTCTCCTCAGGGGTAGATAGAGAAGATGGACCGCCACAAAAATCTATCTTGACATAAACACCTCTGCCATAGGTCATCCAAAGTGGTTCGCTACATTTGATGACTTAGCAGAGGATTTCGGGTCCATGGGGTGCTAGGTCGTGGAGGAGGACGTTTCTGCCCACCAACTACGTGGCAGACCGTATTTGATGTGATTCCCACAATAATGACAGTAATTTCCTCCTAAATCATAGTGATTCCCACAATAATGACAGCGATTGCCCACTAGCTGATATTGATTCCTACAATAATGACAGTGATCGCCCACTAGCTCGTATTGATTCCCACAATAATGGCAGTGATTGCTCACTGGCTCATAGTGATTCGCAATGACAGTGATTATCTAGCCCACTACAATGATTCCCACTCTAATGTCAGTGATTATCTAGCCCACTACATTGATTCCCACTACAATGACAGTGATTATCGTGCCCACTACAATGATTCCTACTACAATGACAGTGATTGCCCTTAGTGATTCCCACAATAAAGACAGTGAGTGCCACTAGATCATGGTGATTTCCACCATAATAACATTGATTGCCCACTAGCTCATAGCGATTCCCACAATAATGACAGTGATTACCCAGTAGCTCACAGTGATTCCCACAATAATGACATTGACTGCCCACTAGCTCATAGTGACTCCAACAATAATGATAGTTGTTGCCCATTAGCCCATAGTGACTCCAACAATAATGACAGTGATTGCCCATTAGCCCATAGTGACTCTAACAATAATGACATTGATTGCCCATTAGCCCATAGTGACTCCAACAATAATGACAGTGATTGCCCATTAGCCCATAGTGACTCCAACAATAATGACAGTGATTGCCCACTAGCTCATAGTGATTCTCACAATAATGACAGTGATTGCCCACTAGCTCATAGTGATTCTCACAATAATGACATTGATTGCCCATTAGCCCATAGTGACTCCAGCAATAATGACAGTGATTGCCCATTAGCCCATAGTGACTCCAACAATAATGACAGAGATTGCTCACTAGCTCATAGTGATTCTCACAATAATGACAGTGATTGCCCACTAGCTCATAGTGATTCTCACAATAATGACATTGATTGCCCATTAGCCCATAGTGACTCCAGCAATAATGACAGTGATTGCCCATTAGCCCATAGTGACTCCAACAATAATGACAGAGATTGCTCACTAGCTCATAGTGATTCTCACAATAATGACAGTGATTGCCAACTATCTCGTAGTGATTCCCACCACAATAAAAGTGATTGTCCAGATCACATTGGTTGCCTACTTTAGTGAATCGATAAAATATCGTTAATATAGCAATCTGAAGATGGCACACGCTTATTTATTTTGTTTTATTATTAATATTAATAGATATACATTAAGGTAAATTAGAAAGATTCCCAGGAAAGCTTCCCTCCTCGTTTTCCTCAACATCTAAGCTTACTCCTGCTTTGGAGATGCCATGGTCTCACAGGATCTGGGCAGTTGGGACTCTTGCATGGAAATCATATTTTCTTACAGTTAAGTAATCCTGTAAGGATAAAATTAGACTTTCATCATCAAATTCCAAATTTTTGCTGATGACACTAAAATTTACAAAAAAGTCACTAATATTAATGACAGCCTAGAATTGCAAGATGATATTAATAGGCTTGGAATATATTGTGTGAACAACCAACTGTTCCTTAACCTAGAAAAATGTAACACAATATCATTCACCAAAAGCATAAATCCCCTAATATTTCCGTACAAAATCAAGGATGTAGAGATAAAAAGATGTTGTGAAGTGAAGGACTTAGGAATAATTATGGACTCCGGAATGTCTTTCCGAACACATATAAATTCCATCTGTGACAGGGCATACAAACTTCTAGGATTCATCATAAGAGTGACCAAACCATTCAGCTCACCACACGTAATCAAAATACTGTATGTCTCTTTTGTTCGCTCAATATTAGAATTCGGATCAGTCATATGGAATCTCCAATACAAAGTTAATATTGAAAGGTTAGAAAGAATTCAAAAAAAGATACTGAAACACCTAGACTTTAAATCCTTTCGATCATCAGAAAGCCTAAAAGACTCATTAACATTCCATAATTTATCAACCTTAGAAGATAGAAGAAATATATCCGACCAGAAATTTCTATTCAAAATTATTAACAACGTTGTTGACAACAACTATCTTCTGGAACACATTAATTTCCACTGTCCAATAAGAAACACAAGGTCAAACCAACTATTCCACATCCCACACTCAAAAACAAATTACACACAACATTAATTTCTCCGAAGGACGTGCACAAAATACAATGATATCTTTTACGACGCTGATATTTTCCATTTGTCCTCAGGCCAATTTATTAAATTCATAATAGAAAAAATCAAAACAAATTGTTAATTATGAACTCTCTACCCCTGCTGCATGTTTTCCTTCTTTTTTATAATAATAATAATAATATTTGGATGATTTACATATCCCACATGCTTTAATTTGTGTATTTTTTTTTTCTGTTGTACATATATATATTTTTTCTTTTTTTCTACCACTTTATGTTTTCTTTTATGTTTTAATCTATGTTTATAAATATATATTATAAATTTTAGCGGAAACTTCGCTGGTTAATGCAACCATGTAATATGTTACTCTATTATGAAAATATGTATAACTGTTTGTTTCCTTAATAAACTAAAATAAAAAAAATAAATAAAAATGAAAAAATCACCATTGGCTCTACAACCCCTGGTGGGTCTTGGCCTCCTCAAGAGTCTTCCTCCACTCATCTCAGTTTTGTGCCAGCTCTCTCCAGTTTGGAAGCTCCAAGATAGATATGTCTTTGAGGACGTTGTCGCTCCATCTTAGTCTTGGCCTTCCCAGGCTCCTTCGCCCTATTGGTCTTGAGTTCAGCAGGGACTTGATGCTCGGTCATTCTCTCCACATGACCCAGCCACCGAAGTCTTCCCAATTTTATAAATTTTGCGACGTTTAGCTCCTTAAACAACGTATAGAGCTCATTGTTATAGCTTCTGCGCCAAAATCCATTTCCTAGAACCGGTCCGGAGATGCGCCTCAAAATTTTTCTTTCAAAAACGTCCAGTGCTCGCTCATTCCTCTTAGTTAGACTTTACTTTGCACGAATGTTAAATCTTGCGAAGTGCTATTTATAGGAAATCATAACTTCACCGCTATATCAGGTATTCTGAAGGTTAAGGCACGAATTACTTAGTTTAAGATCTTCCTCGCTGTTTATAACTCCAATTAAACTTTAACGGGATAATATGGGAAACATAGTTCAATGTCAGGTGATTTACGAGATGTTACTTTGGAGTTTCTAGATCACCCGATTCATTTTCAGATGTGATCTTGCAGACTCAATAAACGAAAATTTCTCCGTAGGGATTATTCGTGAGATGTCAAAAGTTGGGAAAACAATCCTGATACTTTGTTGACCCCTCGAGAGCGGACCAAAAACATCATGCAATCAAATATTCCAGCTTGACATCCGACTTCAAAAATGAATGAAATACTATTTTTGAAAGCAGACGAAAGATTACAAATATTTTTAAAAACATATCAAGCTAAAGTTGTAAAAATCGCTTATCGATGTTTTATACGATGTAGATTGAGCGTTTTCCCGCTTGTACCACGAATTTCCGGACACCTTGGATAATACCAAATATGGCACAAAGATTATTGAAAACGAAAACACAGCAGAGACTTTCTCTTCCATTTATTAGCAGTCAAAAAGGATGGACATCAACATGTTAACCATTTTTTACTGCTAGTAAATGGAAATGAATGATGTTTTTTTACATTAGCTCCACACAGGAGGCCCAGAGAAAAAAAATTCCTTAGGGCCTATGTCATCTTTGAGGATGCTTTTTGGATGGACTTTTTAGGGAAAGGCAGGAGAGTAAGTTTTGGGAAGGTAAAAGGTATGAGGGGTGGGTAGCAATCTGGGGATCCAGAAGTGACGGACGTATAAATCATCCCTCGATAGCGAACCACTTGGGGTGACCTATGTAGTGTATTGTTGTACCTTTTAGTTTTAAATATCAATACAACTTAAGATGTGTTGGGTATCTTCCAAATAAATATGGAGTTCATGTGATTACTTTTTGATTTATGAAATTATTATAAATATTACAAAGAATATTAAACTGGACAGACGTCCATACGGGACTAGGCTCTAAGTAGTTCTGCTGCTGCTCCCGTGATACAATTTACCGATGCATTCAGCAATCATCGTGACCATTCGTACCTAAGACACGAACGACGATAGATGGTACTCTTCTGATATCATACTCAACTGTTATCTTTTGGGATAAAACAAAACTTCGTATTGCTAACTATGCCATCGACATCTATTGAAGGAAGCTGAAACTAATCAATAAATACGTCATTTTTATTCGAGAAAAGTTCGACATTGCACCCCTACTTTCTAAATAGCTTTTGATAGAAAAATTTTAAATTAGGTGGCTTGGATGTGCCTATAATATGTCAACAAACACAATTCCAGCACTGTACACAAAATTTGTAGAAGTGTCATTTAGGTGAAAGAAAACTGTGGTCTCCAACTTACATTTTAACTTCTAGACCTCAGACAGACCAATGAAAATTGATTATCTGCCGATGGAAGAATTTGGAAATTTAAAACGCTTGATCTATTTCATCAGAATGAAAGACAACACCTGTCAGTGGTGGTCCAATAAAAATTGGAGAATTTGAGTGAGATACTGCGTCCGCAACACATCTAGACCATTTAACGAAAGATAGGTATATGCAGGGGCGTGCACTCCATATAGGCACATAAGCACTGCCTACCCTACCCTACCGTATTTAAAACATAAGTATGTAATAATATTACATACACTGCCTACCCTACCCTACCGTATTTAAAACATAAGTATGTAAATAATATTATAATTTATTAAATTATTGCTAAAAATAAATACACACATTTTTTAAAAATTAGAGCGAAAAAGCTGATTAACCGAAACTACGCGAGCACCTCATCAAACGGCATACTACAAACGTGGCATAAACTATAACTAGAAACTACACGCGCGTCCTCCGACTGCCTTACTAAAATGCGGCCTTAAGGAGGAATTATTTCTGCTTGGAGCTAATTTCATACAAGATATAATATCAATTTTTACGAAATGCACATAGCATAGAGTAGAAATGTCGTTTTGAATTTGCTGTTATGAGGTTTTTTTGTTAGAATTAGGTAGTGCTTTCTGGAACAAAATTAGCAAATGGCAATCAGTGACGACAGTGACATGTGTTGTTATCTATTTCTATCAACTAGTTGTCTTACCAGCAGCAAGCACACTTAGCGAAAACTTGTACGAAGGAAGTTATTTGCAGTAAGTATTTTTTTATTTATTTGTATCAATTCGGCGGTTTTTCTACTGCCTACCCTGATTAAAAACTCTGTGCACGCCACTGGGTATATGCCTGGAGGCGGTTTATTGAAGCTATGGTTTGCCGAGTCGAGTAGGAAAGTGGGAGGAAAACTATGATGAATATTTTACCCTCAATTTTGGAATGATAACCACTTGAAAAGTGGAAATTTATTCAATGGTACTCGATGAACCCAAAAACTACCCGTAAAAAGTACGGTAAAACTTTTCCTTTACATTTTTTTTTATGTTAGTTCTCTCTTATGTTATGTTAGAGGACGCCTCGAGGAAAACAATTCTTCTTATTTTCCTCAGAGCCCGTGTCATATTTACCTAGGGGTGCTGTGTGTAAGGTATTTTAAAGAAATGAAGGAGATGTTGTTGGGTGGAAAAGGCATGGGGTGGATAGGAAGTGGGGGAGCAGTGTATCCAGGAGGGACAGAAATATGAATTCAATCCTGCGGCGCGGTGCAAAGTGATTAATCGACAGAGAATTCGACTGGAGAGGTAAAAGGATATCCTTCAACCGGCCTCTCTTTTCCGGCCCACCACGTATTTGGTGGCCGGACACATCTGCCGCCTAGACCTGGACAATCCTCATCCCACGAACTTGGAAACTTCTCCTAAATCGCCAAACCAAGAAATGCAGATTTGGGGAGAACTATGACAGAGTTATGAATTTAAAAAACGTTCAAAGAAGCGTGAATATAGTGGAAAGGTGAAGGAGATTGGGCAGACGAAATTGGGGAAGTACTTGTCTAATCGGATCTGGTCACAAAATACGGATAAAGCCATTTCAAGCAACGTTTCAATTTGGAATGGTGGTCTTACACCTACCTGGGCGATACTGAGAGTCTGGACACTGGAACATGCCGCAAATATAACTAATATTATTTTTAATTGTGAAATATTACAATTCAATCAAATAAATTTGAACCCGCGATTCGGATTTTTAGTGGAGAGCCTTACCACTCGACCATGGAGACCGTCAAATATTATGCATATTTGAAGATATTTCAGATAATATCGAGGTCTCATCTACGGTTGATACAGAGTAGCTGATAGTACTAATTATTGATTCGGGTTTTCAGCTCACGTGGATAAATTAATAACGTGTACACGAACAATAGCAAATTGTTGTTTGATGCTTTTCGACTCCCGAAATCCTGGTAAATGGTGAATTCCGTAATCCTTGTACAGGTGGCTTCTCTTTACTCGGCTTATAACAACACGAAACAAGGATGCCAAAATCACACAGTGCACGTAAATTATTTAACATTGTTATTTTTGTGTATTGTGTCATGATAAAACTTATTTTACGTGAGTACCGCACAAGAGTCCCAATTGCTCTCATCCGTTTGAAGATAGTGAGAATATGACATCCCCAATTGAGTAATGTTGTAAGAACGAAGGTAGTGAGATGGGGAAGGAGATGAGGAGGAGGAAGTTTGGGAAATATCTTACTATTCTCTGCAACCGGGCCCGAAAAGAAGAAGATGGAGAGATACGAACTTACGAATGTTAGAGGAGAGCGCTAACATTTGCAGCTACAAAATCGATGCGAAAATTGCGAAAATGTTTAATAAAACACGATTCGTTTAAAATAGAGCAAAAATCTTGCAGGCATTATCTTAAACAGCATTTAAAAAAACACTGTGATTTTTTTCATAAATATAACTTTTAAAATAACTGAAACAAACGTGTTAATAATAATTTTTGCAGCATACTTTGCGATTTTTTTCTATCGAGGGAATTTTATATATATTGCGTTTCGGCACGGGCAAAGTCTAGATATTATCTTCAAGAATAACATATATTTTTTTAAGAGCTTTAAAACTTACCGTGTTTAAGGGAAATATGTAATAAATCGGTACAAATCCGGGTTGCGGGCCCTCAAGTCTGGTCGCCTACAACCAAAGCCATTTAAAGTAACGTTTTGATCCGAATGATGGTCTTTCACTAAGGAGAATTGTATATCGGTTACCTTTTTTATAAAAGTTGTCATTGCTAATAGGCAGTTGGTCCGGCGACAGTTGGTCCGGCGACAGTTGGTGCGGCGACAGTTGGTCCGGTGACAGTTGGTCCGGCCGACAGTTCGTCCGGCCGACATTGGGTCCGGCCGACATTGGGTCCGGCCGAAAGTTTAGAAGATGTTTTCTTCAAGTAAGTATGCAAAGAGGATATACGGCCGTACAACCGACTTTGGTTGTACGGCCGTATATCCTCTTTGCACACTTACTTGAAGAAAACATCTTCTAAACGTTCGGCCGGACCAATTGTCGCCGGACCAAATGTTGGCCGGACGAACTGTCTGGCGGGCCAACAGATGCCGGACCAACTGTCGCCGGACCAACTGTCGCCGGACCAATTGTCGGGTCACCAGTCCCAACTGCACCCAACCGCCTGGAGGCAGTGACATTAAGGCATTCCCAATTGGGGTATGTTGTTAGGCTAAAGGTATCGGATTCATAAGGTACGCTGTAGGATTACTTTTAAGTTTATTGCAGTTAGGTTAGGTTAGGTTGAAGTGAAATATCACAAAACAGCGCTATAGAAATATTTCATCATTATAATTATTATAATGGTAGTAAAAGGGGAAGAAGATTGAGAAATGGAAGCTGAGGAAGTACTTACAATTCGGAATGGTGGTTTAACATCTGGGCGATATTGAGAGTTTCTCCCACTCTGTGAGCCGCAAAAAATCCTGAGAGCCCTTGCCCTCATCCACGGAGGCCGTTTAATTAACTAACAAAGCACATAACTGCAAAGCTTCTTTGCATCGTGAGCTTTAGAACTTCGAAATATCCATTTACTATCAAAAATTTGTTCCGTAATTTTTGTCGTTCTAATTTAAGAAAAAAATGTGTCCGAACTTCATAAGCTGGTAATACAAAAAAAGTTTTTTAATATTTTAATAATACTGTTGAATTATGTGCTTGAGTGACATTGGTAACCCTGTTTTACATACCACGCGTAGTTCGATGGCACGTCGGAAAGGAATTCCATTGAACCACCGAGAGGTAAATAATTGCTATCGTGAGGAATTAATTTGAATTATCTGAAATATTCGCCATATTATACTCGCTGCATTTCTCGAAGCATTTCACTTTTTTCAACAGCTTACAATTTAAACATAATAACATAACTTTCTTTGTATCTCCATAAACTTACACGATTTCACAAGCATTATTACAGGTGCATTGAGAGATATGACATAATATACCTAACATATTTTTATATGCGTGTTATAAACCTACGTATCTAAGAATATAATAATAATTTTATTTGATATATATTTAAAAAAATTTTAACCTATTTATTTATTTCATGAATTTTGTTTATACATCAAATGGTTACATATGCAAGGTTATAAAATAATTCATATTGTATTCTACTACCCCATAAGTTGAGCTCTAGGAGTTCGTGTTTATGGGAGAAGTATTTACAATTGAATACCGCACAAGAATCTCAACTGCTCCCGTCTGGAGCCAGTGAGACTATGGCATCCCCAATTGGGGTATGTTGTGAGGCTGAAGGTAGTGGGAAGGGGAAGGATGTGGGGAGGAGGAAGGTTGGGAAGTACCTGGCTATTCAGATCTGGTCACCAAACACGGCTAAAGCCATTTTCAAGCAACGTTTCAATTCTGAATGGTGGTCTTACACCAGGGCGATACTAATAGTATCTTCCACTCTGGAACATGTCGCAAATATACTATATATTATTTTAAATGAATTAATTGTGAAATAACACAAATTAATCAAATAAAATTTATTTGCGCATGCCGGGTTGGAACCCGCGACCTCCGGATTGTGAGTCAAGAGTCTTACCCACTGGACTACGGAGGTGGTCAATAATTGTGTACACATTCTAATGAAATGTGTACACAATTATCAAAGAACTTATGAAATAAATATCAACATTATTTTATACAGGTGCACAATTAGAAAACAATAGTTATACAAGGACAATAACAATACATTTTTTTTAATATTAAATATTCCAGTTTAAGTAAGGGTAAATTATATTAAGGGTATAATATATCATTATCCAATTTCAGGGATTTAATTTGCTTTTTAAATAATTCATATTTCAGTGTTTCTGTTATACTAATTTTGTTTTTGGACAAAATATATTGTACCATCTCACACCTAAATACAAATAGTGGTGGTAAGCCGTGGTCGTTCTAAACTTAAAGATAGCTATTAAGCCATTAGTTTAGCTATTAAATTAACTCCACACAGGAGACTCTGAGGGAAATAATTCCCCCCAGGGTCTATGCCATCCACAGCGATGCCATGTGAAGGGTATTTTTAGGGAAAGGAAGTAGAGGAAGTTCTGTTAAGGAAGGATTCTTAGGGACTGTGTGTCTAGGAGTGACGTATGAATCCATCCCTCGAATTGCCGTGCACTCCGATGTTCCGAGAGTCCTCCTGGAGAGGCCAAAAGGACTCTCTCAAACAGTTTCTCCCGAACAAGAGTCGCTACTCCTCCCAACAGTGATGTGACATTCTCAATTGGGGTATATTGCGATGCTGAAATTGCTGAAGGCGGTGGGAGGGTTAGGGAAAATGAAATTTGGGAAATACCTGGCTATTCAAATCTGGTTCACAAATTCATGAAGGAATGCTTTATCACATGTTAATTCTTTGACTAAAATATCCGATATATATTAATATAATTTATATGAGTAACAATGTAGCTGATTTATACAAATCCATAGAAACCATTATTTTTTTTTATTTTTTTTTATTTGTACCTCATATTTACATTAACGTAAATATATGACCGCACATTTTTTTGTTATAGGTGCGTTTGTTATTATCGAATAGTTTGAGGTGATTTGTCATAAAAACGGCGCTTTAGAAATTATCCAATTATTATTATTATTATTTTAGACGTATTGAACAAATTGAGGTCAGGCCTTGTATTTTGAGGTAAAAATCCGGAAAAAAAGCGGATACAAATTTCATGACGCCAACGCTTAACTTTAAGTTTTTCATTCTTTCGAAACCAAACCACATCCGTTTTATGGTGACCGAATAACTCATAATCATACAACTTCAACAGAAAAAGTAATTAAAAGATGAAAACATATTTTAAAAAATTGATTAAATAGGTTACATTAGTTTAGGTTGTGCGCAAACATGTACATTTTTTATTAATCTGTGTTATTACAAAAAAATTAATAAAAAATAATATATAACATATTTGCGTTACGTTCTAGAATGGAAGATACTCTCAGTATCGCTCTAGTGTAAGAACACCATTCAGAATTGAATCTTTGCTTAAAATGGCTTTAGCCGTGTTTGGTGACCAGATCTGAATAGCCAGGTACTTCTCCACCTTCCTCTTGCCCATCTCCTTCCCACTACCTTCAGCCTCACAACATACCCCAATTGGGAATATCATAATCTCAGTGGCTCCAGATGTCAACAACTGGATCTCTTCTGAGGTATTCACATAAAAAAGGTTACGGAAAATTAAAAAAAAAATCATAACTTTTAATGAATTTTCAAAAGGGTGTTCAAATGCCACTTTGTTGAGTTGTCGTAAAACTCTATTTTATTGTCAAGGCAATGAAAAGAGTACCTACTCACTATTTTTTATCTTTGATAACTTAACTGTATGATATTGCACTCAGAAGGTGAAATAACGAACAAACGTGTCCAAAATAACAAACGAAATATTAAAAAAATTATGACCTTTAACTTAAATTTCTTCTATTATATAAGGACAAAAACGTTTGGCCTACTGCCAAACAGATTGTTTAATAAAACATACAATAAATCACGTCGCAAACCATCCAGACAAATTATCACGACTGATTCAACATCCCCCGCAAAGTTTAGCCTCATTCACATTCATCCGCCGTGTTTGAGTCGTTCCAGTTTTAAATTGTTAAATAAACTAGGCATTAAACAGACGGTCGCGCGGCAATTAAATTAATTCGCTCCAACGGCTCCAGACTAACAATCGCCTCTAACTCAAAAGAATCTAAAGCGCAATGGTCTCACTAGGACTGTTTAATTCTATGGCACTGCAAGGGAAATTATCTGTTAAAATTAATGCTGTTTGAGCTTGGAGGATCTTTAGTTGTTATCCCGTGGAAACGACTTATTTTCATTAATTATTACTAGCTGACTCGGCAAACATTTTTCTGCCATACAAATCAAAGTTCGATGAGGTGGACGTAGCGCCATCTGTCATTCAACAACATAAATAATTTCAATCTGTTTGAAATACGAACGACGAAAAAAAATTCTAAAATCGTGATTAAAAAAAATGGGATTGTGGGAGTAAGAGGGTGAAAATTAGGGGTTGTTGGTATTTTTTGTTGCCAAATAAAAAAATACAAAAAAAAAAATTTGTCATAAAAATAGAATTTTTTTTCTAGATAGGGACTCCCTAATCAACTAACGGTGTGAAATATACTTTACGACCCATTCTTATACCTACTAAATATACCTACATAAAATCGGTCTAGCCGTTTCGGAGGAGTGCGACCACAAACATCGTGACATCAGATATATAGATTATTCAACAGAACATTTTTAATTGGAATTTTCTAACATTTTTTTCACTAAGGTCTCACTGACATAATATACAGGGTGTCCGGAGGTAAAGTGCATTAACTTCTGGAGGTGATTCTACATGATGGTAGGAGTAAAAAAGGTTAACAACTTTTTCCGAAATTACAACATTTTTTTCCCATACAAAAAAGACGTACCGACTACAAATCCTTAGTGTGAGGTACGATCTTACTTGCTGAGAGCCTGCCGGGCACGATTGTAGCAACATAGCACGTTGTGTTCACACCCCGGACTAATTTTATCTTTTTACCCTAAAAGTTGGAATTTTGAAAAAGTTTTTTATCTTTTTTACTTACAATATCATGTAGAAACCTCCCGAAGTTAATGCACTTTACCCCCGGACACCCTGTATACGGTGTCCGAAATCGTGTAATACAAGCGTGAATCTACATCAGAGAACCCAAAAAAATGCTTTTATTCGGCAATTTAAAAGAATAACCAATATTTTGGAGCCATGTTTACGCATTGACGGATTTTAAAAGACACACACAGCTGGTACCTATTAACCCCCAAGCCACCGATTTTTTCAAGTTTGATCTAAGAAATCCCACATTCAGTACCAAAGATATTCAAATACAGAATTCAGTACTAATAAATTCCAACTTCTTTACTCGAAAAAAAAAGTTATGTCACAAATGCGATTTAGATTCACCAGTTTCCCACTTCTACTACCAGTTTCCAGACACCATGTATTTGCAATTCAATTTTCATGTAAAATTTTACACTTTACCTTACTTTTTATAATTTTTTATTCTATAATATTAAATAATAAGAATAAGAAATAATAAGAAATTATCTGTTAAAATTTGATAAATTGATCTTTAGTTTTTATCCCGTGGAAACGACTTATTTTCATTAATTACTAGCTGACTCGGCAAACATTTTTCTGCCATACAAATGAAAGTTCGATGAGGTGGACGTAGCGCCATCTGTCATTCAACAACATAAATAATTTCATTATGTTTGAAATACGAACGACGGTTAATGTTGTTTATACAAAAATTCTAAAATCGCGATTAAAAAAATTTCGATTGTGGAGGTAAGATATTAATAAAGATATTAAGTGAGATATAAAAAAAATACAAGTGTTCAGTTTTCACGCGGGAGGAATGAAACCATTAGAAAAATAAAGTAGACAAAAGTGTGGAGCCTACAAAGCACCGTGCGAGGAAGAGACCGATCATTCTCATTCTCTAAATCTTGTAGATGTATATATTTGTCTCTTTTTAGTGTCGCTTTTTTATTTCATCGAATTTCAAATCACAACGGTACTAAAGGCGACATCTACCGGATCTGCCCTGATGATGGATACTGCAACGCTGTCCGAAACGTTGGCTAAAGAAGGAGGTAACGCAACACGGCATAACACCCCAAAACAAATAACGAAAATACTTTTGGCCGCGAAAATCTTAAAACGTATCGGCGCTAAAGAAGTTTTCACTTCAATAAAACAATCGGTACTAGAACCAAGGAAACGAGTTACGGTTAAGGCGCCGCATCCGCGCTCAAAAAGAAAAAGATGGAGAGATATGTAATTACGAATGTTAGTGGAGCGCGCTAATATTTAAATTGATAAAATCGATGCGAAAATTGTGAAAATGTTAAATAAAACACGATTCGTTTAAAATAGAGCAAGAATCTGGTGGAAGGCTTCTTAAGTATCATTTAAAGAAACGTTGTGGATTTTTTCATAACTATAATTTGTAAAATAACTGAAACAAACGTGTTTACAATAATTTTTGGAGCACATTTTGCGATTTTTTTCGATTGAGGGAATTTCATATAATTTGCGTTTCGGCGTGGAACGCGTCCAGATATTTATCTTTGAAAAAATAAAATTAAATTAAATACTGTTACTAAAGACATTTACAAAAAACGATAAGTATTCTGAAAGATCTATTAAATGTTATTTTATAATAAAAAATCGTAATTATAGATCTACAAAAACATGAGATACAATTTTTTCTTTTAGTTTTGTTTCATATAAGGGATAAGGGAGATATGTAAGAAATCGGTAGAAATTCGGGTAGCGGCGGCTTAATAAATAAGTTTACATCTTTTTTACGATTCTTCTTTAACTATCTTTTTTTGTCGTCTTTTACTACACCATCTTATTTATTTTATTCTTGCAACATTTAAGGTTTATTCACATGTTTTCGCCTCAAGACTTTTATTTGCCCAACAATATTCCAAGTGTCAACATAACTTATTTGTTACGTTTACGCTCCAAAAATTGAACACGTTCAAAGAATATCTCAAGAGATTACATCAAATTCTAATAATAAAAAACTTGAAATAAATATTGTGTTTAAGATGAAGCCATACTAAATAATGCAAAATCAAATGTTTTTGTTTTGAAAATTTGATCGCTTAGAAGTTATAGATGCTTTAATTAAATACTGCGTGTAGAACATACCTTGGCACTTAAAAATATCGGTAGTAAGTCCAGAAAAAATGAAGTATTAGGTCTATAAAAAATCTCTTTCAAATGCAAATTTCTCCTACTTATAAACCCCTTTTCGGATATGGTTTTATTGTTTAATATGGCAAATTCAGTTTCTTTTATAATTATCTCAAAAAATTGATATTTTCATTTTCGCGTTGTTATTTTACAATACGGCCGGCAGAAGCGATTTGGATTCTCAAAGTGAACCCTATGCCGTCCACCTAAGGACTAAAGACTCACTACACCCATTTTCTGTCAGTACGGCCCTGGAAGGAGCGGGGAACAGACGTTAGGCTCCGCGTCGCTTGGTTCCGTGAAATCAATTTTAAATTTCCGTTTTATTACATAAAACAATGCGTAAAAAAGGAGTTAATGTTTTTTACAGGCCTTTACGAAAGCAACCTGTAAAACAATTCTCAAATACCTTTTCCAACCTTTCCAAAAGCTTTTTTCAAGTATTTTTAAACTCCTCCCATAAAGGGGCGTGAATTCCGATTCCGATTTTTTTCTGGAGTATTGGATCGCCTTTGAAGCTGGTCATAAAATGGAGAAGTTTGAGAAAAACAATTATTAAAAATACCTAAAAAATATTACATGTATTTCAGGGTTTGAAATGAAGGCGTTTTTACCGATATGCTAATCCGTGCATACTTTTAAAAGGGGTTTAAAAGGCTGGTGGTAATAAAGTAAAGCAACAAACTAGCCGCCCCAGGGCGATTATCTAAACTCTAAACCACCTAAATCTAGAAATATTTCTTTGAGGGATTTAGAATTTAGGTGGAATATTTAGTTCTTAGATTAGAGAAAAGAGTAGTGACGACTGGTAAGTATCTGGGTGGACAAATGTGTGGGTTCCCATCCAGCTGTCGTTGGTTCAATTCCTTGATTTATTTGTGTTTTTACAATTTAATCAAATATAATAATATAAGGTATATTTCCGACATGTTCCAGAGTGGAAGATACCTACTCTTAGTATCGCACTGGTATAAGACTATTATTCAGAATTGAAAAGTTGCTTGAAATGGCTTTAGCCATGTTTGGTGACTAGATTTGAATAGCCCGGTACTTTACCTTCCTCTACCCAGGGCTGGGCAGTATTTGAAATACTTATAATTGAAATACGTATTTGAAATACAAATACGTATTTTGTATTTGTATTTCAATTACTTACTTCCTAAAAATGTAGTTTGTAATTGGTATTTCAATTACCTGCTGCTGAGGTATTTTGTAATTTGTATTTCAAATACTTATGGCTTCAAAATACATTTTCAAATACATTTAGCGACCTCAGTGATGATAATGAAAAATAAACTGACATAGATAGTATATAGACTAAAACCGCTAGAATCCTGTACTACTGTCCTATTATCCTGTGCTATAACACTCTTACTAATGATTATTTGAAGTTATCTTATCATTGCTGTATAATGGGCTGTACCTTTTTTCATATCATGCTAGTTATTATTATTGTCTTGTGCTATATAATTAATAGATTTTGTATCAAATTATATTAAACTTGACATTGCATTGTAGTGCACATTTTTGTATCATAGTATTATATCAAGCACTATAGGAATATTTTATTTTTTATTTTAACTTTATGAGTAAAACCTCAAATTGTAATATTTAAATAAATGAAGACAATATAAGCGAAACTCAATCGAAAATCTGGAAACAGAAAAATCAGAAAAACATATTGACACCTCTGGGACTCGAACCCAGGACCTCTTGCTTTGGACCTCTTGCTTGCAAAGCAAGAGGTCCGGGTTCGAGTCACAGAGGTGTCAATATGTTTTTCTGATTTTTCTGTTTCCAGATTTTCGATTGAGTTTCGCTTATATTGTCTTCATTTATTTAAACTATAGGAATAATTTGACTGAATACTAGATTATTTGTTAATTACTGTAGAGCGCACTTGAGAAATAATAACTTGAGAGCGAAATAACACAAAAATGCGCTAAACAAATGTCATCTATGTATATAAAAATGAATCCTTGTTTCCCTTAGTCACGCCATAACTTCAGAACGACTTAACCTATTTCATTCATTTTTTTTTTGTTTTCTAATACTTTGTGGAAGGTTCTTACGGATAGAAAAATAAGAAAATTACGCAGAAAATTGGATGATTTCAGAAAACTTTACTGCTATTTTAACTTCGCACGTTTGACATTTCGCGCGTTTGATGCAATTGAATTTAGCAGGCAGCTGTTTATTTTTGTAATAAAAGAATTTTCTATGGATTATTTTTTAAATACAGACATTTTAGATAGGTACCTTAGTTAGGTACCAGATTTGATTGATTGTTCTTATAATATACAAAAATGAATATTTGTAATATGTGAAAAATGAAAATTTTAATAAAAAAATTGTAAAGCTGGCAGGTGAGTTGTTTGAAAACTGAATGTACTGTGACTGCTGAATATATGGAACACGGGAGGGGGATTGGCGGGACAGGGGAATGGGAGAGGGGAGAGGGTAGGCGGGGGGTAGGAAAGGGAACGCGGGAAGGGAAGGGGATGCGGGAGAGGAAGGGGATGCGGGAGGGGAACGGGGACGCACGGGAAAGGACATGCAGGGATAAAAAAATTATTTCTTTGAATATGGCATTGCAAAGCATGCCGGGAACCAGCTAGTGTTATTATAATAATAATTATTATTATCTACCACAAAACTTTACAAGTGGAGCGGAGACGAGATGTGTCTTCTGAGCAATATGATTGGTCAATTTTTGCACGTCTCTGTTTCACTCTGCTCAGCTTTGCTTCTATGGAAACTCACCCTTAGATATGGGCACTTTCGACAATTTATTGCAACCAAAGGTTCTACCAAAACCAAATGTATTTTGTATTTTGTAATTTGTATTTTGTATTTGAAATTAAAAAATGGTTAAAATACAGTATTTTGTATTTTGTATTTCAAATACACGACTTGAAAGTATTTTGTATTTCAAATACACGACTTGAAAGTATTTTGTATTTCGTATTTTAAATACAAGCGAAAAAGTATTTTGTAATTTGTATTTCAATTACAGCAAAGCATGTATTTTGCCCAGCCCTGCCTCTACCCCATATTTTTTTACATTAGCTCCACATAGAGATTAGAGTCCCCGAGGAAAATAATTCCCTTCAGGGCCTATGTAATTTTTGGGGATGCTGTGTGGACGAACTTTTTAGAAAAGGAGGAGAGGAATTCTGGGAAGGAAAAGTGAATTAGGGGTGGGTAGGAATCTGGCGGTCATGTGTGCAGGAGTGACGGACGAATGACTCCATACCTTCCACTGCGGTGCAAGGCGATGTTCCGAGAAAGTAGGAACGGCTGGAGAAGTCAAAGGGACTCCCTCAACCCCTCTCTCCCGATCCGGCCTACCATGCAACTGGTGGACAGATGCATCCACCGCCAAGACTCGAACAAACTTCACTGCGTGAACCCGGGTACCCCAGCTAAGTCATCAAACGTAGCGAACCACTGGGGGTGGCCTATAGCAGAGGTGTTGGTTATCCAATAAATGGTTCATACCCACCTCCCGAATCTACTTCCCTTCCTCACTTAGTTTCAGTCTCACCGCATACACCAATTGGCGATGCCATAGTCTCATTAGCTCCAGGCGATTCGGAGCAGTTGGAACTCTTGTGTGGTATTAATTTATATGATTTGTCTGATTTGAAAACCAAGCCCCTGACGTCTTTCTAATCTGCCCAGACAACTGCTACGCCACTGGGTAACTGCGACAGCAACTTTACAAACATTTAGGGAGTGTGTATTTATGTTTTGTGTTTTTCTATCCATTATTCACCCGACTTGACACGTATTCACAAAAAAATCCCTTGATGGTTCACTATTTATCTGATAAAATGCCTATTTTGTAGGGACACTTAAAACAAATAAAATATTATTACAACCATGTACATATGTACATACTTATTTTTCCCCACTGTGAGAGTTAAAACCTTGTTTAGGGATTTAAAAACAAGAGTTTATTATTTCCTTTGAAACGTGCCTGGGTTAGGAACAGTACTGGGCTCTCATTCTCATCTCTCAAACAGCGGGAATTTAAAATGCTACCCTCTTTGCCAGCCGGGAAGTATTTCTTATGAAATCACGGAAAGCATAAAGCATACTTTGAAGTGATATTTTGACCTATCGTTTGTTATATTCACCGAAATACATCTTTGAACAATACACTATCATTAAAACTAACATTACTTGTTTTAAGATTTTCACGGCCAGAAGCATTTTCGTTATATGTTTTTGGGGTGTTGTGCCGTGTTGCGCTACCTCCTTCTTTAGCCAACGTTTCGGACACGTTGCAGTGTCCATCATCAGGGCAGATCCGGCAGATCCGGTAGATGTGTAATTTTTAGTCGTGAAGTGTGTGCTTATTTACTTCGAAGCGATACCGTGTCGCCAGCAGCACTAACTTTCACCAGTACAAAATACTCGTGACAAGCAGTGGCGTCATCGCCGCGGAACGGAATAGAAAGTTCATTAAAACGTGGTATTTATGCTAGCCAGGGGCAAGTCCGTTTGCGAGATGCCGACGGAAGTGGCTCCATCTCTTAATGAAATCTAAAATTAGAAATCACAGTGGTAAGAATTTAGGAAAAAAAAAAAAAATAAAAAAAAAATTTACGATTGTTAACTTTCACCAGTACAAAATAATCGTGACAAGCAGTGGCGTCGTCGCCGCGGAACGGAATAGAAAGTTCATTAAAACGTGGTATTTATGCTAGTCAGGGGCAAGTCCGTTTGCGAGATGCCGACCGAAGTGGCTCCATCTCTTAATGAATTCTAAAATTAGAAATCACAATGGTAAGAATTTAAGAAATAGAATTACAATGGTTTAAGCGAATTTAGTCAATATAAATCAAAATGGTTTACCATGAGCTCGCATTACTATATACTTAGACATGGTTTTTTAGCTCTATTAATAATAAATGAATTTTACTAGAATTAGAATTACACTGGTTAAAGCGAATTTAGTCAATATAAAGTTATAACACAAAAAAAAAAAAAAAAAAAAAAATGGTTTACCACGAGCTGGCCTTACTGTATACTTAGACATGTTTTTTGCGTTTAGCTTTGGTGTAGCCGTCAATCACCGGATACCAAGAGCTATTAAGCTTAGCTCCGTCGTCTCTATTAATATTAAAAGGATTTTTGTAGATTTCAATTGCCTCCGTAATTAGGCGTGCTCTATAAGTTTTAGGTCTTCCCAAGACCTCAGGAACAAATCCAAAGTAATGGCCGGTTTCGATTAAGTGCTCAGCGATTGCCGATTTATCAGGGTGGCCGAGTTTGCAAGCACGAAAGTGTTCTGCTATCCTTTTGGAGATCGTCCTCTCTGTTTGGCCTACATAAACCTTGTCACATCCGGAACAGCTGAGTTTATACACTCCATCTGCTTCCAGAGGAAACTTAGTCTTTGCAGACCTCAGTAGGTCTTGAATTTTAGTTGTGGCACCGAAGACAGTCTTGATGCTATCTTTTCTCAACAGCCTGGCGATTCTGTCTGTCACATTGTGAACGTAAGGCAGGAAAGCGCAGCCTTTTAACTCTTGTTTAGCTCTGTCTTCATTTGGTGTAGATTTGGCTCTTATGATTTGCCTTGTTTGACTAGCTGGGTAACCGTTGCGTTCCAGTGCATCGGTCAGCTTTGTAAGTTCTGCTCCAATTTTAGTTTCTTCACATATTCTGGTCGCTCGCGTCACCAACGTATGGATAAGTCCTCTCTTCTGCGCTGGGTGGTGATGCGAATCGGCATGTAGATACCGATTTGTGTGCGTTGGTTTTCTATATACAGTGTGTCCTAGATTACCATCTTCTTTTCGCATCACCTCCACATCTAGAAAAGGCAGGATTTTCGCATCGTTTTCTACTTCCATTGTGAACTTGATTTTACTGTGGAGTGAATTAAGATGATTCAGAAATTCATTCAGTTTCTCTGTTCCATGAGGCCAGATGGCGAAGACATCGTCAACATAACGCCACCATACCTTGGGAACAGCTGAAGCTGTGTCGAGTGCCACTTCTTCAAACTTCTCCATAAAAAAGTTGGCAAGTACTGGCGACAATGGACTGCCCATCGCAACTCCTTCCACTTGCTCAAAAAGTTCACCCTGGAATGCAAAATATCCCGTTTTGAGACAGTGTTCAAAAAGTTTGCAAATGTCGTCCTCATAGATCTCCCTGAGCATTGTCATGGAGTCTTCTAGAGGCACATTTGTAAAAAGGGACACTACATCAAAACTGACCAGGATATCGCCTTCCTCAGTCTTGACCTTTTTTAGCTTACTGATCAGATCTGTGGAGTCCTTGATCCAAGATTCAGTTTTACCAGTTTGCATCTGTAGTAGTCTGGAGAGGTATTGGGACAGTTTGTAAGTAGGTGCACCAATAGCACTGACAATCGGTCTCATTGGGATATCCTTTTTGTGTATTTTCGGAAGACCGTATAGGGCAGGAGTTCTGGAGGCTTTTACGAAAAGCCCAGATCGATCCTCTTTCCTAATACTCGAAGCTTTAACTAGCTCTCTAGTCTTCAGGTCAATCTTATTGGTGGGGTTGTTTTTTATTTTCTTGTAAGTGCCGGCATCGCACAGGAGGTCTTCCATCTTCTTAATGTAGTCAACCGTATTAATCACCACAGTGGCATTACCTTTGTCGGCAGGCAGAACTAAGATGTCCTCATTGGCGCGCAATTCTTTTAGGGCCGCAAACTCTCCTTTTGTGATGTTTGGGCGGGGTATTTCAGCCCTTTTCAAAATATGGCAAGTCTCTTGTCGTATGTCCTCTGCTTGCGACTCTGACATTTTATGGACTTTCATCATTGTATGTAGTGCTGTCTCCACACCACATATGATAGATTCCACAGGTATCTTTTTGGGGGCAACTGCGTAGTTCATCCCCTTGGCAAGCACAGAAGTTGCGTCTGGGCTCAGCGCAAGGGACGAAATGTTAATAACAACTTTATTATGATCAAGTTGTTTTCGATCACCTTTTTTGCCTTGATTGAGCCTCTCAAACTTGTGTTTATGCCTCGCATCTGTTGACTGCTTACTTCTTTGTGCTTGTTGGTAAGTCATATTGTCAATTTTCTTCCAGTCTTCTTCGATAAGCATTGCACTTAGATGTAGGTGTAAATCGAAAAGGTCCCGAGATGTTCCATCCAGTTCGCTGCGCACGTTATGGATTCTTTCCCTTAGTAACGCTGCTTCTGCTCTTTGGAAAACTCTCTCGGCTTTCCGGGATGTAATATGTCTTTGTATTCGGATGTGTACTGGTACGACCGATTCCTCCTTACATCTTTTGAGGAAAGCCAGGCTGCCCAGTAAAAGGTTCCTTCGTTTCCTCAGATTCTCCAATCGGCGTACCATTGTATGAACTTCCTCCCCATAGAGGTTAGTCAGATAAGTTTTAAGATTTTCACGGCCAGAAGCATTTTCGTTATATGTTTTTGGGGTGTTGTGCCGTGTTGCGCTACCTCCTTCTTTAGCCAACGTTTCGGACACGTTGCAGTGTCCATCATCAGGGCAGATCCGGCAGATCCGGTAGATGTGTAATTTTTAGTCGTGAAGTGTGTGCTTATTTACTTCGAAGCGATACCGTGTCGCCAGCAGCACTAACTTTCACCAGTACAAAATACTCGTGACAAGCAGTGGCGTCATCGCCGCGGAACGGAATAGAAAGTTCATTAAAACGTGGTATTTATGCTAGCCAGGGGCAAGTCCGTTTGCGAGATGCCGACGGAAGTGGCTCCATCTCTTAATGAAATCTAAAATTACACCAAAGCTAAACGCAAAAAACATGTCTAAGTATACAGTAAGGCCAGCTCGTGGTAAACCATTTTTTTTTTTTTTTTTTTTTTTTGTGTTATAACTTTATATTGACTAAATTCGCTTTAACCAGTGTAATTCTAATTCTAGTAAAATTCATTTATTATTAATAGAGCTAAAAAACCATGTCTAAGTATATAGTAATGCGAGCTCGTGGTAAACCATTTTGATTTATATTGACTAAATTCGCTTAAACCATTGTAATTCTATTTCTTAAATTCTTACCATTGTGATTTCTAATTTTAGAATTCATTAAGAGATGGAGCCACTTCGGTCGGCATCTCGCAAACGGACTTGCCCCTGACTAGCATAAATACCACGTTTTAATGAACTTTCTATTCCGTTCCGCGGCGACGACGCCACTGCTTGTCACGATTATTTTGTACTGGTGAAAGTTAACAATCGTAAATTTTTTTTTTATTTTTTTTTTTTTTCCTAAATTCTTACCACTGTGATTTCTAATTTTAGATTTCATTAAGAGATGGAGCCACTTCCGTCGGCATCTCGCAAACGGACTTGCCCCTGGCTAGCATAAATACCACGTTTTAATGAACTTTCTATTCCGTTCCGCGGCGATGACGCCACTGCTTGTCACGAGTATTTTGTACTGGTGAAAGTTAGTGCTGCTGGCGACACGGTATCGCTTCGAAGTAAATAAGCACACACTTCACGACTAAAAATTACACATCTACCGGATCTGCCGGATCTGCCCTGATGATGGACACTGCAACGTGTCCGAAACGTTGGCTAAAGAAGGAGGTAGCGCAACACGGCACAACACCCCAAAAACATATAACGAAAAAAACATTACTTGTGTTTATTTGATGAATTGACAGGTTTTTTGAAGTTTTTGTGAGCGACTATCGACTGACATGTGCGGTCCAATTCGCGGTAAAATGCGACATTTATATTCTACAGATAATTAATTTTAAAATATTCTGGTGTTGCCAGGTGAATGAAACTTTTGGCGGTATCAATAATACAGTTGGCGCAAGCGATTCTGACATTGTTCTTGATACAGTTTCTTTGTACATAAAGGTCAAAATAGCATATAATATATTTTTTGAAATTTTTTTCGATCTCACTGGTGAACGAGCGGCCTAGGATCCTTCAACGTTTTTTTCCCTTTCGATCTGATGCATCGAAATATTTCTAGGAAAATAAGTTTGTCTTTTATGACTTGAATTTTATCATTATTTTTTTCTGAAAAAAATTAAATTAAATTAAATTCTGTTAATAAAGACATTTACAAAAACGTCAAGTATTCTGAAAGATCTATTAAATAAAAAAAATAAATAAAAAAAATGTTATTTTATAATAAAAAATCGTAATTATAGATCCACAAAAACATGAGGTACATTTTTTTCTTTTCGCTTTCGCGACAACCAGCCAGCGGCCGAAAATCCACATTTTTTTTTACATGAGCTCCACACAGGAGGCCCTGAGGAAAATAATTTCCCTCAGGGCCCATGTCATCTTTGGGGATGCTGTGTGGAGGGTTTTTTAAGGAAAGGAAGGAGAGGTGAGTTCTGGGAAGGAAAAGGGTTTAAGGGGTGGTAGGAATCTGGGGTTCAGTGTGTCCTAGTCATCCGCCTCCCAGACCTAGACAAACCTCACCCCATGAACCCGGGCACCCCTGCTAAATCACCAAACGTAGCGAACCACTTGGGGTGACCTGTGGCAGAGGTGTTGGTTATCCAATTAAGGTTCCCGTGGCGGCGGTACCCATTCCCGCCTCCCAATTTGGTCGAAATATGTTCCTACGATCGTACAGGGCGGTGCCAATGAGAAAGATTAATTATTCTCCGTACCAGATTTTAAAAATTATAATTCAACATCGATTTTATTTCATTCCAAATTTGCTTTAATTTATACCTACATCCAAAAATGCTGAAAGACGTTATGATAAAACTATTAAAATTATGTACCTTTTGTAATTATTTTTCAAGTATTTATAATTTTTTAATAATGCATAAGCAAAAAAAAATCTGAAAAATATTAATTTGTAAGACCGTAAATAGATAGACAAAATGGAGAAATTTTCCTCGTAAATAAGTGTTCGGATATTTATTTTAATGATTTTATTTAAATTAAAGTTAAAATTTTGAAACATACGTTTACTAGACAACGCATTGATTAACAATAATTTATGATTATATTACAAGAAATAAGTCGTGTAAAATAAGTATGTAATTTAATAAATCTGCCAACGACCTATGGTATAACCTAATTATACTAAAAATAAACATTTTTTCTAAAAAATTAAGACATGCGTTTACTAGATAAAAAAAAACAATCTTTCGAAATCAATTTATAATTTTTTGTGGAAAAGAGTCGATACGTCTAAAAATTTGATTTAAAAATGACATATTTCCTGGTTACAGTTTCCTGGTGACAGTTTTCTCTGGTTGTATATTAACATTTTGCCCTTTACAGCATTTCAAATTTTCGTGATCGATATAATGTATTTTCTGTTAACATCCCAAGTTCCAAATCTCTATGACATTTTGGTAATAAATCTTTGGCCATAACTTGAATTCATGTGAACATTTATTACAGTATTTTAAAGGCATTACACAGATTATTTTATAGCCATAACCCACCCATGATCAATCACACTGTTCATAAGGGTACATACAGAGTAAGGGATAAAACGAAACCTAATTAATTTGGTATCTTGTCAATCGATCAACCCTTTTTCGCCCTAATTCAGGCTTTTAATCAAACTTATGTGTTATGAATGTGTGTAATTCTGTTGTCTGTAATTGTAAGACTGTTCACCGAATATTTAAAACATTATTAGTTTGTAATGATCAGTGGCGGCTGATGCTCACAAAAATCGGTAGTGCGCTAAAAATCTTGTACATATACCTACTCTAATTAAAATGAATTTAATTATGAAAAAAATCTTACCTATTTATACCACTATGTGGGCCACTATTTTTAATTTCTAATCGTTTTTCAAAGTTCAGCGCATTGTTTTTTTATAAAATCTACCTTAATAATGGAACTCATTTTTTACTCTTCCCGACTCATCCAAAAAAACTAATAACAATGGCGTATTGACCTGCGACCTGTCACAACGGGTCTCATTGTTTATGTTGGTTGGTATGCTGTAGAGATAAGAAATGGTTGATGCTGAGCGGAATAGTGACTAAAAAAGAGAAGATCTTAATTTAAAAACACAATATCAACAATAAAATGACACGACCGCGTCCACAATTAAGATGCTACTGAACAAACGGTCCTTTTGACATGGTGGAAATTCTCGGATCGCCGTCCACGGGTTATTTAAATTCGCAAAGGATTATACCTACCTACGATTCTGGCTCATGGAGAATTGTGTAAGGATTCTCCTCGATTCTGTGATCGCTTTGGCAAACGCACTACCGGCCTGAATATAGGAACAAAACGTTCTGCTTCTGTTATCTCGGTATATATATATACACCTATAATATATTATGTATGCATTATAACCAAAGTGTGTATTGTGATTTGTGATGAGGCGTGTCGGAAATATAGTATGTTTTTCGGTGCTCGGGAATTTTTAGATCGGCAGAAATTTTGGGAGTGCGTTGCACCGCCGCACCTTAGGGCTGGCCGCCACTGGTAATGATTAGGTTATATCACTCTGCAATGAATACAGGTACCCAAGCTCGAAATGTTGTTAGGTAGTTGGAATATAATTCGTATAAACTGTATTATCTGTAATTGGTCCGTTATTAATATTACGTTAGTGACAGTGAGACAATTGCCAATCACCTAAATCAATTTGATAATTATTACGTCACAAAATCCTATTGTTTTATAAACTCGGTAGATGGGTGAAAATTTCATTATACCGACATTACAATTAAAATTTCATTATACCGCTCATGAGGGGCAACTTATAAAATATATTTATCATTATGCAATTAATAAACGAGAATATATACGTTTATATACATATGTAGAGATTATAATCATTAAAAAATGTATATATAATAATCATGGTATGGCTAAGATTTTATAAAGAAAAAGTCTTAATAGCCAATTAAAAATTATGAACAACTGTAATGTACCATAAATCATAAGTACTGTGTTTAGTTCGCATCGTGTTTTAGTTATCTACGGGCCATTGGGGTATCATGGTCTCGTTTTAGGAGATCCTAAAAATTTTATCCTCAAAAAGACCCTCCACACAGCATCCCAGATGACATAGGCCCTGAGGGAAATTATTTTCCTCAGGGCCTCCTGTGTGGAGTTAATGTAAAAAAAATTTAAAAAAATTAATCAGTATAAACATCATTTCGTTATAGAAAGATACGCCTTTCTCGCGAAGACAGGCCTACAATGACGTTACGCTATTGCCAAAACTTACGCAAAACTCATAAAACAATTAGTTTCAAAACTTCCGAGCAGAGTTTTCTTGTCGGCCGAGTTTAACTATAGGCAATACAATGTAAGCGTTCGGCGTAAAACTTCAAAACACGCCGAACAACGCCACAAAAGCGTTAACAGTTGTAAAATTTCCCGTTCACAGCTTCTCAGTTCTTGTTCCGCATCACCCCGAGTCTCGACCGCGAAGAAGGCCAACTTCATCTCGCGGAAATAGGGTCTTGCGTCCAATCGTAGCCGAATTCGTTGGTAGAACTTTCATTCGCTATTATTCCCGGTTCCTTTGTGCGGAGAGTTATCCCCCCGGGAGTGGACATCACTAATTCAGAATCTCGCAAACTTGTCACTTATTCAGACAACTTCAGCGGCCGCATTAAACGGACCGGTGGGGAATCTGCAACGTTAAGATGAATAAATCAAAAACTGTTCTATCTAGATGCTTTCTTGTACGTATATTTTTTCATATTAGCACTGCACAGGAAGCCCTGTGGAAAAAAACTTCAGGGCTTATGTCATCTTTGGAAATGCTGTGTGGAGGGTCTTTTTAGGGAAAAGAAGGGGAGGAAGGGAGAGGTGGGTAGAAATCTGTGGTTCCAGTAGTGACAGACGTATGCATGACAGTCGACGGATCGAGATTTTGAAGACCCAAATTAACCTCACCCCATGAACCCGGGCACCCCTGTTAAGTCACCAAATGTAGCGAACAACTTGGGGTGCGCGGGAAGCGGTCTTAGGTTACGACACAGAAACACCAGATTTTGACAGTTATGGCGAATATAATTCAGTGTCGACTGATTTGACCCATTTGAGTTGTTGTTCGAGTGGAATGAGTTTTGACGTTTGGCGTCAAGTATATACCTTCGACGATACTCGAGAATAACAAAGTCGACCAATCTACGTACTTTCGACGGCGATTGCGAGTGGCCTCGACTGAAGAATCTAGTCCCTGGTCCACCATCAATAGGATAAGGTGCTTCCACAGGCGTTGCGACCACATGACGCACAGGTGTGGCTAATGGGTCAACGCTGTCTGAATACGGTACGGTGCAGACCACCGAACATGTTGTAAAGGAATACGTATTCCATTAATTCCCTGGCGGGATTGACGATGTTCACAGTGCGACTCCTGAGGTCCTAGACTGACTCACAGATCTCTGACGCCCCCCCCCCATACGAAAGAAGAATCAGACCTAGTCAACATTGGTATGTGGTACAAATGTCTTAGGTTTCCCACATACCGAACCAATGTTGACAGTGGTCCAGTGGTAACATTGTCGAGATTTTCATGCAATGCAAATAGACTCACTGCGGGAAAATCCACAGAAACCGTTGAACCTTTGTTGATTTTCAAAGTTTGCAAGTCCGTATGTATCTTTCAATGTACAAATGATAAGTTTTGGCAAATAGAATTCGGTAGGCTATTAGTTATTCAGGATGTAAGGATCGAGTTTGAATACGGGAGCAATTGACTTGCTTCGTGTACTAAGAAAATTTGTACACAATATAAATGCTTGGGTTTATAACTTTTCTATAGAAAATTAATCATACATAACAATACGACTGCTTCTTCAAAGTTTCAGAAAGGCTTTTGTCTCTCTCACATTTCAATTGTTTTTTTAAGTAAAACTTCTTTACGAATGCTTGACTTGGAGAGTAAGCTGGTGAATGCGTGACGAGAGCGTTACGAAAAGTGTGATCGGGCAAGGCGAACAGAATTTGGGAGGGAGATATAAGTTAGTGAAGATAGAAAGAGAGAGAGAGTTACGTTTCGTGTATTACTGTAGGGGCAAGAGAGAGAGGTGCGAGGACACATTTTCTTTCTCTCTTTCTGTCATAGCTAGTTACGTTTCGTATATCTAAGACAAAGTGCAGGCCTATTGTCTGTATCACACTGTAGGTGCAAGAGAGAGCAGTGCGCGCACATTTTCTTTCTCTCTTCTTTTATAAGTTAGTGAAGTTTTACTTCAGTCGTGTGGTCCAAAGCACACTCGTTTTTTTTTTATTTATTAGAGAAAACCAGAAATATGTCATTTTTAAATTAGATTTTAGACGTATTGACTCTTTTCAACAAAAATTATAAATGGATTTCGAAAGATTGTTCTGTTATACAATTCTTTACCACATTCGCATGTTTTAAATTTTGAGAAAAAATGTTTATTTTTAGTATAATGAGGTACCATAGGTCGTTGGCAGATTTGTTAAATTTTCAGAAAAGATTTTGTATTGTACCACACTCATTTCAAATCATATAATCATGCAGTAAAATAAATCAATACATTATCTAGCAAACGCATGTTTTAGAATTTTAATTTTAGTTTAAATAAAATCATTAAAAAATATATGCGTACACGTGTTTCTTGACGAAAATTGGTCCGTTTGTTTATTTATTTGCGCATTTATAAACTAATATATTTCAGATTTTTTTCAAATTCTTATTTAACTTAGACATTATTGAAAAACGATAAATACTTGGAATGAAATAAAATAGATATTAAGTTATATCACTGGTCAACAAATTTAAAAAAAAAAATTGGTGCCGAAATACCGTTGATGGATTTGTATTTAGGTCTATCTACAAAAAGCATACGACCGAGTTGACAGGAAAACGCTATGGAAGGTATTGTCCAAGTATGGAGTGAATAAGTATCTCATACAGGCAATTGCGTCTCTGTGTGAGGGAAGCGTTGCATGTGTTAGGGTAAACGGCGATTTTACGGGGTGGTTTGACATCACAAAAGGTGTTAAACAAGGCTGCGTAATGTCGCCGTGGTTATTCAATCTATGTATGGATAATTGCATGCAAGAATTGAAATAGATGGGATTGGGCGCGAAATTGAGTAATCTGGAAGTATGTTGCCTGTTGTATGCTGATGATGCGGTGCTGATATCTAACAGTATGGAAGATCTACATTCTCTCGTGTCAAGGATGAACGAAGTATGTATGAAGAATGAGTTAATGATGAATGTAAGTAAGTCTAAAGTCATGGTGTTTGAAAGAGAGAGTACGAAAACAGTGTGCAATATAGTTGTGAATGATGAATACTTGGAGCAGGTGGATGAGTTTGTTTATTTGGGAAGTATGTTTACGAGAGATGGGAAGGCTGATAGAGATATTGAAAGAAGGGTGAATGCTGGTAACTCTATTAATGGAGGACTGAACGCCGTTGGCACCAACAAAAAACTGTCCAAAGACGCAAAACTAGCCGTCCATAATGGAGTACTGGTACCTACCCTGATGTATGGCAGTGAGGCATGGAACTGGCAGAGGAAGGATGAAAGTAGACTGAACGCTGTAGAAATGAGATCCCTGAGGCGTATGTGTGGTAAAACCATGTATGATCGTGTGAGAAATGTGGAAATCCGCAAAGAATGCAAGGCTGATGTAAGCGTAATGAGTAAGATCAAGAAAGGAACGCTCCGATGGTTTGGGCATGTAGAGAGAATGAACGAGGAAAGGAGTGTAAGGAGAATATATGACGCAAATGCGAATGGTAGAAGAAGTCGAGGACGCCCAAGAAAGACATGGCACGACCAAGTGAATCAGATACTTGAGTCGGGCCATGTCAAGAGTCAGAATAATAGAAGAGAATGTATGAGACGTTGTATGAATGTAAACGAGGCAAGGAATGTGTTCCAAGACCGGGATGTTTGGCGGTCCATCCTCTCTGCCTACCCCTGCGGGGAAACGGCGTGATGTTTAGTTAGTTTAGTTAGTTAGTTTTTGATCTACCCTCCGTTTTGAGTATTGGCTGCAATTAGCATTTTCGTGTTTGCGTTTTGCTATCTTATCAGTACATTTATATAAATAAATTTATTTTCATATAATGTCTTCATCGCGAAGAATTTGTCTCAATGATCCAAATGTGTTTTGTAATATTTGCGGTGAATATACAGTAAAAAAATTCAGGAAATCCATGACAGAATTTTTAAATAGTGCCTTATTTTCGTATTTTAAGTTGAAAATTGTGGATGAATTCAAGGCGTGGATACCTCAGATTGTGTGTAAAATGTGCTATGAACACTAGAGACAGTGGAACAGTGGTTAAAGCAATCGTATGAGGTTCGGAGTGCCTATGCAATGAAAAGAACAAAAAAATCACTACAACGACTGTAACTAAAAAAAAAGTTTAAAAAAACACTTTTTTTGTTGAAGCCGGTATTTTTGATGGCCCATAAATAAGAATATTAATAAATGATACGGACTTCTTAAGTTCAATGAACAATGTCACAAATACCAGACAATAAAAGCATTCAACCATCTTTCACTCGATTTAAAAAAAGAAGAAAACAAAAAACTTTTCACACTCAAAATTAAAAGATGGATTAAAGAACAAAAAAGGCAACTTTACAAAAAAATCACAACATAAAAAAATAAAAACACATAGACATAAACACCATTGCAATACTCACTAATATATAAAACCCTTTTAATTTCACTATCGGTTTATATGTATCTATCCTATTTATATGGTTTTATTTTATTGTTTAATTTTAGTGTTATTTTACTCTATTTTATATTGCTCTATTTTACTTTCTTTTAATTCTCATATGTTAGTATTGAGTTTTCTTTTTTCTTTAGTTTTTATTTTATATGTATCTTAAATTAAAAAAAAAAAAATCATATCAAACTGTAATATGAGGTCCTCAGCACGGATAAAGCACCCAGTGAGGCCCACATTAGTCAAATATGTAACACACATGTATAAATCAGGTGAATCAAATAAACAAACAAAAAAATAAAAAATGCGGAACGACCTGCGTGGATTTCGTTTGTAAAGTTACAAATTTTTTTCTCAGAAATCACAAGTCAAGTAACTACACTGAAATTGTAAACGACATGTTATATAACTTTAAAAACTTAGGCTGTAGTATGTCCATTAAAGTGTACTACCTACACAGTCATCTTGATCAATTTTCAGAGAATCTTGGAAAATCATGTCTGTAAAAAAAATTGTACGTTCCGTTTCCATTTTAAGATGGAGGCCATGTTTGTACTCAACTGCAGGTGGATCAACTATCACGGAACCTTATCAAACAAGTTTCAGATTTTAGATACACAAAGCTGCAAGATTTCATCAGACATTTATATTAATTCGACTTTTCCTTGTTTTGACCCCAGATAAATCCTTCAAAACTTTTTGTTTAAATCAACACGTAAACTTTTCCAATCAAAAATCAAATTAATTCTTTAAAAATTCATTTTTTCATTAATTCAAATTCTGGGTTTTGTTTTCCACAGAAACTTCCAGATATCATAGCTAGGAATAGAAGGGTTTAAAAGTGAGATTATTTATTATTCCATAGAAGCTACGTATTAGTAGTACATTCCAGTAGCGTACCGTTATATTTTTTGCCCCTAGGGTAAATATATTTCTGCTATTGGTTCTCCTTAAAGGCAAGTTGAAAAATTGTTGAACAAATATTTAGATAGTCGGATCAGTAGCTGCCGAATACGTCCCTTGAATAATTCTACGATACAAAAATATCAAAGTATTATCTCGTGCCAAACGCTAACGTTTTCAGAAATTCACATATTGCTGTTATTTTCATATTAACAAAAAATATTTCTTACGTTTCCTTTGGATGTTTTCAAATTTAAATTTTCACAGGTATCTTGCTGTATCTTCTTAGGGTATCAATTTGAATATTAAAATTGCCGTCTGTTTATTTGGATACATTTTTTAATACAACATGCATTTTATTAGAAAAATAAAGGCAAAAATAGATGAACTCGTGAATAAAATATACAAGGAAAGGACTGAGAGGAAGTTCTGGAAAGGAAAAAAGTATGAGGGGTGGATAGGAATCTCAGGTGAGTGTGTCCAGGAGTGACGTACGTATGAATCGGATAGATCCTGCTGCTCCCACTGCTATGCAAGGCGATATTCTGAGAGAGTCCTGCAGGAGAGATCAAACGATCTCCCTCGACCAGTCTCTCCCGATCTGGTCTGCCACGCAGCTGATGGACATATGCATCCACGACCAAAACTCGGACACACCTCACTCCATGCACCTCTGCTAAGTCACTAAACGTAGCGAATCAATTGGTGTGGACCTATGGCAGAGGTTTTGCCTTTTAGTAAGAAATTCTTTGGGTAGTTAAAATTATTCCGTCATTTGAAGGTCTTTGTATTTGAGGTGTCAGAATCGGAGGTCGCGGGATCAAATCTCAGCGTGTGCAATTAAATTTCACTTAACTGTAATACAGAGACACTTTTAAATCACAATAAAAGAGAAAGTTTCTACGTTACAAATGGCTAAGTTTTTTTTAATCTTAACATGACATCTATCACCTACCAGTAAAATCTCTACTTTCAATTAATCTTTACAACGAATTGGATTACAGTGTAGACAACGAAAAATAACTACTGTTTCTTTGTTTGTCCCTTATCTCTCCTAACCCTTTGGTGATTTGTTGCACATGCCCGTGAAGGTTTCTATGCGTAATGGTGAGCTCTGGCGTAATGAAATTATTTCCTACACCATTCATCTGATTGAGATGAAACTTTGGTGAGTTGTTGTGTAAACGCTCGCGGAGATATCTGCATATACTTTTGAGCTCTGGCATTTTGAAATTTATGTTCATTAATTACAATAGATAGCGCGCGAGCTGTTTGAAAAAATGAGTGTATTTATGGAGGAAAGGAGGAATGGTAAGAGGAATTCGGGAGGGGAGAAGGTGGGGAATGTTGAAGGAGAACGCGGGAGGGGGAAGGGGAACGTGCGAGTGGTGGTTTGCAGGATGGGTGAACTCGGAACCGGGAAGGCGGAAGGGAAACGCGGGGAGAAGGGGACGCACGGGAAAGGACACGCATAGAGAAACAATTTCTTTCTTCGTGTGGCACTGCAAAGCATGCCGGGTACTCGCTAGTTACATTGTAAAAAATACAAATATCTATAAATTTTTGAAATCTCAATTAAATTAAATTAAATTCTACTGATTTTTTAAGTAAAAAAATTATGAATGCGTTTGTTAAACAACTTTCAAATATTATTTTGTGGAGAAGCTTATTTGTGACAGTTTCTTTTGATTAACATTTTTTGCCCATATTAATTAATACCTCAGTGTAACACCTCACAAAAGTCTCAGCTACTAGTAGGATTAGAAAGAGGCAATTACTCATATGATGAAACTGAACAACTCTAAACCTCTCTTCTTTAAAAATGATCCCATTTATTTTTTCAAAATTATCAATTGTACTCATCCCTTTAAATATACTTTCCCTAGACTAATGAAGTGCTTTCCCTCAATCAACACTCGACTTATTTTGGATATTATTCACCATCGTCAAGAATGTGCAGACTGGTCAACCCAAGCCTGGACAAGTGAAGAAATATTATAAATATTTTGACTTACTCGTACCTACCTAAGTCTTGACTTGACTTATATTTTCTTATGTTAAAATATGCTTTTGTCTTTGCTTTCATTCTCCACACTTAAAATTATCATTTTTATATAATTTATTGTTTTTTATTAATGAATTGGACCTAAGTTCGTAAATAAAAAATAAAAAAACAAAGTGCGTTTTTTTTAACACGACTGAAGTAAAACTACAAGACATACCTCGCACAATGATCCCAGGTATCCCTGCTAAGTTATCAAACGTAGCGAACGAGGTCACCTATGACCTAGGGGTGATATATGACATTGGGGTGATATTTGACCATGGGGTGACCTACGACCTTGGGGTGATCTACGACCTTGAGGTGACCTACGATCTTGAGGTGACCTCCGATCTTGGGGTGACCACCCTTATCCTTATCCTTATCTATCCTTATCACTCCCCAAGTAAGCATGCGTAAAGGCCCAACCGTTTGCCTAGCAATCGATCACCGTTCGCATCGATTTACCGTTCGTATAATATTTTTCCTAACAATCACCACTTTTCGTAACGCATTCACCAGCTTACCCCCCAAGTCGGGCGTGCGTAAAGAAGTTTTACTTTAAAAATAAATAAATAAACTTATTCATAAAACTAACACCCTCCCAAGGGATTGCCATAGTCTCACTGGCTCTAGATAGTTGGGGCTCTTCAGCGGTAAGGTAAGGCATATATTACATCAGTCAGAAACTACAAGTATGGTGGATACCCACAGCAGTAGCTCAGTATCACGATACTGCAGAATCGCATCCCCTACCTACCACCCTCCCGCTGCACTTAGGTTCCCCACTCCTCCCACAAGACCGGGACAGACATCACCTGTCACTTACAAGTGCAATTGTCTTTGAAGTTCATTTTATGCACCGCGGAATGCACGGAAAACAGGGCTTTTGGGAAGCAAGAATTCACCTGCACATTCCTTTACCCGTGTATTACATCAAACTCTATAAAGCTCAACATTCAGTCCCTTTGGTTTAGCTCTCTACCAGTCACAGAGGTTGGTTAGGTATTGCATTTTTTAGGTCATATTATATAATTATTTTGAAATTTTTATTACGACGAATGAACTTAGATCGACGTCGATTTCAGAGCTGAACAATTATGTCTATCACAAATCATACCAGCACCTACGTTTAGAATATTTTGCATGTACATACATACGCCAAATAATACAAGACGTTTCAATAAATTCTGATTTTGGGCGATACTCTGCTCCATGGATCATGTCGCAAAAGTACTACACAGGGTGTAAGGGACGTATTTGACTTACTTAAGGGGTCGTCCATTAATCACGTGATGTTTTTTAGCAACTTTTTAACCCCCCCCCCCCCCCCCAGTGGTGATATGTGGTGAGGTTTTAGACTAACCCCCCCCCCCAAATCACGTGTATTTTTTTTAGTACAAAGTATTTTGAAATTTTCAGAATATTATCACGAAAAATAAATACACGTGATATCTCATAACACCCCCCCCCCCCCGGTGATATTTTCCGAACCCCCCCCCCCCCCTTTCGAGCCTCACGTGATTAATGGACGACCCCTAACTTTAACCAGTGATTCCTGACATCATTTGAAGTAAAAAATGTAAACGGTTAATTGGTCTGAACGTGAAACTTCTATATCGAAATTACGATTACTGCTCTTGCGGCGCATCGGCCGTTTGATTACGATGTCACTTTCAAAGGTTCCTGTTGGTTGAGATATGAAATGGTAATTACGATAGGTCTGCGCTGATTGGTCGCTTTGATTATGACCTCACTTTTCAAGTTTTGGTTGAGATTGTTTTGGTAAAGTTTCGCTTCGACAATAAATTCTTCCAAATATCATCACTGGACACTCAGCCGAGTATCCAATCACCCCGCTCCTAACTCTCCTATACCTAGATACTGATTTTTTTAATGTTTTCTCTGGAAAAAGAAAACATCAAAAATGTCACACGTATGTTCTTTAACACCTTGTATATGTTTGTATGAAACAATACAAATTAAATAATACTTGGTAGTAAGCAATTTTTACAAGTAATAATTATTAGCCTGAAACACTCATCTGCATTGAAAAAATCTCCCGAGAAAAGATACATGCCGCCGATGGGACTCGATTTCTCGGTAGTAAGCTTTCAAAAAGAAGAAGAAAGTTGTTTGAAAGGGAGATATGTAAATACAAATGTTAGAGTGAGCGCGCTCATATTACAAAAAAACAGTAATAATTAATTAAAAATTGTGAAAATCATTACATGGTATAAAATGAAGCCGCTCAAAATGTATGTGCGCATAGATCTTTTAAAATACGCAACGGATTTTCATGCGGTTTTCACCAATAGATAGAGTGATTCAAGAGGAAGGTTTATATGTATAATACATGCTTATTATAGTAAAGAAAAGTCGAGAAATTCAAATATTCAATTCAGGCAGCGGGCAGCTGACAAGCGGGTGGTGTGGATTTTATTAAGGTTGGATAATGGTGTTGTGTTTCGTTAGCCACGGCAACGTGTGGCCGGGTCTGCTAGTATTTAATAAAACACGACTCGTTTAAAATAGAGCAAAAATCTCGCGACTAATGCTTATGTTGCATTTAAAGATGCGCTGTGAATTTTTTCATACCCATAACATATCAAATAACTAACTAATTAACCATCACGCCGTTTCCCCGCAGGGGTAGGCAGAGACGACGGACACTCCTTCTTGCCTCGTTCACATTCATACATCATCTCATACACGCTCTTCTATTATTCCGATTCTTCACATAGCCCGACTCAAGTATCTGATTCACTTGGTCGTGCCATGTCTTCCTCGGGCGTCCCCGACATCTTCTACCATTCACATTTGCGTGTTATATTCTCCTTACATACATTTCCTCGTTTATTTGCTGTACATTCCCAAACTATCTGAGCGTCCCTTTCTTAATCTTACTCATTACGTTTACATCACCCTTGAATTCTTCGCGGATCTCCACATTTCTCCCACAATCGTACACGGTTTTACAACACGTTCGCCTCAGGGATCTCATTTCCACTGCATTCACTTATTAAATAACAGAACAACTAAACTAACTTCTAACTAACCATCACGCCGTTTCCCCGCAGGGGTAGGCAGAGAGGACGGACCGCCAAACATCCCGGTCTTGGCACACATTCCTTGCCTCGTTTACATTCATACAACGTCTCATACATTCTCTTCTATTATTCTGACTCTTGACATGGCCCGACTCAAGTATCTGATTCACTTGGTCGTGCCATGTCTTTCTTGGGCGTCCTCGACTTCTTCTACCATTCACATTTGCTCCATATATTCTCCTTACACATAACAGAACAAAATGTGTTTTAAATAATTTTCGGAGCATACGTTGCTTTTTTATCGAGGGAATTTCATATAATATTACAGTTTCGCCTCTACAAATCTTATCATCACTCCTAACATTATCTTCAAAAATGGTTCCATGCCAACTCAGAATCAAGTCATCTCAACACCTCTTTAAAAAGTCATTAAAATGTAGCACATAGCCCATAACCTAACCTAACGTAACCTACTTAAGTATTTTTGAAGTTGTACAAGACCTGTAGGCCTGCACAAAAACTGTAAACAATAAGCGCCGGTACACAGAGACGCCTGTCAATTCCAATGTCTTGATTGAGATGTATACTCGCTTTGACAGCTGTTGAAGTTCCGCAGTAGAGTATCTGGTTACCGAAGCATCCATGCTGGGTATCTTCCGCCACGCATCGTGAGATGGAATGCTCTTGCATCGGAGTATGTAGGCTGCGCTGGACGCTGGTTGTGTATTATGTGAGATGGGCTGCGTATCCGGCACCGGCATCCAAGGGCCAACGGCACGCGGTGTTCCCAAGCGGTCACCCATCCAAGTACTGACCGCGCCCAATGTTGCTTAACTTCAGTGATCGGACGAGAACCGGTGTGTTCAACATGGTATGGTCGTTGACTTCAGGGCAGAGAGATGCAAGGGGGCCCCGGGCTAGCAGCCCGGAGCAAGATGGTCAGGGCTCAGGCGTCAGCGTTTTGTAGGTATTATCCCATCGGGTGCTTGAGGTGAAAGAGTTGCGTCCTGGAGCCTCGAAAGGTAATGGCGAGACTGACGTCTTGAAGTTCCAACCGGTGTCGGCGAGACTGACGTCTTGAATTGAGCAGCGTTTCGATGTCGAGGATCTTGTGGTAGTAACTGTGTAGATATGTTATTCCGATCGCTGATGGTGAAGACTGAATGTCAACTGCTTTCTTCGCAGACCTATTATAGTGGCAGGTCAGTCGGTTTCACAATATTTTAAATTCATGCAATAATTTCTATTTCCGCGTGAGTCATCTCAGGTTGTAATTTTACGTTGTGCAACAAAATAATTTATATTTTTGGGAGCATGAATCACCTCATATTAAAGTGTTGAGAAATCAATATTTCGGGGACGCGCTGTTCAAATGAAGAATATTTCCTCTTCGATAAAAATGCATGATATGAAATAACACGTTCGATATAGAAGTGAAACTTCTTTAGCCCTATTAGCGATTTGGAATTCAGATGAAACGGAAATGCGATTCAGAAATTTATTATTTTACGGTCCTCGGTTCTAATATAATGCGATAAATTCGCGCGTCAGCGCGGGCCTTCGATAGCGCAATGGGAGAGGCGTTCGACAAGTCTCAGCGGCCAGAGAGACAGACATCAAGCAAACGGATGTTCGAATCCTACGAAATCGAAAAAAATAAACTTTTTTATTTTTGTGAAATTAAAATCCAATCTTCAAACCACTTTAAAATAAACAGGCAGAAGAAAAGAAAGCGGCATCCAGCGACTTTCTAGTTTCACTTCTGCTGGGTGTGAAATAAAATAACATATATTTTTTCAAGAACCTAAAGTGTTCATGAGAAATATGTTACAAATCGGTAGAAATTCGAGGGCTTAAATAAAATCTATTTGAAGACGCGACGTCCGGATTGCTAGACAAGAGACCCCTCAACCATGGAGAGCAACGAAAGCAAAGTGTTATTAATGGAGAAAGAAGTTTCAGCAGAATATACGACGTATATTATAGGTGATTGTAGAGTATTTCACGGTTTTACTGACTCTGAGCAGATAAAATTCTCCAGCGGTCTCATTAAAATGATAGAAATTGGAATGAAATATATTTTTTGCAAGATTTCGTATTAAAATTTTTCCGACCATTCCAAAATAAATTTCATATGCACTTCACAGCTTTCCCTAAAATTAGGGGTGCGCTCGAACTCGTGGGTCACGGTGAGTGGGACTCTCATCCAGTTTGCACAGAGTTCACGTGAATGTAGAACCACGTAAATTCTACATTAAAAATGATATCAAAACCTAACTAACCTTCTCGCCATTTCTCCACAGAACTATGCAGCGAGGATGAAACATCGTCTCCTTTGACACACACCATTTGCTTCAATCACATTAACAAATCGTCTCATGCATGCTCTACCGCCATTCTAAATCTTAGCGTCGAGCCTAGCAATTCGAAAGTCGCGGGTTTAAATCCCGGCATGCGCAAAGAAATTTTATTTGATTAATGTGTATTATTTCACAATTAATTCATTTGAAATAATAAGTATGTAGTATATTTGCGGCACGCTCCAGAGTAGAAGACAGTCTTAGTATCACTCTGGTGTACGACCACCATTCAGAATTAAAACGTTGCTTGAAAGGGCTTTAGTTGTATTTTGTGACCAAATCTGATTAGTTAGGTATTTCCCCGCCTTCCTCTCCCCCATTTCCTTCCCCTCCCCACTACTTTCAACCTTATAACAAACCCCAAATGTGGATGCCATTGTCTCAGTACTCCACATGGGACTTTTGTGTGGTGTTTAGGTACGTTAAAAAATCTATCACTATTTCAAATAATCTTTACTACCAATTTGGATTAAATTATGGAAACCAAAAATGAAAGTTTTAATAAATTGAACCTTTTTCTACTATTGTGCTCGAGTAGAATTAAAAGAAAATAGTTAATAACTTTATAAAAAATATAACTTTAAACTTCAGAGCCTTTTTATTAGAAAATTGTGAACACATTTATGAAAAAACAAAAATATCGTTTTATGGCGAAGTTTATTTCTGATAGTTTCCCATGATTAACTTTTTTTAACGCATATTTTTTGTGGAAATATTTGAGATTCCATCACTCTGCGTTTGTTGAGGGATATTAAAAAAATATATATTCTATTTTATCTGTTGTTTGTATTGATAACAAAATACGACTATATTTTAGAATACGTCGGAATACCGCTATAAAATGTTTCAAAGACATTTCATCGGGTTAAGGCTGGTTTTACATCAGCACAACAAATTGTTGATAAGTTTTCCAATTTCCTAGCGATATACGCATGTCATTTAGGTTTGAATTTCCACAGCGAGATGGTGCCACTTCCGCTCTCAACAAGCATGACGCAAGGCACTCATCTCGTCACTACCGCCCCCTAAAGCCTTTCCTGTTTCATCTGAACCCTACAAACACGAAACTAGGCTTCTAGAATGCGATATGAAAATATTTTCCAAGTTCTGTTTTATACGCCGATGTCAACCTGCCAAAGTAGGTAAAACGTTTTGGGGCTTTTACTAAGAGCAATAATAGGCCACTTGCATCACATTTTTTTAAATTTTTTTCCGGTTTAGGCAAATATTCTAAGACATTCTGTATTTTTTTTTTTTTTTAATCGTATTTTTGAAACCCTGGGGATTTTTTGAAAATTTCAATCCGAAAAATCAGACCATTTTTTATAAACCGGAAAGACGGGACATAATTTTATAGGTGTGAAAAAACGATAATTACATAGCCGAAAATAATTTAAAAAAAAATAACTTTTTCCATACGAATGGCACAGGAGAATAACGAGGCATACCAAAAATATTACATCTCATAAATATTTTTTTCCTTGATCCATCTTATTGATCATAAATCATTATAATGTACAGCGTCTATATTACTGAATTCAATGTAATATACTTGAACTTGTAAATTGTAATAATAATAAGAATATTATAAAATTTTATTTTGTTAAAATCAGCACCATAATCATTATATCTCTAAAACATGTACCGACATCCTCTTCACGTTCTGACGAGAACCCCCCGTACCCATTAATTGTACGGGGTTCTCTTCAGAACATCTGTCAAAAAATCAAACCAAATGATAAGTTCGCAGAGAACAAACAATAAATCTAGTGAACGAATTCAAAAATTCGCCTGAAATCAAAGTGATGCCATATAAAAAAATAAATCAGTGTGGAATTTTATAAAATTAATAGGAACATTTTCGGCGACGGGACATTTTCATGTAGTGACGTCACGAGCCCAAATAATGGATTTATTTATTTAAAATAAAAAAAACTGTACATTTCTAAAAATTTTTACTAACATTTTCGTAATCTTAGTAAAAAACTCTATCCACACGATTTTTTCCAAGTCGTTATGAAGTCCATGCAAGTGGCCTATTGCAAGAATTAAAATAAAAAATAATTGCGTATTACGACTCATGCTAGGAAACAATTAAAATCAACATGAGTTTTATCAATTTAATCCTGGGTTCACCTTTAAAGTATTCTTCGAAATCTCGAATCATGGAAAGTGGTTATTTTTTTTTGTCGATTTTTAAAAGCTCGAAAGCTCGTAAATGACATTGCGAGGTAAATATATGTTTTTTACGTTAGCTCCACAAAGGAGGCCCTCAGGAAAATAATATTCCTCAGGGCCTTGTCATCTTAGAGGATGCTGTGTTTTTTAAGGAAAGGAAGAAGAGGAAGTTCCGGGAAGGAAATGGGTATGAGGGGTGGATAAGAATCTGGGGATCAGTGTATCCAGGAGTGATGGACGTGTGACGAGGGATGGATTAATCATCCCTCCCACTGCGGTGCAAGGCGATGGGTCGGGGGATTCTGGCTTGACAGATCAAAAGACCTCCTCAACCAGTCTCTCTCGATCGGCCCGCCACGAAGCAAGTGGGCAGAGACATCGGCCGCCAAGACCTTGAAAAACCTCAACCGATGAACCCGGGCACTCCTGCTGTGTTAAGGATATTTTTAGGAAAGGAAGAAGAGGAGGTTCTTGGAAAGAAAAATGTACGAGGGTAGGAATCTGAGTGCGAGTGTTTCAAGGCGTAATTTATCCATCCCTTCCTTTGCGGTGCAAGGCGATGTTCCGAGAGAGTCGAAAAGTCTCCCTCAACCAGTCTCTCCCGATCCGACCTGCCACGAAAATGGTGGGCCGACACATCCGCCCCCAAGAGCCTCGTGAACCTCACCCCATGAACCCGGGCACTCTTGCCAAGTCACCAAAAGTAGCGAACCACTTGGGGTGACCAATTTCAGAGGTGTTGTTATCCAATAAGTGGTTCCCGGAGCGGAGGTACCCAGAGGAAATGGAGTGGGAACGCGAGAGAGGAAGGGGGTGCGGGAGAGGAAGGAGAGGTGGAAGGGGAACAGGACAAATGGGAAAGGTCACGCAGGCAGAAACAATTTCTTTATTAAAAGGCAAAGCAACGCATGCCAAGTACCAGCTAGTTTTAAATAAATTTATATAGGCCCCTAAGTTGTTTTCTACAATGCATTCACAAATGTTACTCGTGTTTTGTTTTTAATGTAATGGAGATTTTTGTAAAAATATTTTAAATGGGCTCTTTTGTCATCAAATTTTGTTGGTGATTTTTAAAATGTGTCGTTTTGCCTCAAGCACCTTGTGCAAGATTCTAATACAATATACATATTACTATTCATTTTCGTGAATAGAAAGCGATTGTAGCTGCGTTTGTTTTACGATAAATACAGGTTTTAATATATCTCACTTATTACAATTTGGGAGGCCGGTATGGGTACCGCCGCCTAGGGAACCTTTTATTAGATAACCAACACCTCTGCCATAGGTCATACCAAGTGGTTGGCTACGTTAGGTGACTTAGCACGGGTGACTTCATCGGGTGACGTTTATCCCGGCGAGATCTTGGCGACGGATGCGTCGATCAGTTGCGCGGCGGGCCGAACACACTGACCCACCTCATTATTTTCTGTGAAAAAACCAATCCGTTTTATTTTCTTTGGCTAAAGTGACCATCTGGCACATGTCAACTTTTAAAAGAAAAATAAGAATCTACCTTGTGTAGCTTTCAGAATAATAAAAAAATAATCTGTTTCAATGGCAGAAGTTGAAATCTGCACTTGGTTTTTCGCAATGTAGGCAGAGAGGATGGACCGCCAAACAATTCGGTCTTGGCATACACTCCTTGCCTCATTCATAAATCGTCTCATACGAACCCTTCTACATTGATATATCTCTATGTCCTTCTATTATTGTGACTCTAGACATGGCTTGACCCAAGTATCTGATTCATTTGATCTTGATATGTCTTCTATGGGCGTCCCAGACTTCTTTCACTATTCACATTTGAGTTATATATTTTCTTTACACAATAAATTATAAATTCTTTAATAACGCATCTTTTCAGACACTCATTTCCTTAAATTCGTCATTCTATAATAGGCCACTTGCATGGACTTCATAACGACTTGGAAAAAAATCGTGTGGATAGAGTTTTTTTACTAAGATTACGAAAATGTTAGTAAAAATTTTTAGAAATGTACAGTTTTTTTTTATTTTTAAATAAATAAATCCATTATTTGGGCTCGTGACGTTACTACATGAAAATATCCCGTCGCCGAAAATGTTCCTATTAATTTTATAAAATTCCACACTGATTTATTTTTTTATATGGCATCACTTTGATTTCAGGCGAATTTTTGAATTCGTTCACTAGATTTATTGTTTGTTCTCTGCGAACTTATCATTTGGTTTGATTTTTTGACAGATGTTCTGAAGAGAACCCCGTACAATTAATGGGTACGGGGTTCTCGTCAGAACGTGAAGAGGATGTCGGTACATGTTTTAGAGATATAATGATTATGGTGCTGATTTTAACAAAATAAAATTTTATAATATTCTTATTATTATTACAATTTACAAGTTCAAGTATATTACATTGAATTCAGTAATATAGACGCTGTACATTATAATGATTTATGATCAATAAGATGGATCAAGGAAAAAAATATTTATGAGATGTAATATTTTTGGTATGCCTCGTTATTCTCCTGTGCCATTCGTATGGAAAAAGTTATTTTTTTTAAATTATTTTCGGCTATGTAATTATCGTTTTTTCACACCTATAAAATTATGTCCCGTCTTTCTGGTTTATAAAAAATGGTCTGATTTTTCGGATTGAAATTTTCAAAAAATCCCCAGGGTTTCAAAAATACGATTAAAAAAAAAAAAAAATACAGAATGTCTTAGAATATTTGCCTAAACCGGAAAAAAATTTAAAAAAATGTGATGCAAGTGGCCTATTGTTGATGTCCATGAATGTATTGATATATATAATAAGTGAAAGCCTAACTCCTCAATCTGTATGTTGAGCGATGAATCATCTTAATGCGGTACGACGATTCATTTAAGATAAGCTTGTGTATGTTCCTATAAATCCAGCTAAGATCATTATTGCACCGATATTTCCATTAAGATAATTATTTCACCCGTGTTCTATACCTAATAGAAATATTATATAAGAACTACCTCCTTTTTCTGGCGTTAATAACACTAAAAAATAGAATATAATATGTATAAAATGTGTATGTACCTATGTATAAAATTTATAAATCATCAAACTGCTTCGACTCGCAGCAATAACTTATCTATGTTACGAATTTGTACATATACCCACAGAACTTGTTTGTTGTTTGGTTTTTAATGTTATCATTATCACTGACAACAATGGCAAATAAGTATTTTGAAATGTTGGTACTTTTGTTAGTTTTAAGTCTCTAACTTTAAGTCACAGTTGTAAATATGTATGTCATTAATCCACTAGTTTTAAGTCAACTATCGTAAGTCTTAGTCATAAGTCACTAGCTATAAGTCTTAGATTAAGCCACTATTTACAAGTTTTAGATATAGGTCACTATTAGTAATGTCCTCTCTATACACAGTAAGGTAGAATACCAATTAACGCTAGATGAATTCTGGAATACAGAATTCAAAAAACCTGTAAACCACAACTACCCTACTAGGCATAGAGAAGCACAAATGTTTATTATTGATAAATCTCATAATGTATACGGTGATAGAACAAAGAGGCATAAAATTCCGGAAATATTTAACGCATTACCTGAAAATATTAAAAATGAGACATCTTATTCAAAAATAAAAAAAAAAAGTTAAATCATTCTATCTCAATAGAACATGAAACCAAATAATATTGTATACCTAGATTAAATATTGATAAAATAGTTGTAAATTACTATCGTACACTGTATTCATAAACATCATAATAATTAGTAGTTTATAATAATTAGAAATTAATATTAAGTAATATACTTTTTGCTGTGTAGTATTTTTAAATTAAGTATTTTACTTAGTAATTACTATGTAAAACCTAAAAAGTGTATTAGTATTAAGTAAATGGAAAAAATAATAGATTTCTTACAATCAAACTGATTGATCAGTTTTGTAAGATTTTTGTAACAGAAATATTGTAAAGTAAAAAAACTGAATAAGCATACTTAAAAAAAAAAAAAGTTATAATTACAAATCTTAGTTATACCAATTTTATTACATAGATATTTTCTTGTACTGTACAGCGCCCTTGAGGTGATTTCTCACAAAAACAGCGCTAAATAAATTAGCCAAATATTATTATTACTTAAATAAAAAAAATAACATGTAAAAGCCCAGCCGGGCGTGAAATTCAAATAAATTAATAAATTTTTTTCATTCATTCGACATGCCCAAACCATCTGAGCGTCATATGCTCGCGAGAGATATACCTACTCGTACTTAAATCAATGCCGAGTCTCCCTTTCTTAGTCTTACCGCATACAAAGAACATAAGGTTGGTTTTTCCGCCACATTTATATTTCAGACAATAGCAGATGGCTCATTTCAAACTTTAATTGTTGCCCATTGAGATTTATCATGGTGCCACATTCCCAAGAACATTTAAAAAGTTTTGAAACCTTGAATACGGGGAAAAGTGCAGTTGGGTCCTTCTGCCTTATGATTAACGTTAAATTATCAGTTAAAAAATCCCATCTCTAATGGAGTGGTGGTTACCTAAGGGAGCATACATTAATTACGTGAGCTCAAAAGGGGGGGGGGGGGAAGGGGTCCAGCAAAATCTCACATTACTTGAAAAGAATATACGAAGTGGCCCAAAATTATCTCACCAAGAGGGGGGACGGGTCTAGATTGAAAGAAAAACTGCTCACGTAATTAATGTATGCCCCCCAACAGCATCAATTTCTTTTTTTTTAAGTCGGGGCATTCGAAAAAAAAGGGAGGCAACAGAAGAGACAGAAATATTAATATTTTTGTTTGTTTTATTTTTATGGTGATATGAATATCGCACAAAAGTCCCAACTGCTCCCAACCGCCAGCACCAATAAGCATTCACATTTAAGGAATGTTGTGAGACTGGAGATAGTGCGAAGGGGAAGGAGATGGGGAAGAGGAAGGTTGGGACCTGATCACCAAACTCGGCTAAAGCCATTTTTTTTACATGAGCCCCACACAGGAGGCCCTGAGGAAAATAATTTCCAACAGGGCCTTTGTCATCTTTGAGGATGCCGTGTGGATGGTTTTTTTTAAGGAAAGGAAGGAGAGGAAACTTTTGGAAAGGAAAAGGGTTTAAGGGGTGGGTAGGAATCTTAGGTTCAGTGTGTCCCGGTCATCCGCCTCCAAGACCTTGACAAACCTCACCCCATGAACCCGACACCCCTGCTAAATTACCAAACGTAGCGAACCGCTTGGGGTGACCTAAGGCAGAGGTGTTGGTTATCCAATAAAGGTTCCGGGGCGGCGGTACCCTTTTCCGCCTCCCATTTCAAGCAACGTTTCAATAAATTCTGAATGGTGGTCTTACACCGGGGCGATAATAAGAGTATCTTTCACTCTGGAACGTGCCTCAAAAATGCCTTTTATCATTTTAAATTATTAAATTGTAAAATAAAACAAATCATTCAAATAAAATTTACTTGCGCACGCCGGCATTTGAACCCTCGACCTTCAGATCGCTATGGTCGACAATGGAGGCTGTCAAAGAATTTAGGTACTAAAATAATAGGAATGCTTGAGGTTCAATTATGTATGAAAGCACCTTCTGCAAGCTTTAACAAGCATGTTAGTATTATTATGGGGTTGAGCCCATTACCAGTATATCTGAATTAGTATATCTGTGTGGCCATTACCCATATTAAGAGATAGCCCAATTAATGCAGTATTTGAGGTAAAGGTGTGCGTTTAGATAATAGATTATAGTAACTATTGTGGATTGTAAGAAAGCACAGGAAGGTACATAAAATAAACATATTTGAACTTTTTATTTATTTATTTATTTTATTTTTTTTTCGTTTCATAATTTTTAATGCATAATATCATTTTACATTATATCTTCAAACAAATAACTGCAAGTATCAACTAAAACAAATTTGGGTTTAATGGAATGCCAAAATACCAAAACAAATCTTCTCAATTGATCGTTTGAGATTCCACAACAATCTCAAGTTAATTTGAATGATTTTGATGTAATTAAAAAATGAGTGGTGGTAGACAATTATTTAATAAGGGTTATAATTGCTACTATGCGAAATGTCCAATTCCCTGCCTTTAAAAGTGATTCATTAAATTCTTCTAAAATGTGGGTCAAGATTTAATGTTTGGCAGGGGCGAATCGCATAACGGTTCCATGCCAACTCAGAATGAAGTCATCTCAACACCGCTTTAAAAAGTCATTAAAAGCTAAGAAAAAAAACACGTAATGCTAACCTATTTAACCAATTTCTTCATCACTTTTAATGACTTTTCAAAGGAGGTTCCGATTTGATTTCTTTCTGAGTTGTCCGGTCCGGTATATAACCATTAATCGAGAGCTCGGTCTAGTTGTAGCGCTGGCGGGAGTCTACCTTTCGACGAAATCAGGATGGGTTATATCATTCTGATGTTTTCCCTTCAGCGTGACCCCCCTTCCAGTTCTGTGAGACTCGTTCAAAGCCGCAGTCAGAGGAGGATAGTTGTGCCTCGAAGAGTGGCCATGGATTGCCGGCTGATACGACGGACCTGCCTGGTTTCCGCTTCCTTGAGGCTGAACGTTCTGGTTCTGTCCGTTGTTGACTGCGGGAGGAACGCTTTGAACCGGTTGAGCGTTTTGACCAGACCCTCCGGCCAGGGCTGGCATTCCAAAATGATTGATCTGTAGGCTTTCCCAGAACTCATAGCTCCGCCCCCAGTCGGTGTCAAGCTCTTGTTCTGAGAGTCGCTGCGCGGCGGCCACTTTATAGGCCGCTTCCCACTCCTCTTCTTCCGCTTCCCAGTAGCGTTGCATGGCCGCTCGTCGCGCTTCGGCTCGGCGTGCCTCTTCAGCCTGGCCGTCAACCGTCTCAGTCGCAGGGTTAGCTTGAGGGATTCCTGGAAGGTTGGCTCGAGGGTTGGCTTGAGAGTTGACTCGAGGGTTGACGCGAGGGTTGACTCGAGGGTTGGCTTGAGGGTTGGCTTGAGGGTTGACTGGAGGGTTGACTCGAGGGTTGGCTGGAGGGCAGGCTTGAAGGTTGGCTTGAAGGTTAGCAGGAGGGTTGACTGGAGGGATGGCTTGAAGGTTGACTGGAGGGTTGACTGGAGGGTTGGCTTGAAGGTTAGCAGGAGGGTTAACTGGAGGGATGGCTTGAGGGTTGGCAGGAGGGTTGGCAGGAGGGTTGGCAGGACGGTTGGCTGGAGGGTTGACTGGCGGGTTGACTGGAGGCTGGGAGGCAGCCGGAAGTTCGGCAGGAGGGTTAGCCGGAGGGTGGCGCAGGTCATAGTCTGCTTGGGCAGCTCGAAAAAGCTCTGCCAGTCGATCGATGCTCTCTTGCTGCCGGACTTCTTCCAGAGGCTACAAAGAAAAGAAAATAAATACATTAGTCAACAGTAGACGGTGTAAAAAGTTGTTTCCTACAAAATTTCTAATCGTGTGTGTAGGCAAATAAATGAATGAATTAGATACACAGTATCTTTCAAAGTTAGGAAATATTCAACTGATCCGTATACTTTGCGTTGAAATCGGTCAATATTTATTTTAGTACAATTTGCAATCTAACCTTTTTTTAAATAAATAAATAGTGAATATTGTATGATTTTTATAAGCGATACCGTAATGATTGTTTTCTGGCTGAGTGCATGCAGTTGAAATTAGTAAAACAGTACAACGTACAACTAGAAACTGAAAGAATCTAATAATTATAATAACAGAAGAAAAATGTTATGATATCAAAAATTGAGTAAAATTTTAGCGAAATCTAAATAACTTCTTCAATAATTGAAAATTCACTTTATGGAGTTATTAACTACAATACTTATTTAATCAAAATTATCAACATGTTTCGAAACCAATAGTCTCTTCGTTGGGATAAAAAGGTAATGTTGAATAAATAAATGGTGCCTAAATAAAGTAAGGTTTTAATTGCAATGATGTTCATTATTTTATAAGGTAGAAGTTTTTACTTACCAGTTGCATTGGATTGCGTTGAAATGGTTTAAACAGGAAGTAAACGCCACACAGAAACAGCGCATATATTGAATATATAATTGAACACATCAAACTTAATAGCTTATAGCTTCACAATAATATTATTACTTCGTTGGCAAGAGCGGAAAGTAGCAAAATCACTGTCGAAGGATTCCAAAAGTAAACTGATTTTGAAACAATAAAAGCATCCTATTTAAAGTAATTGCTGCAATGGAAAAGGGCAGTCAGGTACCAAAATAGGTACACTAGCGCCAAAAGTAAGCCTGGCGGAGGGACGAGAAAGAATGATAAGAAAGTTAGTACCTAAAATGAAAACTATCTCTATTTATAGCATGTTCGGACTGCGAGTCATTTCAGGTATAAAATTAAAGGCAGTCGAGTGATTTCTATTCCAAAATTAAACTACCTCTAGTTTAGTTATAATATCTGGTTTTTGGCCTCTGTTTTCTTACGTTATTTTGGTGAAAATGTAAATATGTAAAAACATATTATAGTGATGTATTTTTGGGGTATTATGTTTTCTTTAACCAATCTTTCGGATGCTTTAAATTCAGTGCAGGTGTGTAATCCTGCCATGCCCTGATGATGTACACTGTAAAGCTGTCCGAAACGTTGGCTAATGACAAGGCGCAATACTCTGTTTTTTTTTACATTATGTATTTCGGTGAAAGTTTAAATACGTAAAACATACAATGATTTATTTTTGCGGTATTCAAAATCCTTCTTTTGACAATGTTCTGGACAGCATTACAGTTTCCATCATCAGGGCAGGGCAGGATTACACATCTGTCCTGATGATGAATACTGTAATACTCTCTGAAACGTTGGCTAAAGAAAGAGGTAGCGCAACACGGCATAGAACTCTGCTTTTTACGTTATTTTGTTGAAAATTTATATATGTAAAACACACAGTGATTTACTTTTGAGGTAGAATGCCGTGTATGACTACCTTATTTATTAGCCAACGTTTTGGACAGCATTTCAGTGCCCATCATCAGGCATCAGTGCAGGATTACACATTTGCCCTGATGATGTACACTGTAAAGCTCTCCGAAACGTTGGCTAAAGAAGGAGGTAGCGCAACACGGCACAAGACTCTGTTTTTTACGTCATTTTGGTGAAAGTTTAAATATGTAAAACATACATTGATTTTTTATGGGGTATTATGCCGTGTTGCGCCACCTTCCTCTTTAGCCAACGTTTTGGACAGCATTACGGTGTCCTTTATCAGGGCGGTGCAGAATTACACATCTGTCTTGATGATGGACACCGTAATGATCTCCGAAACGTTGCTTAAAGAAGAAACTCTGGTTTTTAAGTTATTTTTGTGAAAATTAAACATGTAAAACATGCATTACAGTATCCAAGGGTTACACATCTGTCCTGATGATGTACACCGTAATGCTGTCCGAAACATTGGCTAAAGAAGAGAGTTAGTAGCACAACACGGCATAATACTCTGCTTTTTACGTTATTTTGGTGAAAAATTTTATATGTATGTAAAACATCCAGTGATTTATTTTTGAGGTAGAATGCGGTGTTGCGCTACCTTCTTTATTAGCCAACGTTTTGGACAGCATTACAGTGCCCATCATCACGGCAGCGCAGGATTACGCAACGGCCCTGATGATGGACACTGCAATGCTGTCCGAAACTTTGGTGGCGCAACACAAAATAATACCCCCAAAACAAACCACTAACGCTTTTAAACGAAGAAAATCTCAAATTATATATAAAACATATCAGTGCCGGATTGAAAATATTGCTGGCCTTATTTATTTATTTATAAGTTTAAAAACAAGAATCCAAATATTTAGTACATATTTAAAACAAGTGGTAAACAGTTTGCAAATTTTTTGAAATTATTACAAGTATCAGTTTTTCATACCGATATCGTATCTCTATCTGGTAAGTGATTACAATTTTTTTATATTTTATCGGGCGAGGGTAGTTTATGCTAAGGAATGGTTCGAGGTAAAAATAATGAATATATTTGAAGCGATTCTAATTTAGGGTTCAAATCCCGGAGCGGAAATGTAATTTTTTTTTAATAATTTGTGTTATTTCACAATAAACTTATAAATTTATTCTTAGATACTCTCAGTAAAGCCCTTTTTTTTACATTACTCCACACAGGAGGCCCTGAGGAAAATGATTTCCCTCAGGGTCTATGTCATCTGGGATGCTGTGTGGAGGGTCTTTTTGAGGAGAGGAAGGAATTAACATTGGTCTTGAAGAGACCCATGCTGTAGGAAGGAGGAAACACAGAGTCCGGCAAATCATTCCACAGCCGAGCTGTTGAACACAAGAACGAGTCGAAGAAACGACCCGTTCTCATGTGACAAATGTCAACCGTGTACAAATGTTAGGCACGCGTTTGGTGTGTTTCCCGACTATGCACCGGTGCCGAAGGGATCAATGATGCTATTTCCTCGGAGCATCTTCCATTGTAATACCGGTAGAATAAGGATAGCATTCCCACCTGACGCCTGTGCTCTAAAGATTGCAATCCGTCTGTTAAGATGGGAGAATCTATCAAACGGACCGCCCGTTTCCGTGAGTCGAGGGTATTTTTCAGGTATTTTGGAGCTCCAGACCAGAGGTGGCTGCCAAATTCAACCGTGGGGCGCATTTGTGATTTGTACGGGGTTAGCAGTTGTGTACTATTAAAGTATCTGCGGGCCCTGTACAGTACGCCCAGTTTTTGGGAAAGACTGCCGTTTATTGAAATTTGCTTGAAATGTGATTTAGGCGTGTTTGGTGACCAGATCTGAATAGCCTAGTACTACTTCCTCATCTTGTTCTTCCCCATCTCCTTCCCGTCCCCATACTCTTCAGCGTCAGAACACACCCGGCTCGCAAGGAGCAGTTGGGAGTCTTCTGCGGTATTATCATGAAAAATAATAAAGCCGCGGCATTTCAAATTTCTACACTTTCATAACATATTTCTCTGAAATGTCTTAAATATCATTTAAAGAAACACCGTGAAAAACTTTTTTATAATAATCTTCGTATCATACTTAAAAACTTCTAAAATAATATATGTTATTTTGAAAGATAATATCTTCACGCCGAAACGGCAATTATAAAAAAAATCGCAAAGCATGATACGAAGATTATTATAAAAAAGTTTTTCACAGTGTTTCTTTTAATGATATTTAAGACAATTCCAAAGAGATTTAGGCTTTATTTCAAACTAATCGTGATTTATTAAACATTTTCACAATTGTCGCTTAAATATTAGCGCTTTAAATAATAGTGCTCTCTCTAACCTTCGTATTTATACATTTCCTTTTCTTCTTATTTTTGAGCACGTACTGCCGGGCCTGTTCTTTATTATTATTATTATTATTTTTTTTTTTTTACATTAGCTCCACACAGGAGGCCCTGAGGAAAATAACTTCCCTCAGGGCCTATGTCATCTTTGGGGATGCTGTGTGGAGGGTTTTTTTTTAAGGAAGGGAAGGAGAGGAGAGTTCTGGGAAGGAAAAGGATTTAAGGGGTGGGTAGGAATCTGGGGTTCAGTATGTCCTGGTCATCCGCCTCCAAGACCTAGACAAACCTCACCCCATGAACCCGGGCACCCCTGCTAAATCACCAAACGTAGCGAACCACTTGAGGTGACCTATGGCAGAGGTGTTGGTTATCCAATAAAGGTTCCCGGGGCGGCGGTACCCATTCCCGCCTCCCAAATTGAATTATTTAAAGAAAATGTGCATTCATATGTCTGACATTTCACTATTAGTGAAAAATTGTGTTGATTTCTTCTTTTAATGATCTAATTACTACAAATTCTGTTGATTCAACTTTTACTTTGCAATTAAGGAATTTGTGTACAAGTTGACAACCTACAATATTCAAATGCTTTCCTATTCACTTTCTCCTTACCGTACCCACTCATATCTCATTTATTTAGCATTGGGACTGACATAGACTCATCGGCTTTGAGATTTTTTTTACGTGAGTACCTACCGCACAAGAGTCCCAACTGCTTCCTCCCATTGTCAGACAGCGAGACTGCGGTATCTCAATTCGAATATGCTTTGGGGCTGAGGGCAGTGGGCAGTGGAGGTTATCCACCACTTACCCGCCCTGGTCTAAGTAACTGATGGTTACTCCTACAAGGCTCTCGCAAGGACTTTAATTTTTTGAAAGAACGAATCTTTTTTTAAGTTTGAACGAATCTAGACCTCCAGTGTCCCTGCATACGGTGTTAGGAAGCAGTATGCAAGTGCTTACATAATATACAAAATGCGAATAATATACAGCAAGTCAGGGATAAACTAAATAAATAAACAAAGGTAACAGAAAAACATAAAACGCGGCTGCTCGCAGGGTAATGGCATCTTGCGTATGTCGCAAGCATCTGCAAGAAAAGAGAAAACAAGTATTGTGATATGAAGAACGAAGAAGAAGAAAAGAGAAAACAAGTATTGTGTCGGGTGGGATACCTCTCTCGTCATCTGGCAGTACCAGCCAGAATGTGTATGGTGGTCGGTCTGCCGTGAATGAATCTCAACGTCCGCGCCCTTTAGCCGGTTTCTCGGTTGTGCCTTGACGATAGTAAGTGGGAAGTAGGGGAACGTACCCGAAGACCCTAAGAATGGAAGCGAGGGTAGTGGGCAGTAAAAGGAGATTATATGTGCTGACAAAAATCCACAAAAAATTGAGGAAATTTTACAAGAAGACCTAAACAACATAATTAAATGGTCACACGATAATGGCATTATAATAAACGCAAAAAAAACCAAATATATGCTTATTCACTCACCATATACAAATTGTCAGGATAAGGAATTGCATATAAAAAGTCATTCATATGATTGTTTACACACAAAAAACCAATCCCTGCAGTGTAATTGCCCAAATATTGAAAAAGTGTACCAATATACATACCTTGGTCTTACAATAGATGTCAATTTTAACTGGTCAAATCATATTGAAAATGTATGTAATAGATTAAGATCCATATTAGGGAAATTTTATCACCTAAAAAACTTTGTTGATAAAAATATATTATACTGTATATACAACGCATTAGCAGAATCAATTATAGGATACGGAATAAATAGTTACGGATTAACGTACAAAACGTACTTAAATAAAATAGAACAATTACAAATCCGTTTCCTAAAATTGATATCAGGCAAAAAAAAAGTTCAATTATGTGAAGGCGATTATAAAAAAATTTTCTCCTTGTGTAATGTCCTCTCTATACACAGTAAGGTAGATTATCAATTAACGCTAGATGAATTCTGGAATACAGAATTCAAAAAACCTGTAAACCACAACTACCCTACTAGGCATAGAGAAGCACAAATGCTTATTATTAATAAATCTCAAAATGTATACGGTGATAGAACAAAGAGGCATAGAATTCCGAAAATATTTAACGCATTACCTGAAAATATTAAAAATGAGACATCTTATTCAAATATAAAAAAAAATGTTAAATCATTCTATCTCCGTAGAACATGAAAGCAAATAATATTGTATACAAATACCCAAATCGAATATTGATCAAATACCTGGAAATTACTATCACCCACTGTATTCGTAATTAGTAGTTTATAATAATTAGTATTGTAAATTTTACACAGTTATTACAATGTAAAACATAAAAGTACAATAGTATTAATTAAATAGGAAAAATGAGAGATTTCTTACAATCAAACTGATTGATCAGTTTTGTAAGATTTTTAAGTAAATATTGTAAAATTAAAAAAACTGAATAAACATACTTAAAAAAAAAAAAAAAAAAGATAAGGAAGCGGAAGATGCGGCAGTGTTCGGCTATTCAGATCTGGTCACCAATTTGGGAGGCGGATATGGATACCGCCGCTTCGGCAACCATTTATTGCATAACAAACACCTTTGCCATAGGTCACTCTACGTTTGGTGACTTAGCGGAAGTGCCCGGGTTCATGGGGGGAAGTTTGAACGGGCCAAGACGCGCCCAATGTGCGCAAGACGAGTCCCACTTCCTCTCCTTCCTTTCCTTTAAAAGACCCTCCACTCAGCATCCCTCAGATGATATAGACTCTAAGGGAAATTATTTTCTTCAGTGCCTCATCCAAAAGCAAATTCATTCGTTACATAATTTGTGGATCCTAAAGCAATTCATTCGTTACATAATTATGGTGGTCATTGGATATAGTCGGGGACGCCCGAGGAAGACACGGCACGATCAAGTGAGTTAGACCATGTCAAAAGTCAGAATAATCGAAGAGTATGTATGAGATGATGTATGAATGTGAGTGAGGCAAAGAGTGTGTGCCAAGACCGAGTTGTTTGGCGGTCCGTCCTCTCTGCCTACCCCTGCGGGGAAACGGCGTGATGGTTGGTTATAGATAGTTAGTTTTTTGTATATTCAGATTATCTTCCACTATAACATGCCGCAACCAAATTCACTTGCGTTCGGCGGGATTTGAACCCAGGACATCTCAGGTAACCACTCATCCACGGAGGCCGTCAAAGTTATTTTGATAAAAAGGTGCCATAAAAGTTTACCATTTTATTATTACCATAAACAGAATTAATGAAAGAAGTAAGTCCAGTAGAAGCCTCCTAAATTAGTAAAATAATTAAATATTTTTGGTAAATTTTATGAACAACATTATAATAAGCCATTGAATTTGATACCAGTTGCTATCTCTTCCTTCAAAGGAAATTCAACAGAATATTCAATATTCATCACGCCGTTTTCCAGCAGGGGTAGGCAGAGAGGACGAATCGCCAAACAACTCGATCTTGGCACACACTTTTTTTTATTTTTTTTTATTAATAAAATTCCTTTATTATTTATTTACAGTTTTTTACATTTTTTAAATTAAGTTCCGTTAAACTGATTGATATCAGTTTGTCAACGGGTTCTTTTGACAATGACTTTTTTTAAATTGAGACAGGTACATAAAATAAACAAGTACATGAAAAAAAAATTGTTAATAAAATTTATAAGAAATACAGAACAGAGAAAATTAAAGAAATAAAAAGGAAAGACAAGAGAAAATAATAATGGAAAAAATATTAAAACGAAAAGCGGAACATGTTCTTTTACTATTCCGATTTACATGGCCCGACTCAAGTATCTGATTCACTCGGTCGTGCCATGTCTTCCTCGGGCGTCCCCAACTTCTTCTACCATTCACTTTTGCGTCGTATATTCTCCTTACATCCTTTCCTCGTTCATTCGCTTTACATGCCGAAACCATCCGAGCGCCCCTTTCTTAATCTTACTCATCACGCTTACATTGCATTCTTCGCGGATCTCCACATTTCTCCCACGATCGTACATGGTTTTACCACACATACGCCTCAGGGATCTCATTTCTACAGCATTCAGTCTACTTTCATCCTTCCTCTGCCAGTTCCATGCCTCGCTGCCATACATCAGGGTAAGTACCAGCACTCCATTATGGACGGCTAATTTCATTTCTTTGAACAATTTTTTGTTGGCGCCAACGGCGTTCAGTCTTCCATTTATGAAATTGCTAGCATTTACCCTTTCGATATCTCCGTCAGCTTTCCCATCTCTCGCAAACATACTAGAATTTGCCCAATGAGTATAAATAAAAACACACCGATAACATGTCAGTATCTGAAATCTAGGATATTCGTGATTTACATTAATTGCTATTGACCAATAACTTTGCATTGAAATGACTCAAATTTAAATATTGTTTATTTGAACTAAATTTACAGATAATCGTCTGTGTGATAATGATGAAATAATAATGAAATTACGATCGGGAAAGTCCGTTGTTAAAATTATATTGTTATTTCTAGCATAAACGTTACTGTTGTTATTGTGGTTATGAAATTTAATTAGAGTAGGAAAGTCCGGAGATAAAGACTATAATAATATGATAGATAACTGAATATTTTCTATCTTAACCCCACAGGCCTCGGGCCTATTTTGTCAGAGGGTAAAAATATTTCGGCTTTCCAAAAATTCTAAATAAAATAAAATATTTTTGAACATATCCGAAAACTAAAAACTGTTTTTGAAAGGTGATTAAATACATATAACAATGATACGTTTTAAGATTTTCACGGCCAAAAGTATTTTCGTTATTTGTTTTTGGGGTATTATACCGTGTTGCGCTATCTCCTTCTTTAGCCAACGTTTCGGACTGCGTTGCAGTGTCCATCATCAGGGCAGATCGGCTGATGATGGACAGATCCGGCTGATAATGGACACTGCAACGCTGTCCGAAATGTTGGCTAAATAAGGAGGTAGCGCAACACGGCATAACACCCCAAAAACAAATAACGAAAACATGTAACATAATCAATTTTCATAATTCGAAATAATATAAAATGTTCGAAAGCAAACACAAGAATGTTCTAAAAATTGTTCACTTTAGAAAACTTTACATCTTTTCTAACTAAAATTACTGCTAATTAAAAAAATACACACATAGGATTTTATTAGGCAAATATATTATAAACGTTATCGTCAATTCACTTTTTTGTCATTCCATGTAAAAATAATTAATGTAAAATTGCCACAGTTTCATAATTTATTTTCAAATTGTGGTCGGTAACTTTGGTTTCGTACAGGTGTACATTTTAATTATTCTAAGATTAATCTTTAGATTTGAATATAAAGCGTGCAGGGCCTATGTTATATTTGTGGATGCGGTGTTGAGGATATTTTTAGGAAAGGAAGAAGAGGAGGTTCTTGGAAAGAAAATGTACGGGGGACACGGGGGTAGAAATCTGGGGGCAAGTGTTTCATGGAGTAATGAATCCATCCCTTACTTTGCAGTGCAAGGCGATGTTTAGAGAGAGTCGAAAAGTATCCCTCAACCAGTCTCTCCTGATCCGACCTGCCACGAAAATGGTGGGCTGACTCATCCGCCCCCAAGAGCCCGGGCACTCTTGCCAAGTCACCAAACTTAACGAAACACTTGGCGTGACCTATGGCAGGGGTGTTGGTTATCCAATAAATGGTTCCCTGGGCGGCGGTACCCATAACCATTAACCACCTCCCAATAGACAATTTTTCAATTCTTATTGGTGACCTTTCACAAGAGCGATACCGTTTTTAGCGTTACGACTTTTGATACTAACTAACTAACTAAACTAACTAACCATCACGCAGTTTCCCCGCAGGGGTAGGCAGAGAGGACGGACCGCCAAACAACCCGATCTTGGCACACACTCCTTGCCTCTTTCTTTTTTTATTTATTTAGTAACTATATATTTATTATGTTTTACATTTTCATATGAAACATGTTAGGTATGTATATGAAATGAAAAATATATTCGTAGTCCTCCTCACTAGGAGATCCTGTGCGGAGGGGGAACAGCACTGAAGGGGAGCTTTCACATTCATACATCGCATCGTCTCACACATGCTCTTCTATTATTCTAACTCTTGACATGGCCCGACTCAAGTATCTGATTCACTTGGTCGTGCCATGTCTTTCTCGGGCGTCCCCGACTTCTTCTACCATTCACATTTGCGTCATATATTCACCTAACACTCCTTTCCTCGTTCATTCGCTCTACATTCCCAAACCATCGGAGCGTTCCTTTCTTAATCCTATCATGACGCTTGCATCAGCCTTGCATTCTTTGCGAATCTCCACGCTTCTCACACGGTCGTACATGGTTTTACCACGCATACGCCTCAGGCATTTCATTTCTATAGCATTCAGTCTACTTTCATCCTTCCTCTGCCAGTTCCATGCCTCACTGCCATACATCAGGGTAGGTACCAGTACTCCATTACGGACGACTAGCTTCGCTTCTTTGGACAGTTTTTTGTTGGTGCCAACGGCGTTCAGTCCTCCATTAATAGATTTACCTGCATTCACCCTTCTTTCAATATCCCTACGAGTCTTCCCATCTCTCGTAACTTTTTAAATAATATATTTAGTTAACAACTCTAAACGCAGCAAAATTCCAAATTTTAGATAGGGCCGTCCCATTTACTATTGTATTATTATGAATAGAAACTAACCATAGTGGAAGAAAAACCCTAAAGTTTCGAACCATTACCTAAGGTCCTAACTTGTCAGGTATTATTCCCAGAATGATTGTATACCTCTCCAGTATGCAAATAAACTAAGCAGGGTGGGTAATAATGTAAACCCGAAACAATGAAAAACCTCTCTGGTTTGCAAGAAATTTTAAGATTTGTCATTGGAAGTCAGACAAAAGATTACCTTCTAGAAATGTGATTTTAATTGGGCGTCGGCCAGACGGCTAATTTTGCTAGTGCTAATATAACTTTTTCTTCCAAGCCATTATTTTTATTGCTTTTGACCAGTAATCCACGGAATTTCCAAGAATGACAATAACATGCGGTATCCGCAACCAATTGTGTTAGTTTGGAAACTTCATATTATTTTAAAACGAATGCATTTTTTATTATTTTTATGTACAGAAGCAATCTTCCAAAGAAGACTTCCATCGATATGCTTAGTGTAACTCTAAAAATGACCAGCTCAGGCAAAGGGGCTCCATCGAAGCCAGAGTCAAGTTAGCCTTTTGGAAACTGGACGTACTGTACAAGTGTACAGGGCCCGCAGATACTTTAATAGTGAACAACTGCTAACCCTGTATAAATCTCAGGTACGCCCGACGGTTGAATTTGGCAGCCACCTCTAGTCTGGAGCCCCAAATACCTAAAAAAAAAGCCTCGACTCTGTGCAGAAATGGGCGGTCCGTTTGATAGATTCTCTTATTTTAACAAACGGATTGCAATCTTTAGAGCATAGGCGTCAGTTGGGAATGCTGTCCTTGTTCTACCGGTATTACAATGGAAGATGCTCCAAGGAACTAGCATCATTGATCCCCTCGGCACCGGTGCACAGTCGGGAAACACGCCAAACACGCGCTCAACATTTGTACACGGTTAACATTAGTCATATGAGAATGCGTCGTTTCTACGACTCGTTCTTGAGTTCAACAGCTCGGCTGTGGAATGATTTGCCGGCCTCTGTGTTTCCTCAAGACCTCTTCAAGACCAATGTTCATTCCTTCCTCTCCTCAAAAAGACCCTCCACACAGCATCCCAGATGACATAGGCCCTGAGGGAAATTATTTTCCTCAGGGCCTCCTGCGTGGAGTTAACGAAAAAAAAAATGTAATAAAATAGCCGATTCGGTCATATTTAACTGTATCATACTTCGACTAAGAACTACCAACGTATCTTTATCTTCTTCTGCCGCAAATAAACTAGAAGTTTTAGGGAACACGGAAAGTTACAAATAAAATAATGTTTATTTTTATTTTTAACTTAATCAGTAAAACCTCGAATTGTAATATTAAATTAAATTAAGATCTATTAGCGAAACTCAATCGAAAATCTGAAAACAGAAAAAATCCGAAAAAGTTACGGTCACATCTGGGACTCGAACGCAGGACCTTTGCCTTACCAACTGAGCTAATGTGTCTCTATCCGATTCAGTCATATTTAACTGTATCAAACTTCGACTAAGAACACCAACATTATCTTCATTTTCTTAACGCATATTTTTATTGGCTGCTATCTTTGTACATGATTGCAAAAATGCGAACTAAATGCTATCTTGGATAAATTTTTATTTTTAATATGCGACATCTATTGAGTTTTCTGCAAGTCTAGGATAAATATTTATTTTTAACTAAATGAGCAACACCACAATTTGTAAAATTTGATGCAATGAAGACAATATTAAGACAAACTCAATCGAAAATCTGAAAACAGAAAAAATCGGAAAAAGTTACGGTCACATCTGGGACTCGAACTCAAGACCTTCGCTTTGCCGGGGCGCGTCTTTACCAACTGAGCTAATGTTATATATTATGTTAGAGAAAAGTTAGCCTCACAGAAACTTTAATAGTACACAACTGCTAACCCTGTACAAATCACAAGTGCACCCCACGGTTGAATTTGGCAGCCACCTCTGGTCTGGAGCTCCAAAATACCTGAAAAATACCCTCGACTCTGTGCAGAAACGGGCGGTCCGTTTGATAGATTCTCCCATCTTAACAGACGGATTGCAATCTTTAGAGCACAGGCGTCGGGTGGGAATGCTATCGTTGTTCTACCGGTATTACAATGGAAGATGCTCCGAGGAACTAGCATCATTGATCCCTTCGGCACCGGTGCATAGTCGGGAAACACGCCAAACGCGTGCCCAACATTTGTACACGGTTGACATTTGCCAAATGAGAACGGGTCGTTTCTTCGACTCGTTCTTGTGTTCAACAGCTCGGCTGTGGAATGATTTGCCGGCCTCTGTGTTTCCTCCTTCCTACAACATGGGTCTCTTCAAGACCAATGTTCATTCCTTCCTCTCCTCAAAAAGACCCTCCATACAGCATCCCAGATGACATAGGCCCTGAGGGAAATTATTTTCCTCAGGGCCTCCTGCGTGGAGTTAACGTAAAAAAAAAATGTATTAGAATAGCCGATTCGGTCATATTTAACTGTATCATACTTCGACTAAGAACTACCAACATATCTTTATCTTCTCAATGCATATTTTTATTGATAGCCAATAAAAAATACTTAGTTTTAACCATTTTATTGTTTAAAAAACCAAAATGCTTCGTAATCGATACTTATTTCAACAGTATTTACATATTGGATTTTTATGCAATAAAGATGATAAAAATAGTATTTATTAATGTTGAACATATGTTTCCAGCGTTATGAAGCACATGTTTAAAGCAAGCCTCGGGTAAAAATAAACCAGCATTAACTAACCGCTTGTAAAGTCAAGAACATTTGCAATACGGATAATCTCTCTAACGCAGACAATGTCACAGAAAGGAAAAATTACCTGAAATTACTATCTTAAGATGAAGCCATACTAAATAATGCAAAATCATACAAAATCGTATGTTTTTGTTTTGAAAATTGGATCGCTTAGAAGTATTATAGAAGCTTCTATTAAATACTGCGTGTAGAACATTTCTTGGCCCTTAAAAACATCGGTCGGTTTTTTTATAAGTCTTTTAATAAGCCTATAAAAAATAAAATATAAACTCTGTAAAAAACACTTTTTAAGTCCAAACTCTCCTATTTATAAACCCCTTTTCGGATATCGTTTTATTGTTTAAGAGAAATATAAACGCTAGAAATATTTCGAATCATGCCTGCCTGCCTGCCCCCATCAATGCCTGCAAAATTTTAAAATCGAGCGTCTTTTTGCACGAGGTTAGTAAGCGAAAAAGTGTTTTTTTTTTATTTTGTGCATAATTTTATAAGAACAAAAAAAGTTAAAACATGGAAAACCTCAAAAATAGTCTTAGCCATAAAGGGGTATTTTTTAAAAATTGTTTCTTGTATTATTTCATAGTTAAGTCATGAAAAAACATTTTTTTTGGTGGTTTACGCTTATATTTTTTGTTACGTAAATAATAATTTTATTGTAATTCCAATACATAGAAAAGCTAGTAAAAGCCTCGATTTATCCGTAGCACATTTTTTAAAGTTCATACTGTAAGCCGATTCGTCGTAAAGATTAATCAAAATAGTATCAAAACAGGATTTCACGTTTCATGAAATTTTTTTTTTTTAAATTTCACCTTTAAAATAAAATTTCAAAAATTTCAATTTCACGTTTCATCTTAATGTAGCAAATTCAGTTTCTTTTATAATAATCGCAAAAAATTATATTTACGCCCGAAGTCATCCCGAAGTATGCATTTTCGCGTTGTTATTTTACAATACGGCCGGCAGTCAATGGATTTTCAAAGTGAACTCTATGCCGTTCACCGCAGGGCTAAATAACTAGTCACGCCCGTTTTTTTTATCAGTTCGCCCCCGAACGGAGCGGGAAACGGACGTTAGGCTCCGCGTCGCTTTGTTGCGTGAAATCAATTTTAAAATTCTGTTTTATTACAATAAACAATGCGTAAAAATGAGATGAGATTTTTACAGGCCTTTACGAAATCAACCTGTAAAAAAAATCTCAAATACCTTTTCCAAACTTTCCAAAAGCTTTTTCTCCAGTATTTTTAAACTCCTCCCATAAAAGGGCGTAAATTCCGATTTCGTTTTTTTCCTGGACTATTGGATCGCCTTAATAATGTACGTACTTAGGTTTGCTGGGTAGCCCAGGTCAGTTCGACAAATCTTTACAATTTGGGTAAAATGCTTTGTGAGCTTTCTACCTAAAAGTGAACAAGTGTTTGTTAAACTCCGTGAAAGAGCAGTAAAGTCACTGACAATAGGCCTGGCGACCGCGAGCATAAAACTCGAAGCAATAAAACTTTTCTTAAGCTGCATGTACACACGCGAGCCGTTTCGCGCCTCTGCGAATGCTTCGTTACTTTCCCATCCATCAGGGCTAGGCTCGCGCTTATTTTCACAAATGTATATGCAGCGTCTAAAAGCTCATTACGTATTCAACTTCACCTGAACAACCAATTCATTGATGCATTATTACGTTTCTCTGATTTAATCTAATCTAGTTAATTAGTTAGTGTTTGAAAGATAGAGTACGAAAACAGTGTGCAATATAGTAGTGAATGATGAATACTTGGCGCAGGTGGATGAGTTTGTGTACCTGGGTAATATGTATGTTTACGAGAGATGGGAAGACTGATAGAGATATTGAAATAAGTTTAAATGCATTGATATTTCTATGGGTAAATTCAGGTAACTCCATTAATGGAGGACTGAATGCCGTTGGCGCTAATAAAAAAAAACTGTCAAAAGAAGCGAAGCTAGCAGTCCACAATGGAGTCCTAGTACCTACTCAGATGTATGGCAGCGAGGCATGGGATAGGCAGAGGAAGGATGAAAGTGAACTGAATGCTGTTGAAATGAGATTCCTGAGGCGAATGTGTGCTAAAACCGTGTATGATCGTGTGAGAAATGTGGATATCCGCAAAGAATGGAAGGGAAACGGCGTGATGGTTAGTCAGTTAGTTAATCTAAACTAATCTAGTTATATTTTTAGTACCTCCGCTTTTTCTGTCTCATTTCCGTTCCTAATTCCTTCTGCCTCATGCTCCCCAGTTGGGGATGCTAATATTGCTATAATCCCAATGGATCTGGGCAATGGATTTACATGGTTCCATGACAGTTCATCCTGCGACAATTCATCCGGCGACAGTTCATCCTGCGACAGTTCATCCGGCCGACAGTTCATCCTGCCTACAGTTCATTCTGCCGACAGTTCATCCCGCCGACAATTCATCCGGCGACAATTCATCCTGACAATTCAACCTAACCTAACCTAACCTAACCTATAAGTATATGTATGTCGTATTTTGTTATTCACGCATGCTTCTTCGGAGAGTCGAAATTATTGTTAGTAAAAATATTTTTACAGCGGATTTCCACTCAAGTAGCCTTCAGATATAAGTATATCGATTTTGGTTGTACGGCCGTATATCCTCTTTGCATACTTACTTAATAAAAATCTTCTAAATGATCAGGCAGGATGAATTGTCGCCGGATGAATTGTCGGCGGGATGAACTGTCGGCAGGATGAACTGTCGGCAGGACGAACTGTCGGCCGGATGAACTGTCGCAGGATGAACTGTCGCCGGATGAATTGTCGCAGGACGAATTGTCGGGTCACCGATTTACATAGATACAAAAATTGTATTTATTTACGTACAAAACTTTAATTGGGATCCCAGGGAGGCGGGTATGGGTTCCGTCGCCTTGGGAACCATTTATTGGATAACCAACACCACTGCCATAGGTCACTCTAAGTGATTCGCTACGTTTGGTGACTTAGCAGGGGTGCCCGGGTTCATCGGGTGAGGTGTGTTCAGGTCTCGGCGGCGGCCGTGCCTGCCCACGAGCTGCGTGGCGGGTTGGATCGGGAGAGGCATGTTTGAGGAGGCTCTTTGACCTCTCCAGCTGGTCTCTCTCTTGTCCAATTTCCTTACACCGCAGCGGGATGGATGGATTTAAATGTCTGTCACTTCAGGACGTACTGATCCCTAAATTCCTTCCCACTCCACATAACTGATTCCTTCCCAAAACTTTCTTTCCATTTTTTATATGAATTTTCATAATCAATATTCACACGAGTCCCAGCTGCTCCCGTCTGGAGACAGTGAGTCTATCGCATCCCCAATTGGGGTATGTTGTGAGGCTGAAGATAGTGGGGAAAGGAAGTATCCACACAGCATCTCAGATGACATGTGTGGAGTTAATGTAAAAAAAAAGTAGATGGGGAAGTGGAAGGTAGGGAAGTACCTAGTTATTCAGATCTAGTCACCAAACACGGCTAAAGTCATTTTAAGCAACGTTTCAATTCTGAATGGTGGTCTTAGACCAGGGCGATACTAAGAGTATCTTCCACTCTGGAACGTGCCGCAAATTTATACTATATATTATTTTAAATGAATTAATCGTGAAATAACACAAAATGACCAATTTTTTTTTGCCAACGCCGGGATTCGATCCCGTAACCTTCCGATTGCGAGTAAAAAAACCTTCCACACAGCATCCCCTAAGATGACATTGGCCCTCCCCTGATGGAAATTATTTTCCACAGGGCCACCTGTGTGGGGTTAATTTAAAAAGAATATATTTGGAAGTTAATTATAATTAAGTGTGTTAAATTATTCAATTTACTATAAAATATGTTAAAATAAATATGAATAAAAAATTATTAAAAAACATTTTAATGAGCATAAATTCAAAATACGAACAACCGATTTACTTTGTAAAAGAAAATTGTCGTATGTAAATTAGAATTTTACTCAAAACACCTTTTTACAATGTTTTACTTTTCGTTATCTAAACAGATTATTTTTTAACATTTACAATTAACTCACAAAAATTGCAAAGCTGCCTCGTACAAAATTGAATTCTTTAATGACCCATATATTTTAATTTAAAATACCAATAAATAAAGTAGCAAAAACCCTTGATAGGGATTTGCGATATCTTAAAAAAATGATCCGTTTGGTTGGGTATTTTCGCATTAATTTCAAATGTAAGTTTTGTATAAAGAAGGCCGCTTAGCCGTTCCTCTTAATCTTATAAATAAAATATTCACTCTAAGTTTACCAAAATCGTCATGATTTGTATAATATACATAATAGTGTATAAATACATATATTACTTTAACCGCCCCTCTTTGCACGTGCTGTTAAGTATGTTCCAGAATTTCTCACTGCTCGTTTTTTTAAGTAAAATACGTTTGAAAATGCTTTAAAAAATCCCTCCTAATCTAAAGATTTTTAATAAATTTATATATTTCTCCAGAGTCATCAAAATTTCGACTATGTATGGCTGAAAACCATATCCAGAAGATGGCCCTTTGGAATGACAAGGTTCCTTCTGTGCAGAAATGTCATGCGATAATGGGATCTATAGTAAGCTACTTTAGAGTTCATTATGGCATGACGTTACTGTTACAGATCGAACCTTGTTTATCGATGCTGATGGTATTAAAATGAAAACGTTTACCTTTTTAGTAAGAACTTCATTAATAATGACCACAAACTTTTTTAAACTGGCCGTATTTGATGTGTGCACTTTACACCAATTAACATATATTTTTCGTTATTTGTTTTTGGGGTGTTATGCCGTGTTGCGCTACCTCCTTCTTTAACCAACGTTTCGGACATCGTTGCAGTATCCATCATCAGGGCAGATCCGGTAGGTTTTTCTTATTCCATGTTCAATATTCCATTCCATTGCCAATAAGTAGTGTGAAGTCTTTAAAAAAATCTATCTTGATCTAATAGAAAGCACTTTGTGGTTTGACAAACTATTAAAACAATCAAAAGCTTTGTTTTATCCAACGCAAATTTCTCAGATCAATTAATTTTAAATTAGGAATTCCCGCGGATGACATAAACTATGATTCTCTATTACAAAAAATGCGACTCTTATCGTTAAAAGACAGAAGAATACTCAATGATCTCATTTTTTTATTTAAAATAAATAATAACTGGTTTGACTCCCCTGAATTGGTTTCGTTAATAAATTATCATGTACCTAGTAGAACAACTCGACTCAAAACACCTTATTATTGCAACAACACTCTCAGTAATGCAGAACAAAATTCACTAATACATCGTTTACACACTTTAGGTAATGAATTTGCTCATATCGATCATGCCGAAAGTCTGTCATCATACAAAAGATGTATTAGACAAAATTTATCTGCTAGTACTACCACGTAATCATAATAAATATAATCATGTAACCATAATATTATGTCCTACCAGTGTGCACTCTAATATCTATGGATTAGAAACATATCATAGGTAGGTACCTACTTTTCATACCGCTTTGTATACTCCGTAATACCTTCCTTTTATTTATTATATATATTTTTAAAATTTTTGGTTATCTTCAATATTTGGCTCCTAAGAGCATTTCTTACTGTTTACTTGTCATACTTTTTTATATTTATAACTTTTGTACTTTATATTATTTACAAAGGTAACTTATAGTCTATATTATTTCCTGCCTTTCAACTTTTTATCTTAACTTTTTACTTTTACATTATAATTTATATTTTATAGTTTACACTTTTACTTTATACTTTCAATTTATACATCATAATTCTATTTACTACTCATTACCTTAACTCCTTTTTTTACCTTTTGTTTTTATATTTAACTTTACATTTATATGTCACTTTCTTATGTTATTGTATTATAATATATATAAACATAATTATGTCAATGGCACATGTTGTGCCGTATGTTTTGAAATAAATAAATAAACCATAAGTTTATTTAAACTTGTCAAGCGATTTCGCTCGTCTTAAGCTTTATTAGAATATTAATTAAAACTGTTTAAATTATTGCCCAGATGAAGCTTAAGATAAGTGAAGTCGGTTGGTAAATATAATTAAATAGGTGAAACAAAGTGTGTCATTTAATAAGAAAAAACTTTGAATCCAAAATTTATTCCATTAAAAAATTATAGGAAGGTTTTTTTTCTATCTGGGAAGGAATAGGGTATTGGTGAAATCTTGATTAAACATTTGTTACATTTATAAAATTGTTTATTTTACATTATTAATTCAAAAAAACAATGGTAGTCATTAGAACAATACAGTCAATTGTCATTAATATAATAACTTTTGTCAAATTGGAGATACAAAAATATGTTTTTGCTTGTACATCATCTCATTTAAGTACTAGAATAAATTGACCTGTCAACAATGGACTACAGGAACGTTATTCAATAGTACAATAATATTTGGAAAAATCATTAATATAATAACTCTTGTCAATTTTAAAATACGAAAATTGCTGCAAAATACATCTCTCACATAGCAAGTACTAAAATAGTCCTGTAATTATATTCTTGTCAGTAAGAAGGATGTGAAATTGTCACCGGTTTTGTTAATTTTGATACGAAAGTCTTAACTGCTACCTACTATCTGGGCGAATGGGATTATGACTCCACTTAGAGTAGGTTAAGAAGCAGACGAGAGTGGGGAAGGGAGTGGGGAAGGGAGTGAGGAAGGGCGTAGAGAAAAGAGTAGGGAAGGGAGTGGGGAAGGGATTGGGGAAGTGAATGGGAGAGGAAAGATTGAAAAGTTGAAGAAGTACCTGGAAAAATAATTTGGTTACCAAACGTTAAATTTGATCGTTAAATTTGATACAAAAGTTCCAACTGGCATTATGACTCCACTTAGAGTAGGTTGGGAAGCAGAAAAGAGTAGGGAAGGGAATGGGGAAGTGAGTGGGGAAAAGAATGGAGAAGGGAGCAGGGAAGGGAGCAGGGAAGGGAGTGGGGAAGAGATTGGGGAATGGATTGGAGAAGGGAGCAGGGGAGGGAGCAGGGAAGGGAGTGGGAAAGGGAGTAGGGAAGAGAGTATGTGAGTAGGGAAGGGAGTAGGGAAAGGTGTGGGAAGGGAATGGGATAGGAAAGAAAAAAATGTAGAAGTACCTGGCTAAATAATCTGGTTACCAAACAAGACCATTTCAAACAACGTAACGATACAGAATGGAACCCGTTGTGAGGTAGAAGGGAGTGTAGAATGAGGATAAGGAGAAGGGAAGAAGAAAGGTTGGGAAATACCTGGCTTTTCAGATCTAGTCAAGAAATATGGCTAAAGCCACTTCAGACAATATTTTAGAGGTCTTCTTTCACTATGATAACACTGAGAGTATCTACGAGTACCACTGTTTTGTAGTTGAAGTTGGTGACGGAGGATCTCGGACGGAGGGAAGAAAAATTGATTTCATAGATCTTCTTCGTCTTCGGATGCGGCCTCGTATGCTGTTTCGTAGTCGACCAGTTCGTTATAATCAAGGTAGTCTTCGATGCCCTGTAGAAAACACATCTATTAGTATTTTGTGAGATAAGATGAGTTTACACGGAGGGAATCGGTGGAAATAAATCGGAAAAAAATAAGGTACGGTTCATAACATTTTTTTGTTATTTCTTGGAAATTAACTATGTAACAATTGCTAGACATTTTGTTTTGAAAAGTTTCATTTTCTAAAGTTGTATATTTGAGTACCTTACTGAATGATGCGGATGTGTCGAAACCGGTAGCAAAATATTAAAAAAAAATAATTAACAAATGTAAATAGAAAAAAACTTTTCAAAACAAAAAGAGTTCAAAATAAATTAAGAAAAATGACTGCACAGTCTTTTCAAATAAAACTTAATTTTGAATTTGAGGCCAAAATACTTAACCAAACTGAATAATTCTGTTTTATCAAAAGTATAGCATATATCTAATGCGAATATGTACTACTTTATTTATTTAAAATTATAAATTATAGACCATTAAAGAATTAATTTTTAATGATTTTGGAGGCAAATTTGAAAATTTTTGTGTTAACTGTTAAAAAAATCATTTTTATCCCAAGCTACCAGTTAAAATAAACTTAAATAGAATATAAAGAAAATTAAACATCGTAAAAAGGCGTTTCTTGGGTGGAAATTTTAAATTTATATATATACTAGCTTTTGCCCCCGGCTTCACTCGCCTAGTATTAGGGGGGTTCCCACTCCGCTTCCTCCACCTTCCCTATCTCCCCTCCACTCCCCCCCCTCCCCCCACCATTCCTCCCTCTCCCGCACCCCCTCCTCACCATCCCCTCCTCACCACGCCCTCCATACCCGTTACATTCATTTTTCAAACAGCTCGCGTGCCACCTATTAAAACGTATGAATACACGCATTTTCGCATTTATAATATAAGTATAGATTAATATATATATATAATTTTAACTATCAAAGGTATCTCCATAGTAACCAAATAAATAACAAAATGACAGCGCACGTCAAATAATTACCGACTTATAGTTACCAAGCAACGCTTTGCTTTTCGCCTGAAAAATAAATGAATAATTTCATAACGCCAGAGCTTATCAATATACACATCCTATATTTATAGTGAAAGAAATTTTAAAGTCCATTCAGCATTTCTTTCGTGAATGAGTAACAAACATAGTATAGATCCATACAAACTTTTGCCTTTATATTATTAAATAAGAAGACAAATTTGTGCTCTAACATACATTGGTCATTTATAATTTTATTTTACGCCCATCAAAATGCTTTCTTTAATAATTTTACCCTTTTTATGTTATATTTCATAGTATTTGTATAGCATTTTTTTAGTAAATATTATTAACTCACAAAAAATTGCTTCTAAAATCATAAAATAAAACAATTCCATAATAATTTTTAATTTAAAACACAAATCATTCTAGATGTTTGCTATATATTTTGATTAAAAATATGTTTTTCAGTTTGTTAAAGTATTTCGGTCTCAAATCCAAAATTAAGTTAAACTTGAAAATGATATTACAACATGACTGTCGAAGATTATGGGGAATTTATGGAACTAATTTATTTTTAAATGCAACGGTTTCCACTAATTGCGAAAGCTGATAAAATTGAATCGTGTTATAGTAATAAACTCTAGCCTTAAAGATTTGAAGTTACTGTAGGTATTATTAAGTTAATCAAGTTTTTTTAAATACTTTTTTCACAAAAAATGTCCAACAATATGGCGTCATGAAATTTTCTCGACCAAAACTATTATTGTGTTTTATTTAGGGGTATTATGCCGTTTTGCTTTACTTCATTCCTTATGGCCGTTATACACGACATCTTTTTTCAGCCCGATTCCAATTAGAGGCAAAGTCCACATTTTTCGCTTTACGCGATCGCTATTTTCATCTCTACTTTCATATCTACGATTTCAATAGCCCACTTGCATCACATGTTTTTCAATTTTTTTCCGGTTTAGGCAAATATTCTAAGACATTCCGTTTTTTTTTAATCGTATTTTTGAAACTCTGGCGATTTTTTGAAAAATTCAATCTGAAAAATCAGACCATTTTTTATAAACCGGAAAGATGGGACATAATTTTATTGGTACGTAAAACGATAATTACATAGCCGAAAATCATTTAAAAAAAAAGAGCGTTTTCCACACGAATGACACAGGAGAATAACGAGGCATACCAAAAATATTAAATCTCATAATTTTTTTCCTTGATCAATCTTATTGATCATAAATCATTATAATGTTCAACGTCTATATTACTAAATAAAATGTAATATACTTGTAAAATATAAGAATATTATTAAATTTGATTTTGTTAAAATCCGCACCATTATCATTATACCTCTAAAACACGTACGGATAACGTAAAATGTACGGGGTTCTCTTCATAACATCTGTTAAAAAATCAAACCAAATGATACGTTCGAAGAGAACAACCATTAAATCTAGTGAACGTTAAATGTCAAATTCAAAAATTCGCCTGAAATCAAAGTGATGCCATATAAAAAAAATAAATCAGTGTCGAATTTTATAAAATTAATAGGAACGTTTTCGGAGACGGGACATTTTCGTGTAGTGGTGTCACTAGCCAAAATCATGGATTTATTTATTTAAAAATAAAAAAATCTGTGCATTTCTAAAAAAATTTACCAACATTTTCGTAATCTTAGTAAAAAAATCTATCCGCACGATTCTTTTCAAGTCGTTATGAAGTCCATGCAAGTGGCCTATTGTCATCACTGCAAACAACACATGAATCATGCTGTTTGCTGTGATGCCAACTGAAATTGTAGGAATGAAAACAGAGATGAAAATAACGATCGCGTAAAGCGAAAAATGTTGACTTTTGTTTCTAATTGGAATCGGGCTGAAAAAAGACGTCGTGTATAATGGCCATTAGTTTCGGACAGCATTACATTGTCCATCACCAGGGATGATGCGTGACCATACATTAGCTAACGAAAGATGAAGCTCAACACGGCGTAATGCCCCAAAAATAAATTACTGTGATATAGCGTTATGTTTCTTGACATTTAACATAGTCATATCTAGGATTTATAACTGAAGATATAAACGGTGCATTGAGGCAAAATAGATAAGTTGGTTTGAAAAATACGAACGAAAACAACTCTGCAAATTTCAATTAGTCAGAACTCAGCGTGTTTGTCAGATAATTCGTTTTTAATTTTTTTGGATGTTATAATGTTATATTACGTTTTATAGTACGCGCCAAACTTTAATTCCGACCTCAACTTGATACGATCCATTGTCACGCAGGTTCAGTCACTAACTGACTTTACAATGACCGTACGCGAAAGAGAGAGATGCGCAAAACGTACGTGCGACAGAGAAAGGCAATAATTGCAACAATTTTAGTATCAATGACACGTCGGCATTAAAGTGTGGCGCTTGCTTTAATATATATGTGAATTGTAATTACCGAATCATTGCTGAAACCCATATATTCTTCTGCGTAAAGAACTTCATCGTAAAGTTCTTCTTCCATGGGAGCTTCTTCTTCCATGGGTGCTTCTACTTCCATAGGAGCTTCTTCTACGGGAGCTTCTTCCTCGGCAGCTTCTTCCATGGGAGCTGCTTCAAGGGGTATTCCTTCCGCAATAGCTGCTTCCCTGCTAATTATTTCGCATTCGAATGCCTCCTCACGTCCGGGCTTGAGAGGGGTCAAGTCATGCACCCATTGAATATTTGGGAGCAGAGCCTGTGAAAAAAGTTACAATTAGCACATTGATTGATTAAATATTAGGTCCTAATTGACTACAGCCTAATTTATCACAGTTATATCATGTGAAAGATGGAGATGTTACAACGGGGCTAATATTAATTAGCGAGTTCCAGGCATGCGTTGTTATGCCACTTAATAAAGATATTGTTTCTCCCGGCGTGTCCTTTCCCATTCGTCCTGTTCCCCTTCCGCCTCCTCTTTCTCTCCCACATCCACTTTCCCTCACGCGTTCCCACTCCGCCCTCCCTCCCCTCCCCGCTTCCCCCGTCCCGCAACCCCCCCCCCCCCGAGTTACCCTCCCCCCTTCCGCATTCCATACATTCAGTAAGTACATTCAGTTTTTTTGGCATTATGAAATTTCTTTCATCATGAAAATTCTCTCTTTTTTTACTTTTTTACACTATTTTACTTGTCTTGCTATTTTAATTGTTTATCTTGTGTTATGTTATACATATTTAAAAAAAAAATTTTGAAATGTATAACGGGAAAAAAATAAAGGAAAAAAAAAATTATGCATTGCTAACCGTTCATCCGATTGCGACGAAACTCTGCATTTGCTAAACCGTTCATCCAATTGCGATGAAACTTTGGTTGTTTGAGTTGTTGTGAGCACGTCAACTAAGGTTTCTATATATACTCGTGAGCACTGGCATTATGAAATTTGTATAAAAAAATTGCAATATGTGGCACGCGCGCGGTTTAAAAACTGAATGTACCGGAACTGAATGAATGAAATCCGAGGGGGGGGTTTGCGTGAGGGGGGAAGCGGAGGGGGGAGCGGGGAGAGGGAAGTCGGAGTGGGTACGAGTTAGGGGAAGAAGAACGAGACAAATGCGAAAGGACACGCAGGGAGAAACAATTTCTTTATTAAGTGGCATAGCAACGTAGCCGGGAACTTGCTAGTTAAACAAAAATATGAAATAAAAATCGTTAAAAAAAAATTGACAGGCGTAAATTTAAATTACAAATGATAGATTAACTTTGAAACATAAATTTTATTTTTCATTATATTAATATAGTAGATAAAAATAAGAATTAAAAAAAATATATACAGGGTTTAACAGGACGTACCCGAGGGATTTTAACCAGCGATTCCTGAGCATATTTGGAGTAAAAAATGTAAATGAAATTTTTGTCTCCGGTGATTTTTTTATGACAGATAAAAAAGAAAAAATTTTTTTCTTCAAATTCAAACAAAAAAAAATCTTCCGCTTGTTGTCATAGGTCACTCAGCCGAGTAACCGATCAACCCCTCGCCCCGCCTCCAACTCTCCAACACCTACCTTTTTTAATGTTTTTGTAGAAAAATTAAATTTAAAAAAACATAAAAAATATCACCGGAGAACAAAATTTCATTTACATTTTTTTCTTCAAATAATGTCAGGAATCGATGGTTAAAATCCCTCGGGTACGTTCTGTTACATCCTGTATATATGTAAATTTATTGACAAAGTTGCTCTCTAAAATCATGAAAAATGTTTTATAATCTAAAACGGGGACCGGACAACTCAGAATAATGCAACTGCATTATTTTTTTTTTAATTACTTTTAATAACTTTTTAAAGGGGTGATGAAATTGCATTATTTTGACTTGTCATGGAACCATATGACACATAAATGCATATAGTAGCATATATATGAAATAGCAATGGATATTATAGTCTGGCAACTATACTAGTCCCCTTCCTTCCCACGTGTCTTGTTTGACAGACGAACAAAAAATACAGATCATACTAGAACGATGACGTCACGTCTGATCTCTCGCTGGGACTAATATAATCGACTAGCGCATATGAAAATTTGTTTCTACATAATAATAACACATTTCAAATTCGCAATAAATCCACCTCAAAATATTAGTAGGTAATACTTTATAGTTGGTATGAATTTAAAATAAGTTATTTTTTAAATTTATTTTAGAATATTATAATTTCGTTAAATAAATACCCTGCGTATAAGAATCCTGTATGATGGAAAGTCCTTGTAAGTCTCCAAGTAATGAAAATAAAGCCTCAGCCTCTCCATTACTCTCTCTTCATAGTCGGGGGCATTGGGGTCTGAAACAAACAAATAATCCAATAAATAATTTATTAAGAAACTTTGATTTCATCGAAGCCAGAGTTAATTTGGCCTCTCAGAAGCTAAGCGCACTGCAAAGTACACGGTAAGGTGAGAATTTTTTTTCGAGAATTGTTCTTTTTGATACACCCTAATTTTCGATTAGTGTGACTATATAAAATACATAGACTATGTATGTTATATAGTCACACTAATCGAAAAAAAAAAAAACAGCACGTTCTTTTTTATCTATTTTTCATAGCTGATACGAAACGAATAAGAAAAGGATGGAGAGAATATGTTTGTGCGGGTTCCATGACAGTTGACCCCCCCCGGGTATCTTTCGGGTAACTTTCGGGGGGTCAACTGTTGGGGATCAAATGTCGGGGATTGTCTGAGGGGGATAAACCGAGGGGTATCAACTGTAAAATCAACTGTCTGCGGATCAACTGTCTGGGATCAACTGTCTGGGGATCCGCTGTCTGGGGATCAACTGTTGGGGGATCAATAGTCAAAGATCGTCTGGGAGGAATCAACCGAGGGGTATCAACTGTCGGGGATCAACTGTCTAAGGATCAACCGAGGTTATCAACTGAGGGGGATCATCAGAGGAGGATAAACCGAGGGGTATCAACTGTCTGAGATCAACTGTCTGGGGATCCGCTGTCTGGGGATCAACTGTTGGGGGATAAACCGACGGGGGGTCAACAGTAGGGGGATCAACTGTTGGCGGACCAGCTATCGGTTCGCTGCGTTTAGTGGCTTAGCAGAGGTGCCCAAATTCACGGGGTGAGTTTTGTCCAGGTATTAAAGCACAGTAAGACATTTTTTATCTAAAAAAAAGAGCCCAGAACGACGTGTTTGTGGCAGCTGGAGACAGTTTGTCTGACAAATGACGTTATGTGCAATACTAAATGCAGTAAATCTTATGAACACTAACTAGTCTATTGGACTTAGTTCGGTGCAATCACGCGCGTTGTCTCAGTAACCAATATTCTTCTTTGATTCATCTAAGAATGTACAGGCCACCCAAATACCTTAGGAAGACAATCGCTAATACAAATTGCTATCCTAACCCCCCCCCCCTGTTGAATTTAGCAGCCACCTCTGGTCTGTAGCCATGTTAATATTAACTGGAAAATGTTAATAGTAACGTATTCTTTGAGAAATATCTGCGACGGGAATCGAACCTTCGACTGTAGTTCAAATACGTACATAACTACAATTGTACTTAGTTGTACAGAAACCAGCCAGTCCACAAGATTTTCAAAAACAAGATATTTTTGCAATAATACTAAATGTATCTATGTTCTACTAAAATCAGCCAGACCGCTTTCACACAAAAATTCAGAAATATTTGTTGATCGCGTAAAAACCATTTAAAATCTATGGAAAGCGTCCATTTCAGCACATATTTATCGTGGCTATTTCTTAGAGCAGAAAACAGCCTATCAAATGGTCGATTTCAGCAAAATACCTAACATTCGAACAATGACTTTTACCTAATCAGCAGAAAGCTTTCAGGGCTTTTATATTTGTGTACATTTAGTGTTTTTGGTAAATCTGGCTGTTTTCTGCAGATGCATATGTCACATAGTCATTCACTAATATGTATATGTATATCTAACGTAACCTTAGCAAACTGAATAATATATATTTTTTAAATCAAACTTCCATTTACGGTAATGTACTTTTTAATTATTTGTTTTTGAAATTATAAAATATAGGTCATTAAGTTTACTGTACAGCTTACATTCACTAATATATACTAGGTGCTGTGTAGATTTATCCATTCTATCTTTAGACAAAAGTCCTTTTATGTCGGTAAGTTTTACTGTGAGAACTGACTGCTTTCGGCACAATTACGTTCAATTTATCTTATATATAGACACATTTGACGACCTCCGTAGCCCAGTGGGTAAGACTCTTGACTCGCAGTCCGGAGGTCGCGGGTTCGAACCCGGCATGCGCAAATAAATTTTATTTGATTAATTTGTGTTATTTCACAATTAATTAATTTAAAATAATATATAGTATATTTGCGGCATGTTCCAGAGTGGAAGATACTATCAGTATCGCCCTGGTGTAAGACCACCATTCAGAATTGAAACGTTGCTTAAAAATGGCTTTAGCCGTGTTTGGTGATCAGATCTGAATAGCCAGGTACTTCCCAACCTTCCTCTTCCCCACCTCCTTCCCCTCCCCACTACCTTCAGCCTCACAACATACCCCAATTGGGGATGCCATAGTCTCACTGGCTCCAGACGGGAGCAGTTGAGATTCTTGTGCGGTATTCACTGTAAAAAAAAAAAAAAAAAACATATATATATACATACTAGCTGACCCGTAAACATTGTTCTGCCATTTAAATGATTTCTAGTGAATATTTTGGCTGTAAAATAAAAAAAAACGAATGTATTGTACTTGTAAGTGATTGGATCAATAACAGAAAGACGGATGGAGCGACGGTTAAATTTGTTCATGCAAAAATACTAAAATCGCGATTAAAAAATGGAAAGGTGGGGGAAGGAGGGAAAAAAATTTTGAGGGAAGAGTTTTTTTTCTGGATAGGGATACCTTAATAACCTAGCGGTATGAAATATAATTTACGACCTATTCTCATACCTACCAAATATACGAGTATGTACATAAAAATTTCATAAAAATCGGTTCTGCCGTTTCGGAGGAGTGCGACCACAGACACTGTGACACGAGATTTTTATATATATGATATACGAAAATGACTTACTTAGTCGAGGTCGTGCCTCTTGGAGCTCGGGAATATTTGCGTATGCCTCCCTCATTCTTTCTTCACGCGCCTCTCTCATCCTTTCTTCACGCGCCTCCCTTCTGAGAAGCTCCATTGCAACGTCTGCCACAGCTACGAGGGCATCCATATTATTCTGTTGAGGGTCCAGCTGTGAAAAACCAAAAAAAACATTGAAATAAATTCATTTGCAACTAAAAACACTTTAGCGATAAAACGGAGCAACGCAGAAAAAAAATTCTCACCTAAAGTACTTTTTAAAATCTTAAACTAACTAACTAACTAACCATCACGCCGTTTCCCCGCAGGGGTAGGCAGAGAGGACGGACCGCCAAACATCCCGGTCTTGGCACACATTCCTTGCCTCGTTTACATTCATGCAACGTCTCATACATTCTCTTCTATTCTTCTGACTCTTGACATGGCCCGACTCAAGTATCTGATTCACTTGGTCGTGCCATGTCTTTCTTGGGCGTCCTCGACTTCTTCTACCATTCACATTTGCGTCATATATTCTCCTTACACTCCTTTCCTCGTTCATTCGCTCTACATGCCCAAACCATCGGAGCGTTCCTTTCTTGATCTTACTCATCACGCTTACATCAGCCTTGCATTCTTTGCGGATTTCCACATTTCTCACACGATCATACATGGTTTTACCACACATACGCCTCAGGGATCTCATTTCTACAGCGTTCAGTCTACTTTCATCCTTCCTCTGCCAGTTCCATGCCTCACTGCCATACATCAGAGTAGGTACCAGTACTCCATTATGGACGGCTAGTTTCGCGTCTTTGGACAGTTTTTTGTTGCTGCCAACGGCGTTCAGTCCTCCATTAATAGAGTTACCTGCATTCACCCTTCTTTCAATCTTAAAATCTTCCTCCCTTCCTCAATCTTAAATCCTCCCTTCTTTTAAAATCTTAATAATTAAAAAAAATACTATTCAGGCATTGTGGCTTCAAATCCATTTTTTTATTTAAAAAAAAACCCAGCTACACAGTAGTTCAGTTCATGCCGCGCAGCCGTTCCCCAAGGCGATACTTGAAAGGATTCAAAATCTACTCTGGCGCTATTAACTCAAATCTTTCACGAAAGGCTAACAAATACAATATTGGATTGAATCACCGATACAATATTTTATTGATTAGCCTGTCTTGAAAGATTTCAGCTTTTTAAGGACAAAACTATTTATTTATTCGTAGGTATGTGCCAAAGGTATTCGTAGGTCAAACGGGCCAAAACAAATAATTTTACATAATATTTTAAAGTAAAACTAACGTACGTTCCGTTTACCTTTAAGAATTCTGAATATAGTTTTTCACAGATGGCGCTAGTTTGATTATTTTAAGAAAAAAAAAACACGTTTTTGTAAATTAAGCATTAAAATATTAAGAATTAATTGATTGCGCCCATTCATACGCAATATGAATATGAATACGTTATTTTGTTCATAAAGAAAGTCAATTCTTTCAAGAAAGGCACACAAATACAATATTATACAGGGATTTAATCGTAGTTTATGTAATATGGCAGACTGGGATTGCACTACCCTCCCAGCCCTGCTGGAATAAAATCTTAAATAAATAAATAAATAAAATAAATATTTGTATGCCTTTCTTTAAAGAATTGTGTATGTTTATGTTCAAAAATATTTATTCATACTCAAATGGCGTATGTACGTGCTCAAGCAATTAATTATTTTTTTTTGTTTTAAATCACAATTTGCAGAAAGTGTTTTAGTCTGAAATAATTGAATTACCGCCATCTATGAAAGAGCAGGATAAGAATTATATATGCTATTTTATATGCAATCATAAAAATCATCAACTTATGGCTTGCCATAAATAGACATAATATAAACACAAAAAGAGCGACAACGTCCTCAAAGACATATCCATCTTGGAGTTTCTGAACTGGAGAGAGCTGGCACAAAACCGAGATTAGTGGAGGAAGACTCTTGAGGAGGCCAAGACCCACCAGGGGTTGTAGAGCGAATAGTGATGATGATGATGATAAACACAAAAATAAGGTGAACAAATTTATGTATTTATATTGAGGTTAATGCACCAAAATCCTGAGCTTTTCATAGCCGCTACATTGGCAGCAGATCCCAGACCATCCACACAGCATCGTCAAAGATGGCATAGGCCCTGAGGCAAATTATTTTCCTCAGGACCTCCCGTGTGGAGTTAATGTAAAAAAAAAAGATCATTCAAATCAAACAAAAAAATAGCTGTTGCGAGAATCGAACACACAACCTCCTGATTCTAAAAGAAATACGTTGAAGTCATGGAATCACAATTTTCTTGTCATAACGAGATTAAATGTCTTCTGGTTCCGACTTGATGTAGTTCACCATGTTGTCAAGCACCAACAGATTTTCGACTGCAAAACTCCACTGATCATAATTCTGGCGTCCTATCAACTTCTCAATACTTTGAAAATAGTTTACGGCCATATTTCCACGAAAAATCATCAATTTTCGACTGTTTTATACTAAATTCACACAGTAAAAACCGAAAAATATTATTGGATATTATAATGGATATTTGCCCATAACCTATTAAAACACGTTAACTTTTCGTAATGGAAAACAAATGACAATCTTTATTATTTTTAAATTATGTTATCGATATTTTAACAATTATTGCCAACTAGAAAATTTTCTCTAAAGAACTTGAATGAAAAATAATCATGAGATTATACATACTTCCCAAAAAGCTATTTTATCTATCTATGTATCTATCTTAGAAAATAAATAGTCACAAAATATAAAAATGTATAAATGCACATAAACAATCTAAGGGAGAGAAGGAATACATGACAAAACATGATTGACAACTAAGTATTAATTAAATCTAATGGAAATTATCGTCACATATCTTTGGGGTGTCATGCCATGTTGCGCCTTCCAACTCCTTCTTTGGCCAACGTTTCAGACAGCGTTTAAGTGTCCATCATCAGGATACATCTGCTCACGGCCAGTGGCGGCTCGTGACTTTTTGTGTGCTAGGGTGCTAATATTTAAAAAATGGCATCATGGATGTTGTCGTTTGCGAAAAAAAAAAATATATTTTTTTTTTTAAATCGGTGTTTTGTATGAAGATTTTTCAGGAAATCGGTGCGGCACACCACCAAACTGAATCTTTCTGAAATTTTTCATACAAAAAACTGATTTTCAAAAAAAAAAATTTTTTTCGGCTACAACAACTTCATAATGCCATTTTTTTATTTCAGCACTCTAGCACACCCAAAAGTCACGAGCCGCCACTGCTCACGGCATAACACCAGAAATTTTTGGCCACGAAAATTGAGTAGAGAAAAAGAGTGTAGGTAAATATAACTTACATTTCTCATGAAGACGGCGTCTCTTAACTCTCTCATCTTCACTAACAGTACACGATTATACTTATAACAATGTTTTACTAAAGGATTTAATTTTTATTTAATCACGGCAGAAAATATTGAACCACTGAAAACTTCTGATTGGAAATCTTTCAACAGTAAGACGTAAGGACACAATTTTCACAGCGGTCAAGACACTGATGTTGCCTCCTTCAAGGACTTCACAAAATGATCGATGGATTTTAAAAATTAGGCCTTTATATACCCTGTCAATTACTACCACTATTTGATAATTAGCGCCAAATTTTAACCCGACTGGGGTCGGTAATGGGTTTCAGGAATTTCCGCACTTAATGCATTATTTCGTAAACAGTGTGCTGCAAAATTGTTTAAACAGTCATTATTTGGCGTAGATAACGCTTAAGTTTTATTTTATCATTAAACTTATAAAAATAGTTTGTTTATAAATAAGTTCTGCATTGTAATTATTTCTAATTAATATTAATTAATTCGAAAGTCGTGGGTTCAAATCCCGGCGTTCATATTTGAGTTGTTTCTCAATTAATTAATTAAAAAGAATATACTCGTACAGCATATTAATTAACTGTAATATATATAATAATTATATAAGTGGAATTTTTGAATCTTAACTTTATTAAGGTAATGCTATATGAATCATCTTGTACCAACATTCATAATATGTGCAAATCCTGTCAAATTAACTGTCCTAGAACGGGAGACCTCCCTTTTTGGACAGTCAAAGTTTCCCGCAACCCGAATTTCTACCGATTTCTTACATATTTCCCTTAAACACGGTAAGTTTTAAAGCTCTTAAAAAAATATGTGTTATTCTTGAAGATAATATCTAGACATTGCCCGCGCCGAAACGCAAATTATATAAAATTCCCTCGATAGAAAAAAATCGTATGCTCCAAAGAAAAAAAAAGAAAAAGTATGCTCCAAAAATAATTATGAACACGTTTGTTTCAGTTATTTTACAAGTTATATGCATGAAAAAATCCACAGTGTTTTTTTTTAAATGCCGTTTAAGACAATGCCCGCGAGATTTTTGCTCTATTTTAAACGAGTCGTGTTTTATTAAACATTATCGCAATTTTCGTATCGATTTTGTCGCTGTAAATGTTAGCGCTCTCGTCTAACATTTATAATTTCGTATCTCACCATCTTCTTCTTTTCGAGCCCGGTTGCACAGCCTTAAATTGCAAATGTATTTTTATAGTTTTAGAGTGAAAGATAATCTGAGTAAATCGCCATGGTGTTTAAGACCACTATTTAGAATCGAAACATTGCTTGAAATGGCTTTAGCCGTGTTTGGTGGCTAGATCTCTATTTTCCTCTTCCCCACCTCCTTCCCCTCTAAACTACCTCTTCTGCCTTATAAAATACCACAATTGGGGATGCCATAGTCTCGTATGCTCCAGACAGAAGAAGTTGGGACTCTTGTGCAGTATTGCGATATATATCATAAGTTAACACAGGAAAAAAATGGAATTGAAAGAAATTATTATACTAAAAGAATATAATTATTATACTAAAAGAATATACCTCAGTATGTATGTATTGCATTTCAGGCGACGCACGTTTCAATTCTGAATAGTGGACTTTACACCAGAGCGATTTACGGCCGGCGTAGTCCAGCGGTAAAGCTCTTGACTCGCACTCCGAAGGTCGCGGGAACGGATCCCGGCGTGACAAATAAATTTTATTTGATTAATTTGTGTTATTTCACAATTTATTCATTAAAAATAATATATAATATATTTGCGGCACGTTCCAGAGTGGAAGATACTATCAGTATATCTCCTTCCCCTCCCCACTACCTTCATCCTCACAACATACCCCAATTGGGATGCCATAAGTCCACTGGCTGCAGACGGGAGCAGTTGGGACTCTTGTGCGGTATTCATGTAAAAAAAAAAATACTGAGAGTAGATATTTTCTACTATGCATCTGGAACGTGTGCCAAATATATTTTATATTATTTTTAAGTAATTTGTGAAATAACACATATTAATCAAACAAAATTTATTTTTTCACACCGGGTTTTGAACCCGTGATCTCCGGATTGCTGATCGAGAGCCTTACCCCTCGACTATAAAGATATTGCACCACGTACAAAATAATGATCTAATAAGAATAATCTAGGAAAAGTATAGCAATGAATTGTTTGTAATAAGCAATTTTAAAAAAGTTTTTGATTTAACCTGATAATCCGAGACAAAAATGGCAGCCATTATGTAATCCAAGATGGTGAATCCGAATGGAGCCGTAGTTTCAGCCGTAGTCTTCCTTTATTCTGAAAAAAATATTCCGAGGAACTGCTTCACAGCCTTTTTCATACTAAACATATATTTTGATTTGAAAACAAAATACTATACCAAACTGCATAATTATTTTTTTAAATCAAAAGAAATAACGAATTGGAGGATTCTATTACTCTTGATTTCATAGGTAACTTTGTGAGTTAATTGTATTTATTAAAAAATACTTTGCCCTAACTACTATGTAAATATAATTAAGAGCGTTTAACCAGCCAGCGGACGAAAATCCACATTTCGTCGAAAGTTGTTCTTCCGATCGTGCAGGGCGGTTACAATGAGAAAGATTGATTATTCTCCGTACCAGCTTTTTTAAATTATAACTCAATGTCGAATTTATTTCAATCCAAATTAGCTTTAATTTATACCTTCATCCAAAAATGCTGAAAGGCGTGATGATAAAACTATTAAAATAGTGTACTTTTTGTAGTTATTTTTTGATTATAAGTATTTATCATTTTTCAATAATGTCTAAATTTAATAAGAATGTTAAAAAAATCTGAAATATATTAGTTTGTAAGTGCGCAAATAAATACACAAATGGACCAATTTTCGTCAAGAAACACATGTACGTACATATTTTTTAATGATTTTATTGAAACTAAAATTAAAATTCTAATACATAACTTTGCTAGATAATGTATTGATTTATTTTACTGCATGATTACATTATTTGAAATGGGTGTGGTATAATACAAAAACTTTTTTGAAAATTTAACAAATCTGCCAACGACCTATGGAATAACCTCATTATACTAATAATTAAAAAAATTCTAAAAATTTATTACATAACTATGCTAGATAAAAGAACAATCTTTCGAAATCCATTTATAATTTTTTGCGGAAAAGAGTCAATACGTCTAAAAACTTTTTTGAAAATGACGTATTTCCGGCTTTCTCTGGTAATGCCCTCTTAAATCTATATTGTTGAGAAAAGCACCTTGATGTGATTAAATTAAAATTTAAACCGAACCATTCATATATGATTTTAGATTTTCACGGCCAAAAGTATTTTTGTTAATGGACACTGTAACGCTGTCCGAAATGTTGGCTAAAGGAGGAGGTAGCACAATACGGCATAACACCCCAAAAACAAATAAAAAAAAAAAACGCACTATTCATTCTTGTTGAGGTAAGTTTAAATATTTACTCAGCAATTTCAGTTGACTTTTCTACAGTATTTCTGTTAAACTTTTTAAAAAAATATTGTAGACATGTGTCTAGGGACATATTATGTACCTGACTTAACTTTTACAAGTGATTTTTCAGCTAAATAAACAACAAAAAAATCAGAGGACAGTTTCAGTATCGAAACACTGGTTGAAATGGCTTTAGGCGTGTTTAGTGACCATATTTGAATAGCCAAGTACTTCTTAACCTTACCTCTCACCATCTCTTCCACTTTTCCATTACCTTCAGCTTTACATCGTATCCATATTATGGATGTCGTAGTTCCACTGGCTCTGGACAGCTGGGACTTCCGTGCGGTATTGATATAAGAAAAACCATGGAAACTTTTTTTTTTACATGAGCTCCACACAAATAATTTCCGTTAGGACCTATGTCATCTTTGGCGATGATGTGTGGAGGGTTTTTTAAGGAAAGGAAGGAGAGGAGAGTTCTGGGAAGGAAAAGGGTTTAAGGGGTGGGTAAGAATCTGGGGTTCAGAGTGTCTTGGTCATCCGCCTCTAAGACTTAGACAACCCTCACCCCATGAACCTGGGCACCCTTGCTAAATCACCAAACGTAGCGAACCACTTGGGGTGACCTATGACAGAGGTGTTGGTTATCCAATAAAGGTTCCCGGGGCGGCGGTACCCATTCCCGCCTCCCAAATTGTAAAAACTTATTATACAACAAAATAAATAGAGATTTTTTAATTTACGGCAAGATAATTATTTATTGTGCAAACATTTTACCTACATAAACGATGTGATAAACGCTAGTTTAATGACTTTCAATGGAGTGCTCCGTAATGAAAAGTTTTATAATTTAAAAAAATATATTTACTTGCTTGTAACAAATTTTTTATAACAGAAACTTTCTACTTCTTGCAAACAACCGTGAATAAAATGATTAACCTGAATTTTTGTTTAAATGCATCCTTTAGTAATCGAGTAAAAATTTTATATATAGAATTCACGTTTATTAATGAATCATATATGAAAGAGATTTAAGCAATAATTGTCAAGGAAAATGAAATAACAGATGCACATTATAGGTAAACCGTTGACAGGTTTAAGGGCCCGCAACCCGGATTTGTACCGATTTATTACATATTTCCCTTAAACACGGTAAATTTTAAAGCTCTTAAAAAATATATGTTACTCTTGAAGATAATATCTAGACTTTGCCGGCGCCGAAACGCAAATTATTTAAAATTCCCTCGATAGAAAAAAATCGCAAAGTATGCTCCAAAAATTATTATAAACACGTTTGTTTCAATTATTTTACAAGTTATATTTATGAAAAAATTCACAGTGTTTCTTTAAATACTGTTTAAGACAATGCCCGCGAGATTTTTGCTCTATTTTAAACGAGTTGGGTTTTATTAAAATTTTCGCAATTTTCGCGTGGATTTTGTCGCTGTAAATGTTAACGCTCTCCTCTAACATTCGTAAATTCGTATCTCTCCATTTTCTTCTTTTCTAACCCGGTTGCGGAGCCTTGAGGTTATATTTGTAACCTTTCAACGGATTTTCTAAACGGCGGATGTTAACATAACGAAAAGTTACATGAAAGCTCTCAGTGGAATGACCATAGTCACACACGCTATACAATCATGACAACCATCAACAATATATAATTATGTGTGTAATGCAGTAGATATCATCCAAGGCCCTAAAGCTCGACAAGGACTCTGTGGCCCTTGAATGTAATCTCTTGATAAGTTTGACTTATTACTCATCAGCTAGACTCATTCCAAATTGATTAGTTTCTAATGATTTTAAATGCCGCATATAAACGAAATATATATTGTTAAAATTACCTATTTATTTAGCATCATGTCATCGGATAACAATCGTGAAAGGTAGTTAAATTATGACGCATAGGTAATTTGAAAGCAGTTAAAAATTCCGTACTTTCACAAAATAAATTATCATGCCATTATTTTATTACCCTTAGCTATTCGTTATCGTTTACGAAGTGAAAAAATAAGTACAGGTAATTCTTGACATACAAAATATTTCATTTAACCCTTTGTCTTCGTGATAGTAATGCTAACTTCTCACCGCAATTAGGAATTTCAGGGAATGACTCAGGTGATTAAAAGGTACTTATGTCGGGAAAGAAACGGGATTTTTCCAGGTAATTTGGCAACTGCAATTACGCCGACCTTAATCCCGAAATTTTAATCACCTGCGTTCTGGGGAAGTGATCCGTTACGATAGAAGTACACTCAAACATGATAATGTCGATTCTTACAATAACAGATAGCGGGGAAAATGATGTTACGCTTTTATGTATTTTTAATTATATCTCTTATCTTTGCGCTTCTGTATTCATCCGTTGGTGGCAGCTTTACATGATTACACGATGTGGTAGATATTCGTACTTTCAGTATCGACCTGTTGAAAAACCACCATTATTTATTTATTTATTTATACGTGCCTTGAAGGCTTTTACAATAAAAAAGTTATTATAGATACTTACATAATGGAGCCCAGATTGTTAAATCATACTCTAAATTACTTCTCACCAACCCATTGAATAGTAATTTAAATTATATAGATAGCTAGATACTTCCTAAAGTTCCTAAATTTCCTTATCATTCCCTCTGCCTTCGGCCTCACAAATTGTGGATGCAAAAAAGTCCCGACCGCTCGCTGCCAGTAAGATTATGCAATCTGTGGCTTCAGGGATGTTGGAATGTTGTAGGAAGCGAATATAGGAAATACATGTATATAGTAAACAACTATATTTTTGTGTGAATACCGCACAAGAGTCCCAACTGCCCCCAACCTTCTAGAGCCAGTGAGACTATGGCATCTCCTATTGGGGAATGTTGTGAGGCTGAAGGAAGTGGTGAGGAGAAGAGGAGGGTGAGAAAATTCTTGGCTATTCAAATGTTTATTATTAATTTTTTAAACTTTATGAGTAAAATCTCAAATTATAATATTTAATTAAATGAAGACAATATTAGCGAAACTCAATCGAAATCTGGAGACAGAAAAATCAGAAAAGATATTGGCTCCGCTGGGACTCGAACCCAGAACCCTTTTCTTACATGGAAACAGCTCTACCGATTAAGCTACGGAGCCCATATTAATTCGGTCACTTTTAACTGTATCATACTTCGACTAAGAACTACCAACATTATCTTCACTTACTTAACGCACATATTATTGGCTGCTATCTTTATATATGATTACAAGATTCAACTCGAACTAAATGCAATCTAGATAGTGTCTGGATAAATTTTTATCCATTTTATTTGTAATACGCGACATCTATTGACTTTTTCTGCAAGTCTAGGATGAATATTTATTATTAATTTTTTAAACTTTATGAGTAAAATCTCAAATTATGACTCGAACCTAGAACCCTTCTGGGTTCTGGGTTCGAGTCCCAGCGGAGCCAATATCTTTTCTGATTTTTCTGTCTCCAGATTTCGATTGAGTTTCGCTAATATTGTCTTCATTTAATTAAATATTCAAATGTGGTTACCAAACATGGCTAAAGCCATTTCAAGCAACGCTTGCCATAGCCATTTCATTTATGGATGGTTGGCTTTCACCAGGGCGATACTGAGAGTATGTTCTACTTTGAAACGTGTCGCAAATTGTGAATCAACACAAATTAATTAAATTTAAAATTACTTGCGCACGTCGTGATCGGAACCCACGACCACCAGATTTTTAGTGGAGTGCTTTAATGGAAGACGTCAAATATACAGGATGTTTAGGGACAGACTTGATCTACTTTAACCAGTGATTCTTGACATAATTAAAAAAAAAGATAATGAACTTTCAACTTTTAAAACATAAAAAATAAATAGGTGTTTGACAGGTAGGGTCGGGGTGAGGGCAATTACCTGGCCAAATAACCATTGATGACATGTGGAAGAATTTTTATTATATTTTGTTGAATATTTCTAAATTTCCTTGTTTTTGGAAATAATGAATTTAGTGAAGATTAAAATAGATAGGTGGGTAGGCATCCAGTTAATCAAATCCAACACGATAAATAACAGAATTAATAAAGGCGTTACTGAGAGTATCTTATACTCAACTAACTAACTAACTAACCATCATACTGTTTCCTCGCAGAGGTAAGCAGAGAGGACGGACCGCCAAACAACTCGGTCTTGCCTCCTTTACATTCATATATCGTCTCACACTTCTTTCCTCGTTCATTCGCTCTGCCTGCCCAAACCATCTGACCGTCCCTTTCTTTGATTTTACTAATTACACTTACATCAGTCTTACGTTCTTTGCGGATCTGCTCTACGTTTCTCACACGATCGTAGATACATGGTTTTACCACACATTTGCCTCAGGGATCTCATTTCTACAGCATTCAGTTTACTTTCATCCTACCTCTGCCAGTTCCATCTCATCATGGACGGCTAGCTTCGCGTCTTTGGACAGTTTTTTGTTGGCGCCAATGGCGTTCAGCCCTCTATTAATGGAGTTATCTTACACTCAGGCCTAATATATTTAAGAATTTCCGGATTTTTTTGTCAGGATAAGAGGTATAGGGAATAGGAATATAGAAAGAAAAGAAACAATAATTTTAATTGCTCGGTTTATTGATGTATTTTATGTAGTCATTGCCTTGTACAAGTTTAGTATTTTATATAAATAATTGACAGCTTTTTAACCTCGGTAAATAAATAAAAATATTGTACATAATATTTTTGTTTAAAACTTTCTGTTTTTCTCAGAAAAAGTTTAGATTCCAAAAGGCAAAGCAATATTAATTTAAAAAAAACTTATTCTGGGATCGTCGTGTTTATAATACAAAGTACAGTACGTGCCAAACTTAAATGCCTTCCTGAACTTTTTACGATCAATGAACTTGATCCAGTCAATTTACTTACTTTGCAATGACCGTAAACGAAAGAAAAAGATGCGTGAAACATGCGTGCGACAGAGAAAGGCATGGACGGGAGGATTTCCGGACCTTAAACTCGCCTATTGCGGATTTTCGTATCAACGTCAGATCGGTATTAAAGTTTGGCGTGTACTGTACCTTGCCTTGTGTTAATTCGTTTTCAGTGTAATTATGATATTTGTCATTGTAAATTTTTGATGTTGTGAAAGTCACGATTTGGTCATTAAAAACTGATCAGTAATATATTTTTTTTTGTTTTTTGTTTTTTCATTTTTTTGTAATTTTTTTTTAAATTTTTTTTTAAATTTTTTTTTTTTTATTTATTTTTTTAAAATATTTTTTTAATGCATTTTTTAATTTTTTTTTACGTAAAACAAAGTGGTTTCGTTTTATTTATTTAGTAATAAATTTCGTTATCTTCGAGGTATGATGCTGGTTTATCTGGATCTGTAAATCAAACGGAATGAGGGTTTTGTTTTAGAAGGGGGAGGTTTTTTTTACCTCCCCCCTTCATTGAGCCTGTATTTGGTCCTCTGCTTGTTTTTGTAGTTGTTCCTGTTCCTTTTATGATTGTCGATATCTTTGTCGCTGACCTTGTTGATAGCAGTATCGTTGGACGAACAATTTCCTTCAGCATATTCCTTTTCTTGGCCTTTGCGGTTCTTTTCGCAGTCATGCGATGAACACTGCAACAAGAGAACAGAAGCATTGAAATATCTATAACGAAACCCGTTATTCATAAATTTTTCTTTTTCTATTGCTTTATAACAAGAAATAGATTTTTCGACCTTGAGCACATTTTAGCGCTAAATTTAAATTAATTTATTAAGTAAATTTATTTATTTATCAGCTTTAACCCGCGGCTACCCTCGCGGGTCATTGGGGAGAAATAACTGTTCAAAGAATTTTCCCACGGGGATGAAATGTTTTTTCGGGATGAAAAGTGGCCAAGGCCCTTTGCGGTCCCTCAACTCTGTGCAAATCATGTCGATCGGTCGCTCCGTTGCGTCGTGAAAGGACGACAAACAAGTAAATAAACGTACTTTGCCATTTATAATATTATTTAGGATTTATTTTGAATTTATTTACATAGGATACTAAATGACTGTCATACTCGAAATAATATAAAATGTATAAAGAAAGACATAAAAAATATTGACTACGTGGTAAGACAACAAAACAAGAGAAAAAATCAACCATCAACCAATCGAAATCAATAATTATAATTCATCAATTTTCAATTTTTTACCTAGTAGCTTCACCTTTTGGGGCCAACTGGTAAGTGACGTCTATGTATATGGGTAAGTGAGGACAACCAAAAGTTATTCATAGTGTGTAAAAGTCGTGTAGTGAGTTAATTTCCTTTTCCTAGATTTGAATTAAATCAGAAACGAAAAAAAAATCGAAAATCAAAGAGATAATTGTACTTAAAAGCAAGAATATCGTTAGTAAATGAAAACAAAATAGAATAAAACAAAAACCTGTTAGAGCGATAAAGCGATAAATATCGAGACGGGTTTTTAAGTGTCGGTAGATATCGTACAAATTCAATTTTTTGTTTAATTAAAAAAAAATCTTGAGCGTTTCTATTTATATTGGCAGCGCATCTCATTTATGGGCGTCCTTATTCGCAGATTTGATATTACATATTCACGACCAAAAGTGGTATCGTGATTTACATTTGGGTTATTACGCCGTGCTACGCTTTCCTCTTATTTAGTATGACCGAACAAAAAATACGTGAAGTTTTTCGTTTTTTCCCATTACTCAAAAATATAAATAGTGTTTGTGTCGTTGAATGCCTGGAATCTAGAATTAATGGTTCTATTTTCTTCCACAAAACGAACATGTTTTTTTAAAAATAGTTAGTTATTTATTTATGTATATGCGCATATATATTACAATACATTACTAAATAATACTTTGTCTGTCCAACTGGGAAGGATACCCGATTCAGGACAGCCAAATTGTATATTTAGTTCATAATATTCTTAACAAAGGATTGATTTCGTTCAAGATATCACAGGAATTTTCTTCTGTCAAGACAACTTTTGAGAACATTAAAAATTGTGTTCTGAACGAAGGGATGGTTTCTTTACGTCTTTGATAGAATCGCAAAGATGTGTTTTTTTTTCAAGGTCTTTTTGGAGAACTTTAATAATTGCATTCAGAGTGAATGAGTGGTTTTTATAGTGAGATCACAAGTAGGAGATTCTTTCCAGGCCATTTTAGAGTACATTTATAATTACATAATTAGTATTTACACATTTATAAATCAATATTTGACATATGAATTCCCCATGTATTTATGGCTATTTAATTTTAATAAAGTACTATAATATTTAGAATTCCTTAAATAGTAGAAATTACACAATTATAAACCAAATATATGACAAATGATTTTTTTTCAAACTCGTTTTGGAGAACATTAATTTGTTTAGTTGTTTATTTATTTCTTTTATTTTACGCCCAAAGGGCTTTATTTATTTATTTATTTATTTATAGCTCTATTTTGGGATTTTATATCGTACAGCCATATCCGTATGGGAATGGCCTTATTGTTAACCGAAAAAAACGGGGTACTTATGACGTCACGCGTACCCCAGATTTCTATAATTTTGTAATATTAAATATTTGAAAATTATTTTAACTAATCTTGAAAACAAATTTTATAAAAAAAGAAAAAATAAAATTACCTCTCTTTGGGGTCTTAAGTGAGGATGCAGAGAGGGGGGAAAAGGAACCGTGGAAGAGGAGGGTTGGAAAGTACGGAAGTAATGCAAAAGATATTAGTGAGGCAATCATAGTTTGTAAATATTATTAACTAATTTGGGAGGCGTATACGGGTACCACCACCCAAATTCGGTCATCGCTACGTTCGATGACTATCAGGGGTGCGATTTCATGGAGTGAGATTTACGTAGGTTTTGACGGCGAATGCGTTTGCCCTCCCACTGCATGGCGGGCCGGAATGGGAGAGGCCGATTGAGGAAGACCTAACCTAGGCATCTCTAGCCGGACTCACTCCACACAACATCTTGCACCGCAGTGGGAGGGATACGCCTGTCACTACCGGACACATTGACCCCCAGATTCTTACCCATCCCTGATAATTTTTTCCTTACCAGACCTTCTTATCCTTTCTTTCCCTAAAAGGCTCTCCGCACAGCATCCCCATTGACATGGGATTTTTTCCCTGAGTGCCTCTTGTGTGGAGCTAAACTAACTTACTAACTAACCATCACGCCGTTTCTCCGCAGGGGTAGACAGAGAGGACGGACCGCCAAACAACTTGGTCTTGGCACACACTCTTTGCCTTCTGACTTTTGACATGGCCCAACTCAAGTATCTGATTCGCTTGATCGTGCCATGTCTTCCTCGGGCATCCCCGACATCGTCTACCATTCACATTCGCGTCGTATACACTACTACTACTATTCTTACACTACTTTCTTCGTTCATTCGCTCTACATGCCCAAACCATCTAAGAGTCCCTTTCTTAATCTTACTCATTATGCTTACATCAACCTTACATTCTGTGCGGATATCCACATTTCTCACACGATCATACATTGTTTTACCACACATACGTCTCGGGGATCTCATTTCAACAGCATTCAGTTTACTTTCATCCTTCCTCTGCCAGTTCCATGCTTCACTGCCATACATCAGGGTAGGTACCAGGACTGTTCCGTTGTGGACTGCTAGCTCCGCTTCTATTGACAGTTTTTTATTAGCGCAAACGCCATTCAGTCCTCCATTAATGGAGTTACCGGCATTCACCCTTCTTTCAATATCTCTATCAGCCTTCCCAACTCTTGTAAACATACTACCCAGATACACAAACTCATCTACCTGATCCAAGTATTCATTATTCATTTTCACTTTGGGACCGCAGCCTCGGGAACCTTTATTGGATAACCAACACCTCTGCCATAGATCACCCCAAGTGTTTCGCTGCGTTTGGTGATCTAGCAGGGGTGCCCGGTTCATGGGGTGAGGTTTGTCTAGGTCTTGGAGGTGGATGACCAGGACACACTAAACCCCAGATTCCTACCCACCCCTTAAAACCTTTTCGTTCCCAGAACTCTCATCTCCTTCCTTTTCTTAAAAACACCCTCCAAATAGCATCCATAAAGATTTTTATTTATTTTTAGTTTATTTATTAATTTTCAACGCCCTGATGGGCTTTTACATGACAAGTTTATAATACAAAGACAGTTTTTAAATAAAAAAGATAAACTATAAAAATATAACTAGTAAACATCATATGAAAGGTTGGTATACAGATAAATTTAAGGAAAGATAGTGCATTACAATAAAAGAGAAAGTTTCTAAGTTATAATGGCATAGAAATAAACTTGTAGGTATGTTAGTAATTACAAAATTTACAGGTGACTAATTAAATGTGATGAAAAATACATGACAAAATGCAAGATACATATAAAGAAAACGGTAATAGGTTTTTACATTGTAGATTTATAGAAATACACAAATATATGCAATAGATCCTATGTGATGCTCCTTAGATATCAAAATGTTCTACATAAAAATATTGTTCAGATATTTCTTGAATAAAGGTCAACTTGTATTAAGAGCGTTTAACCAGCCAGCAGACGAAAATCCACATTTCGTCGAAAGTTGTTCTTACGATCGTGCAGGGCGGTTACAATGAGAAAGATTAATTATTCTCCGTACCAGCTTTTTTAAATTATAACTCAATATCGAATTTATTTCAATTCAAATTAGCTTTAATTTATACCTTTATCCAAAAATGCTGAAAGGCGTGATGATAAAACTATTAAAATCATGTACTTTTTGTAGTTATTTTTTGATTATCATATTTATCATTTTTCAATAATGTCTAAATTTAATAAGAATGTTAAAAAAAATCTGAAATATATTAGTTTGTAAGTGCGCAAATAAATACACAAACGGACCAATTTTCGCCAAGAAACACATGTACGTACATATTATTTTTTAATGACTTTATTGAAACTAAAATTAAAATTCTAAAACATACATTTGCTAGATAATGTATTGATTTATTTTACTGCATGATTTTATTATTTGAAATGGGTGTGGTATAATACAAAAACTTTTTTGAAAATTGAACAAATCTGCCAACGACCTATGGGATAATCTTATTATACTAAAAATTTAAAAAATTTCTCAAAATTTATTACATACGAATGCTAGATAAAAGAACAATCTTTCGAAATCCATTTATAATTTTTTGTGGAAAAGAGTCAATACGTCTAAAAACTTTTTTGAAAATGACGTATTTGCGGTTTTCTCTGGTAATGCCCTCTTAAATACATCGATATTTGAGGTAAATTTGTTCCCTAGTGTGTGTAATAGATGACATAGGCCCCGAGGGAAATTATTTTCCTCAGGGTCTCTTGTGTGGAGCTCATGTAAAAAAAAACTTTGTGGAGCTAATGTAAAAAAAACAGCAAGAATTATTGAATTATAGACTTACTGAAGTGAATCCAGGATGCACTCCTTCAGCACCTTCCGTAAACTGGATCTTCATGTTCACAGGATCATCTACTTCGGGAGGTGGGGTGGTCGGATTGTGTGACCACTGGGTTCTCGGAAACAAGGCCTGAAAACAAAAAGTATCACCGATGTAATACTATGATAAATGGAATTAAGTATCGATCATTGAATTCTTAACGAAGGAGATAGAATGGTAGATACTCTCAGTATCGCACTGGTGAAAGACCACCTTTCAGAATCAAAACGTTGCTTAAAACGGCATTAGCCTTGTTTGATCAGATCTGTACAGTCAGTTTCTTCTCTCAACTTAGCTATTTACTTCAGCCTCAAAATGTGCCCCCTATTGAAGATGTTAAGATCGTCTGAATATATTATAATCGGAAAATAAACTTGTAGTTTATTTGCTAAAAAGGTTGTTTATTTTTTAATTTTTTTTATTTGAATACTTCACAAGAGTCCCAACCGCTCCCGTCTGGAGCCAGTGAGACTATGCATCCACAATTGGAGTGTGTTGTGAAGCTGTAAGGGGAGGTGAAGAAGGTGGGGAAGAGCAATTTCCTGGCTATTTAGATCTGGTGACTAAACACGGCAAAAGCCATTTCAAACAAAGTTTCAATTCTGAATAGTAGTCTTACACCAGGACTATACTGAGAGTATCTTCCACTCTGCAAGGTGTCGCAAATATACTACAAACAATTTATTAATTAATGAATTTTGAAGTAACACAAATTAACCAAATATGATGGATTTATGCACGCTGGGATTAGAACTCGTGTCCTCCGGATTGCTAGTCGGAAGCCTTGCCCCTCGAACACGGAAGCCGTCGTGTGGAAGCAATTCGCAGATAACTACTTGCCTATTTACGTAGTTCTAGCACATGATGCCTACTAGCTGAAGTTTATTTTTTAAGTTAATTTTTTAAATAATGTGTAGATACTCGTATATTTTGAAAATATTACAAAGAGCCCACAGATTAATAACGAACATTTTGGAACATATTTATAAATTGGTTCCATGACAGTTATCCGCCGACAATTGTCCCTCCGGCATACTTATATACAATGTGTAATCGGTTTAGGGAAAATACGATATACCTAATTACATAAAATATAACCAAGTGACCCCAAAGGGATGTTCGATGAAGATGTACCGCCGAATAACAAAGTATAAAACATATTTTCATTCAAATGCATCAAGGAATAACAAAGTATAAATCATATTTTCATCCAAATGCATCAAGGAATAACAAAGTATAAAACATATTTTCATCCAAATGCATCAAGGAATAACAAAGTATAAAACATATTTTCATCCAAATGCATCAACGAAAATGTTTTATACTTTGTTATTCGGCGGTACATCTTCATCGAACATCCCTTCGGGGTCACTTGGTTATATTTTGTGTAATTAGGTATATCGTATTTTCCCTAAACCGATTACACATTGTATATAATACGTATGTATATGTATGTACAAAAAATCGACTGACTCCGTATAAAAACGAATTTATTATTAAGGGTATTTTAGTCGATTTTACGTTTGAAGTTGTTAAATAATGCACCTTAAATTATAATTTCATAGTAAAATCCTTTGGCCTTAAAAGGCCAATAGAGAACTCCAGTCCAATTTTATTTTTATTTTTTTTAAAGAATAATGACCTTCTAACTTAAATAACTGCATTTTTATTTTTATTTTTAGAGTTAGTTTTAATAGTTAAAATAATTGTCAAAGTTTTAATTTCTTAAGACCACCCGTAATCCACCGTATGTATGGTGAAACGTGTGACGTCATCACTCCTGAAAAATTAGTATAGGATCGGGCAATCAGCTGATCAACTGCCGCCATTTTGAATTCCGTTGTTCGAAGTATTCTCTCTAGAAATAGCATCACTATTTTTTTTGTGCAGTAGTTTTAGAATATTTTTAATTTTAGATATAAACTAATAAGAGATACCTTTATTTTTGAAACACTATTTAGGCCTAAATAATGTTTAATAAACACAAGAACTAAATCTCTATAAACAGTATGTAAATAAACGAATAAATTAATACGATGGCTTATGTCATATCATACATTCCCATTCAATGATTTTACGGTGACGTCACGATACGTCGGACAGTGATGTCACCACTAAAATTTGTTTTTACGACCCGATTAAAAATGGACTTTTTAATATTTTTTTAAAAACTCTGCGTTTAATATTATTAAATTAAACTTGTATATTCAGAATCAGCGTTTATTGGTCTGTATGAACATATTTTTTTAATGCCATAATATTTTTCACTGGAGTTCCTTATTGTCGCTGTTGGGTCAACTTATAAAACGTACCTCCCGAAGAAATTGCCGAAACTCGGGAATATGCTTGAAGGGTTCCATGGCTCGAAAATATAACTCGACATTCTTCACGAGCTGTTTCTCCTCTTCCGGATACCCTGAAAATAATATATATTTTTTAATATTTTGAATAGGCCACTTGCATGGAATTCATAATGACTTTCTAATAAGATGATTTTTTTTATTTTTAACTCAATAAATACGTTATTTGGGCTCGTGACGTCACTCAATGAAAATGTTCCATCTCCGATAATATTCAATTCATTTCGTAAAATTCCACACTGATTTATTTTTTTATATGGCAACACTTTGTTTTTCGGCGAATTTTTGATAGATGTTACGAAGAGAACCCCGTACATATCATGCCGTTTGACGTTTTGACATATATTATCAAGAGAATATACATATGATGCCTTCTGTACCTGTCTTAGAAGGATAATGGTAATGGTACTGATTTTAACAAAATATAATTTCAAGTTTATTACATTGGATTTAGTCATTTATAGACGTTAAACATTATACCTTAATGATTAATGATCAATAAGATGGATCAAGGAAAAAAATATTTATGAGATGTAATATTTTTGGAATGCCTCGTTATTCTCCTGTGCCGTTCGTGAGGAATTCGTCGGTTTTTTTAAAATGATTTTCGGCTATGTAATCGTTAATTTGCACCCATAAAATCATGTTCCCCGCCTTTCCGGTTTATAAATAATGGTCCGATTTTTTGGATTGAAATTTGAATTGAAAAATATTAATTAAAAAAAAAAATTTCCCTAAACCGTAAATTTTTTTTAAAAATCTGACGAAAGTGGCCTATTATGACGGCCTGTGTAGTCGAAGGGTAAGTTAAGATATATTAAGGTAAGTTAAAACCACACCACTGCAAACATCTGTAAAATAAATTACATATAGACAGAAATAACAATTTAATGTACCTAACCCATGTAAAATTAATTAAAATAATTTACTACAATACTTCATATTTTCTTACATTTATAAGACAACTCTCTTTATGGGATTTACCCATATTTCCAATCAATTTTCTGTTTTAATTGTATTCAAATTAATATATATTTATCCTTAAATATTCTAGTAACTACCATATTCATTTACGTAACTCTACGCCTGTCTCGACACAGGTATATCCCAGTGAGACAAGCATCGAAAAACCCAATGTAAACATACTTTATATATATTAACATTAACTCCATACAGGAGGCCCCGAGGAAAATAATTTCCCTCAGGGTCTATGTCAACTGGGATGCTGTGTAGAGGCTCTTTTTGAGGAGAGGAAGGAATGAACATTGGTCTTGAAGAGACCCATGTTGTAGGAAGGAGGAAACACAGAGGCCGGCAAATCATTCCTCAGCCGACCTGTTGAACACAAGAACGAGTCGAAGAAACGACCCCTTCTCATGTGACAAATGTCACCGTGTACAAATGTTGGGCACGCGTTTGGCGTGTTTCCCGACTATGCACCGGTGCCGAAGGGATCAATGATGCTAGTTCCTTGGAGCATCTTCCATTGTAATACCGGTAGAACAAGGATAGTATTCCCACCCGACGCCTGTGCCTAAAGATTGAATCCGTCTGTTAAGATGGGAGAATCTATTAACCGGACCGCCCGTTTCTGCACAGAGTCGAGGGTATTTTTCGGGTATTTGGAGCTCCAGACCAGAGGTGGCTGCCGAATTCAACCGTGGGGCGCACTTGTGATTTGTATAGGGTTAGTTGTGTACTATTAAAGTATCTGCGGGCCCTTTACAGTACGCCCAGTTTTTGGGAGGATAACTTTAGTCTGGCTTCGATGGAGCTGTTTGGATAAGCTGGTCAATTAGGGTTACACCAAGCATATCAATGGAGGTCCTATTCGGAAGATTGCAACCGTTGGAAGATACTAGATTTTCATTTCGATCCCTTTTAGACGTCATCAGACAAGATTGGGATAGATAAATAAATAAAAAAATAATAAAACAGTAGGTATAATTAACATATTCACAATTTTTACATATTATCCATATATATTTATATAAACATTTGTGAATTTAAGTTAACGAATTGCATTCTTTAGAGGACAGGCGTCGTGTAGGTACTTGTTCTACCTGTATTACAATGGAGGATACTCCGAGGAACTAGGATAATTTATTTCTTCGGCATCGGTTCATAGTCGGGGAACACGCCAAACACGCGCCCAACATACATATATATATACGGTTGACATTTGTCACATGAAAAAGGGTCATTTCTTCGACTCGTTATTGAATTCAACAGCTCGGTTGTGGAACGATTTGCTGATCTCTGTGCTTCCTTCTTCCTACAACATAATATGTCTTTTCAAGACACTTGTTCATTCCTTCCTCTCCCCAAGAAGATCATCAACTCAGCACCCCCAAAGATGACATAGGGCCTCAGGGAAAATATTTTCCTCGGGGCCTTCTGTATGATTGTAAAATATATGTACAAATTTCGACCACCTAAAAAAAACAGATTCCAAAACTTTTATTATGAATAAAAAAAGGCGCAGTGGAGGTTATCCATCACTTACCCGCCCTGGTATAAGTAACAGAGGGTTACTCCTTCAAGGCTCTCGCAAGATTCTATTTTTTTGTTAAACGAAGATACATTTATTTATTTTTAACGAATCTAGACCTCCAGTGTCCCTGCATACGGTGTTAGAAAGCAGTATGCAAGTGCTTGACAGGAAAAAACATAATACAACAAATCAGGTTAGTAATAAAAGCAAAAATAATAGTTAAAGAAAAATAAAACTCGTTCAAGAGCTCACGAGGCAGCATTGCATCATGTGAAAAACCCTTTTAGCACCTTTATAAATAGATAAAGAATATACGATAAACAATTAAGTCTCAAATTATTTGGCAAGTACCAATAAAAAATGTAAATTGCATTCAGCCTGATATAAACCACACTCAGCATCCGTGTCCCTTAGCCAACCACCCAGTGAAGCCTCAAAGAAAGTTAGTGAATAATAGAGGTAAAATACCTGAAGACTTAAAGAAAAAAAAATCAGCGTTGAGTAGTCGGAGGCGGGACAAAGGAAAGTTAATGCCGTTTAAGCAAGCTTCAAGCCTTCACATTTTATTGGGGGTGGCGCAAAAAAAAAAATTGAGATAGATCTGCAAGAAAAACATACGTAACTTAACTTGAAGGAGGGACGAGGTCCAGCACACCTCCATATGGGGATAAATAAATAAAAAAATGAAGTTTGAATTCAGTTCGTCCAATAAACAATGAATAACAGTTAAAAACGAACAAAACAGAATTAACATGGCATAAATAGATATGTTACATAATTATCATTAACAAAACAATTCACAAGGTAAATCTGTAAATTTTGAAAATATAGTTAACAAAATAAATATAAATTAAATATTTCATAATATACAATAAACACAATAGACAGAAATATTTAATGAACACAAAACAAATAAACACAAATATACAATAAACAGAAAAAAACATAATAAATAATCCAAGCAATAAAAGTAAATTAGTCATAAATAGAGTGTCCGAGGGTTCAGAAGCAAAATACAACTGTTACCTACTTGATTTTACCGCTAATCTGCGACTCTAAGAACAGGCCATCTCTCAACCCAGACTTTCGTGAATTTCATCAGGCACTCAAAGTTCACCTTATATGAGATGAGATCTGTGTTCCAAACAGGTCTCGTAATAACCTACAAACCATCAACCATTTCATCTCGAGCATCCATCAAAATCCCACAGTGCCACAAAATGTGCTCGACTGTTTGGTCGGTATCACCACAAGCGCAATTGGGATGAGTTTGTGAAGTCTACCTCTAAACTCTCCATGCCCAGAAGGCAATTGGGTGATATGGTGATCCATTAAAATAAATACCCCTTCCATTCTGATTTTAACTGATGGAAAGAAAGAGAAGGTCCATCTTCCCATATTCGATCTATCCCATCTCAACTGCCATTCATTCAGTGTTATTTTTCTCATCAACTTTTGAAGTTCAGGGAGAGGCACTGCTCCACCGGGTATTAATTCAATACCAAGGTGGTTTACAGGTCTTCTTCTTTTCAGACACTTCTTTGTCAAAACTTCCCTAATTTCTAAATCAATTGGCAAAATGCCGGTCAAAATTGGCAAAGCATCCGATGATACTGTTCTGTAGGCCCTGAAATCGCCAGTAAGGGGATTCGCTGGCTCCTCTCAAGCGCTGAACGAATGAGTGAATTGCCCAGTCGATGTTTCCATACACAGACACCATATGAAACTTGTGCCACTTATATGCATCTGTATAATAGACGGATATAGATATATCTGGTAAAAATAAGTCGCAAGTAAATTTTATCTAACACTAGCAGACACAAGGAAACAAAACGCCATTATCCAACCTTTATAAAATCCACACCACCCACTTGCCAGCTGCCCGCTGCCCGCTGCCCGCTGCCTGAATTGATTATTAGAATTTCTCAGCTTTTCTCTACTATAATAAGCATGTCATCATCACTATTGGCTCAACAACCCCTGGTGGATCTTGGCCTCCTCAAGATTCTTCCTCCACTCATCTCGGTTTTGTGCCAGCTCTCTCCAGCTTAGAAGCTCCATGATAGATATGTCTTTGAGGAAGTTGTCTCTCCATCTTAGTCTTGGTCTTCCCAGTCTCTTTCGCCCTATTGGTCTTGAGTTCAGCAGGGACTTTGGTGCTTGATGCTCGGTCATTCTCTCCACATGACCCAGCCACCGAAATCTTCCCAGTTTTATAAATTTTGCGACGTTTAGCTCCTTAAACAAAGTATAGAGCTCATTGTTATAACGTCTGCGCCAAAATCCATTTTCTAGAACCGGTCCGAAGATGCGCATCAAAATTTCTTTCAAAAACGTCCAGTGCTCGCTCATTCCTCTTAGTTAGTACCCAAGTCTCAGCTGCGTACGTAAGTACTGGTCTGATAAGTGTTTTGTAGGCGGAAATAACAGCGATTTGCGTTCACTATGCGCTTCTGGATCTCCTCTGTGGTATAATTGTCGTTTGTTATCAGGGAGCCTAGGTATGTGAATCTTGATACCGTTTCGAAATTTTGGTTTCCACATGAGAGAGTTGGGATTTGTTGGGTGCATCCTACGGCCATTATTTGGTCTTTTGCTGGTTTACTACGAGACACATATTTTTGGCAGAGCTTTCAAGATTTATGAAGGCGTTACGTAAAGCATCTGGAGTTTTCGCGATTATGTCGATATCATCAGCGTAAGCCAATAGTTGCACAATAATAAGCATGTATTATAATAGATATAATAAATAAATAAATAAATAAATCAAAAGAAAGATGCTTATTATTGTGCATGTATTATAATACATGCTTATTATACAAGAGGAAGGTTTATATGTATAATAAGCACGTATTATACATATATTATATAAACCTTCGTCTTGAATCACTCTGTCTATTGGTGAAAATCGCATGAAAATCCGTTGCGCAGTTTAAAAGATCTATGCGCACATACACTTTGAGCGACTTCATTTTATACTATGTAATGATGATATTGTTTATTTACAGCACTTTCCAGACTGGAAGATACTCTCAGTATCGCCCTGGTGAAAGATCACCTTTCGGAATTGAAGCGTTGCTTGAAATAGTTTGCTTGATGGTAACGAGATCTGAATAGCCATCTTTTCCCCTTTCCTTTTCTCCATTTCCTTCCCTCTACTACCTTCAGCCTCAGAACGTACCCAAATGGGAAATGCCTTAGCCTCACTAGTTTCAGATAATTTCATGTTCAGAGACGTCATGTATGTTTCTGTATATTTCTGTAATTATTGTAGAGAGCTATTCAGATGATTTTTCACAAAAAACGGCGCTAAACAAATTAAATAAATATTAATTATTTTTTTTTCATTTTGCTTTAAAAATAAAGACATTTATTTCGGGTTAAGAAAAATCTAATAATATATATTTTTAAATCTCCTACTACCATCACGGTAAGCAGAACAGATCGCTGGTGTCGTCAGGAATTGAACTTACGACGCCTGGGTGGGACCAGACGTAATGCCAACTCATCAACTGACCAGCTCAATTGTATGTAATTAATTTTAAAATAATATAATTAATTATTCAATTTTTATTATTATTTTTGCCATGTGAGTGAAAATGCCTGAAGTGAAGTAACATGATTTTTCACAAAAACGACGCTATATAAATTGAATAAATATTAATAAAAAAAAATCATTTAAATTTGGTTTTAAAAACAAAGACATCTATTTTCGGGTTAAGAATAACCCGATAATATCTATTTAGAAAATCTCCTTCTCCCATCACGGTAAGCGGAAGATCTTGCTGGTGAAGAATTGAACTCACGACGCCTGGGTGGGACCAGACGCGATGCCAACTCATCAACTGACCAGCTCAATTGCATGTAATTAATTTTAAAATAATATAATTAATTATCCAATTTTTATTATTATTATTGTCCATGTGAGCGAACATGACTGTAGTGAAATATTGCGGTTTTATTAAATTAAGATATTGATGACATAATATAATGATAGATGATTTCATTAGTGAATATGAAGATAATGGCTATGAGAGGATGTATGATTGTGAGTGCAGCAAGGAGTCAGTATCAAGACACAGCTGTGTGGTGGTTCATCTCTCTGCATATCCCTGCAGTGATACGATATGATGGTTAGGTTTTTTTCAGTAATAAGAATATGACAGAGAAAGTAACAATTATCACGATACTAGCAGACCCAGCAACACGTTGCCGTGTGTAACGAAACACAACGCCACGTTATTACCCAACCTTTATAACCAACGCCATCTGTTAAATCAAATCCAAACCGCCCGCTTGCCAGCCCGCTCCCTTTATTTATATATTTCAACTAATTTACACAAAACCTTGACAAATTATATACCTAAAAACCTTCCTCATGAATCACTATATATATTGGTGAAAACCGCACGAAAATCCGTTATGTAGTTTACATGTTCTAAGCGCACAGACAGCGGGAGCGATTTCATTTTATAGTATGTTAAGATTCTAGCTTTTACTCGGATAAAAAATAAGGCTTACCTTGGATTTCCGGTGGATTGAAAATCGGAGGTGGGTTTAATACCTTCTTCCTAATGCGCCTGGCGTATGACTCCTCCACCGCCTGCTCCAGAGAGGACAAGCGGGGGCGCTGCGCCCCCTGAATGGGGGCCCCGGGGGCTACAGTCAGCTTCTCCAGTTCCGCCTCTGCTACTGCCAGCAGGGATTCGAACGACTTGTTTGGCTGCTGAGGTATACAGAAAAAAACTTTTAAATTGTTTGATTAATAAAGAAATTGTTTCTCCCTGCGTGTCCTTTCCCATTCTTCCCGTTCCAATTCCGCCTCCCATCTTCTCCCGCATCCCACTCCGCCTTCCCTCTCCCAACTCCCCTCTCTCGCTTCCCCCGTCCAGTGAACCCACTTCCCGAGTTTTCCTCCCCCCTCCCGTATTCCATACATTCAGTACCGGTACATTCAATTTTCAAACAGCTCGCGTGCCACCTATTGCAATTTTTTATACAAATTTCATAATGCCAGAGCTCACTAGTATATACAGAAATCTTAGCGGGCGTGCTCACAACAACTCACCAAAGTTTCCTCGCAATCGGATGAACGGTTTAGCAACGCATTTTCATGACGCCGGAGCTCACAATTATATATCGAAATCATCGCGGGCATGCACACATCAAATCCACAAAGTTTCATCGTAATCGGACGAACTGTTAGCAATGCATAATTTTATGATACCAGAACTCACTATATATATTAACCATCATGGGATTTGATGTGTGGGTGCACACATCAAATCCCCAAAGTTTCATCGCAATCGGATGAACGGTTAACAATTCATAATTTAATGATGCCAGAACTCACCATTGTATACAGAAGCCATAGCGGGCATGCGCATCAAATCCCCAAAGTTTCGTCGCAATCGGATGAATGGTTTAGCAACGCATAGGCATCTCACACACACATATATGTACAAACCCAGAAACGATATATATAGAGATTTACCCTGTTTTTTTTTGTTATTCTATAAAAAAATAAGAAAGAAATTACGATAATGAGAGCATTTTTATTATATTTTTAACGTGAGGAATAAATTGTTTTTATCGTTTTAATATGTGGCATTTTTGATTTGCTGCCGAAATGGTCAGTTTATTTTGGTTCGCGAATTTGACATCGTCGACGTCACGCTGGTCAATGTCAATGACAGACGTCATCGACGTTGGCGTTTTCTGTGTCATTATGACGTTGTAGCCAGTTGGAATCATTTTAGAGTGTGCGGGTTTAGATTGTTTTTAAATCAATAATAATTATGAACGAAAATATTTAAATTAGACATTTTTAGTATCAGAAATCACGAAAGAAAAATTAACTTTATATCTTCCGCACATTTTTAACGTTATTCATGGTTTGTGATAATACCCCATTGACACCCATATTCTTCTTTATAGACCTTTTGACGTCCAGCTTTGGACTCAGGACCTCCCGTTTCAGTTTTTTGCTTGCACCCTTCAAAGTCTATCTCATCGTCGATCAATAAGTGCAGAGATTAGTCCAGTTTTCTAATTTTGACAGACTAACTAACTAACTATCACCTTGTTTCTCCGCAGGGTTAAACAGAAAGGATAGACCGCTTAACTACTCGGTCTTGGTTAAGATTCACATTCATACATCGCCCCATACATTAGTTTCTTTTATTCTGACTTTGTAGGTGCCTTCAATGTCTTCCTCGTGCCACCCCGACATCTTCTACTATTTTAATTCGCGTTATATATTCTACTTACACTCCTTTCTTTGTTAATTTGATCTACATGCCAATGCGTCACCTTTCTTTATCTTTCTCATTACGCTTAGCCTTGCATTCTTTGCGAATCTGCACAATTTTCACACGATCGTCAAACCAACTCCATAGTACACGCCAAGCTTTAATGCCGGCCTGAACTTGATACGATCCATCCTCGCGCGGTTACTGACCTAACAATGAACTTAAGCGAAAGAGAAAGATGCGTAACATATACGTGCGATAGAGAAAGGCGTGGGCGGGAAGGCATGCCACTTTTCTGACCCTAAACTCGCTTATTGCGAAGATTTCTCTATCAACGCCAGTCCGGTATTAAAGTTTGGCGTGTCCTATAAATAGGTAAAACCCCGCAAGCCATAAAATGAATACTTTACAGCAGACTTCGTAAAACTAATTAAAAAATTAAAAACTTTTAAACTTTATTAATTATACCAACTACATCGGTGATGTTCTCTACCTGTCCCACCAAGAGATCCTGTGTTGATAGCAGTGTCAGTTTAAAACTTGAACAATTTACCACAAAAACTAATAACACAACATTAGTTTTATTTATTTTACGCCCAGAGAGTTTTGTTATATAATATATAATAATTTTGTTAAAAATAGGCGCATGAAATAATTATATAAAAAAATATATATACATGTTTTAAAATACAGTGAACGGAAAGGTTTATAAAGAGATAACCAGAGGTTTGAGTACCTGTAGGTTTGGATTAGATTTTTAATATGATCTTTGAAATTCATCCAAGTTTTTTTTAGGAAAAGGAAGAAGAGGAAGTTCTGGGATGGAAAAAGGTACGATGAGTGGGTAGGAATCTAAGGGTTATGGTACTATGATTCATACGTCCGTCATCCCTCCCACTGCGGTGCAAGGCGATGGATCGAGAGAGTCCGGCTGGAGAGATCTAGATTAAGTCTCTCTCAACCATTCTCTCCAATTCGGCCAGCCATGACCTAAGAACAACCACGACACACCTCACCCCAATCCGGGCCCCCTACTAAGTCACCAAACGGAGCGAACAACTATGGCAGGGGTGTTGGTCATCGAATAAATGATAACTGCAGTAAAGCAGATTATAATGTATTGTTCTTATGTGTAAGTGTAGGCTTAAGGAGTTTGGAACAGTATTTTATTTGGTCTTTAGTATTTTAAATAATTTAGTTAATTCATTTATTTTATTTCTGTCTTCTAGTTTATGATATTTTATGGGAAGTGATAATTTGAGTATTTTGATAATTGTTCAATATTATTAATATGATTTGTGTAAGAGGGAGACCAATCTACCGAGTTTTATTCAATTATGTTTCCAACTAGAGTCACGTGTAACGATTTTAAATATAAAGCCTTTGTGGATAAATTCGGTGGATATGAGCAGCGAAATTAGTTTTCATCCAATATAATATTAAGATCTCTCGTTTTCGTGAAATCTGTGTAAAGCTGTGTTGTTATTGGGATATTTGATTACAGCCGAAGATATGAACAAGACAGGACACTTTTCTACATTTAAAAATAAATTATATTGTATAATAAACTTACTGTTTAACAAATCCTTTTGGTATAATCAATCGTTACTTATATTTTACTATAGTATTTGGCAATGGTTATCATCAGAAATGTTTTTGTATTGCTTGATGTAATCAGCAAAGAGCAATGCCTGGACATTGTCGAAGCATTTTATTATATCGTTGATGAAAATGAGGAATAAAACCGTACCAAAGTGACTTCCTTGCGGTAAGCCGCTAGTCGCGCACAAAGCTTTTGATAACCAAAAAAAAATAAAAAAAAGACTCTTCAAATAAAAGTCAATCAGCCTCAGCAAATGTTGATGTAATGTATTGCAAATCTATTTATTTATAATTTACAGTCAAAACCTTTTAAACACTGAAAGAAAACACAAAACTTTCCACAGATAACATTTTATTGGAATAAAAATGCGTTGCGTTTATTAATTTGTTAAAGAGTATTATAACGTTTTCGAAAAATTTACTGACGTAACACAAATGACACACATTTTCATATTTAGTTACAATGGTTGATTTTCCAACAGTGATCGATGTGCTAATGAAAACTTACCTGATGCATATTCGTTCCTTTATGACTCTACGGACTTTATGGCCTCTACGGACTTTAAAAGATAATTAGGCACTATATATCACACGTATTTCGTAGGTTTATATTAATACAATGTCTCCACGTTTATCAAAAAACACTGTTTGAATATTAAATAAGGTTAACTATTCAGTCACTAAATCAAGTAGTAGATATGTCAATATAATATGAACACAGAGGCAGTGCACCTTCTAGTTAGAACTGAAAAATATAACTGACGTCAACCTGACATGACATGCCTAATGTCAACTTAAATAACAGTTTTCTGTTTTGTAACCTTAAGGCTTTCATAATAAGGTAAACTACTTCTAACTGCAATGGAATATAAGCCTTAAATTTGACCTAACGGTGGAAGGCACACAGGGCCGGCCGTGACTAAAGCGCGATCAAGGCAACATTTCGGGGCGCTGAGATTTGAGGGGCACCAAAATAAAAATACGTGTGCATTACATTATGTATTATGTCAAGTACTTATATCCCACTTGATCTGGGAATAACACTATTTAAGCATATGAATGATGTAGTTATACGTCGATGATTTGCGATGCGCGATATGTTTAAAGAAATATATAATTCGTATAGAATAGGTACCTAACTACTTATAATTTTGTGAATACCCACGTTTGTAGTCAATTGTTGGGAAACAGCATGAAGGGGTCGGGAAGGTTAGGAAATGGGGAAAAGGAAGTTTGGAAAAATGTCAACGTTTATGCAAAAAGTCAGAAAATATTGATAACCTTACCACGGAGAGCAATAATTAAATGAAACATTGTAAGAAACATGCCTACATAAGCAAACTTAAAATCTCAAAATGATATATTTCTTAATAATTAATGAAATTAACCAGGCGATGATATCTACAGAACTATAATTACTAGAAAAACGGATAAGGGACGAGAAATAAATAAAAAAATTGTTAACAAATAAAAAAGAGCCCAGAAATCTCTATTGTAACAAGCGTTCAACTGAAATCCCAAAAGAAATAACTGCACTGAAAAACATGTTTACTTTTTAAAATTAAATTAAATATGTCAGCCACAATCATTGGTTTACAGTTAAAAATTGAAAATATCTACCTTTTTTTACATAACTGCAATGGAAAATATGTTTACTTTTTAAAATTAAATAAAATATGTCAGCCACAATCATTGATTTAAAGTTAAAAATTGAATATATCTACCATTTTTTTTACATGAGCTACACAGGAGGCCCTGAGGAAAATAATTTCCCTCAGGGCCTATGTCATCTTAAGGGATGCTGTATGGAGGGTTTTTTTTAAGGAAATGAATGAGAGGAGAGTTCCGGGAAGGAAAAGGGTTTAAGGGGTGGGTAGGAATCTGAGGTTCAGTGTGTCCTGATCATCCACCTCCAAGACCTAAACAAACCTCACCCCATGAACCCGGGCACCCTTGCTAAACCACCAAATGCAGCGAACCACTTGGGGTGATCTAAGGCAGAGGTGGTGGTTATCCAACAAAGGTTCCCGGGACGGCGGCGGTACCCATTCACACCCCCCAAATTGAAATTTAAATTTTTAAAAATAATACCTACTTAAATTTAAAAATACCTAAATAAAGTAAATTTATCAGAACGCACGATTATGTGATAAATAAAAATAAATAAATGTAACTAATAATAATTTCAAACATTATTTTGCTCCGGGCCGCAAATAGTCCAGAGCCGTCCCTGGAGCTATTTATTAAGGTAACAGGTAGTATGAAATATGAATGAATTTTAGGCTTCCCAGTTATCCTTTCTACGTAAATTCGCTTTGAGAAACAGTAGGTACACATTAATATTAACTGTTGGGACTTAATAAGATGGGGTTTTAACGGTGACCTAATCACCGGGTAGACACCATTGACTTTTTACCTGATCGATCTCAGAACAATGCAGGTTTTACCTATAAAGAAGGACAAAGCGGTGCACCGAACAACAACTTTTAAAATACATGTTTATCTAGGAATACATTCAATTTTATACTATTTTTAGGTCGGCAATAGGCCACTTGCATCACATTTTTTTTCCGGTTTAGGCAAATATTCTAAGACATTCTGTATATATTTTTTTTAATCGTATTTTTGAAACCCTGGTGATTCTTTGAAAATTTCAATCCGAAAAATCAGACCATTTTTCATAAACCGGAAAGACGGGACATAATTTTATGGGTGCGGAAAAACTATAATTACATAGCCGAAAATCATTTAAAAAAAGAACATGTTCCACAAGAAAGGGCACAGGAGAATAACGAGGCATACCAAAAATATTACTTCTCATTAATATTTTTTTCCTTGATCTATCTTATCATTACATAGTATAAAATAAAGTCACTCAAAATGTATGTGCGCATAGATCTTACTATGCAACGGATATTCATGCGGTTTTCACCAATAGATAGAGTGATTCAAGAGGAAGGTTTATATGTATAATACTCGCTTGTTATAGTAGAGAAAAGCCGAGAAATTCAAATAGTCAATTCAGGCAGCGGGCAGCTGGCAAGCGGGTGGTGTGGATATTATAAAGGTTGGGTAATGGGGTTGTGTTTCATTAGCCACAGCAACGTTTGGCTGGGTCTGCTAGTTGATCATAAATCATTATAATGTTCAAGGTCTATATTACTAAATCCAATGTAATATACTTGTTTTTGTAAATTGTAATAATACTAATAATATTATAAATTTTGATTTTCTTAAAATCAGTTCCACTACCATTATACCTCTAAAACACGTACGGACATCGTAAAATGTACGGGGTTCTCTTCAAAACATCTGTCAAAAAGTCAAACCAAACGATAAGTTCGCAGAGAACAAACAATAAATCTGGTTAACGTTAAATGTCGAATTCAAAAATTCGCCTGACATCAAAGTGTTGCCACATAACAAAAATAAATCAGTGTGGAATTTTACAAAATTAATTGGAATATTTTCGTAGTGACGTCACAGGCCCAAATGATGGATTTATTTATTTAAAAATTTAAAAAAATGTACATTTCTAAAATTTTTTATTAACATTTTCGTAATCTTGTTAAAAAAATCTATCCACACGATTTTTTCAAAGTCGTTATGAAATCCATGCAAGTGGCCTATTCCTTTAATGACCCCTCAGCCTTACAAGAATTCCCAGTATGTAGGGTGTACGGCCGATGGAACTACCAGCCGGTTGGGCGACGTCGCAAGGCGGGTTAATGTATATAGGATATTTTAATTCCTGTTGTGTAGGATTAGTGGATATACTTGTATGTATGTACTTGTTTTAGGGATATCCTTGGATATATATGTACTTATGGTAGGGAAGGATGCCTGTAAGACGTTTTACGTGTGTTATTTAACATAAAATTGCCCCGAATAGAATTTACGTAATATTACATTATTTACACTTTAAAATAATAATGTTAAAACTTTTGTAAATGAAATAATTCAGGTTTTGCAATGGGTTCTTTTGAATGATTTAAACTTCTCTTCCAAGAATTTGCTTGCGATGGAAGATTAGTTATTAGTGTATCTCTATGCAATGGAATGTACTTTTTCTTGTTGTAGTTTACGTTTTCTTTGGTGACCGAACAACCCAACAATGTGCAAGTCGTTACTCCTTTGAAAAGTCATTAAAATTGATGAAAAACAACTCCTAGGTTAAATAGGTTACGTTAGGTTAGAACATTGGCTACAATTTTTTTTTTCATCGCTTTAATACGCCGCTACCCGAATTTCTACCGATTTCTTTCAAACCTCCCTTAAATATTTGAAGTTTTTAAGCTCTTAAAAATATATATGTTATTTTTGAAGATAATATGCCGCAAATTATATAAAATTCCCTAGATGAAAAAAAATCGCAAAGTATGCTCCAAAAATTATTATAAACACGTTTGTTTCAGTTATTTTCCAAGGTATATGTATGAAATAATTCAAAGTGTTTCTTTAAATGCTGTTTAAGACAACCCTCGCGAGATTTTTTGCTCTATTATAAACGAGTCGTGTTTTATTAAACATTTTCGTAATTTTCGCATCGATTTTATCCTTTCAAATATTAGCGCGCCCCTCTAACATTCATAATTACATATCTCTCCATCTTCTTCTTTTTCTGCGCGGTTGCGGGGCCTTAATGACTTTTCAAAGGGCTGTTTAACGCCTTTCTTTATAGGGGTTACATTGTTTATTTCTCTTAGATTTGATTCCCCTTAAAATATGTAGAATTAAAATACTGTTTCCAAAAAATTAAATATTTTCTTGTAATATAAAAGGGGCACAAATTCAAGACAGGTTTACAAATGTAATTCTTTCAACAACCTTGTTGCTTATATTAAAGTCTCCTACAATGTCTTCTAACTCGAGACATACTCAGCCTAGTTAGGTGGTTAAAATTAAAACATATGTGGTTATTTATCATTTTTGATTAAATACAGATAAATCTAAAATCTAAAGTACAACTTTTTTATGTTATTTCACGGTCTTATAATATTATTTTCTCTCTTACAGCGCCCTAGCTGAAAGTAATATTTCACAAAATAGGATGCAAAAAAATTAGCCAAGACTTTGTACCACAATACAATAATTCCATTCCACCCGAGCCTCTTCTCTTGTAGAGTTAATAATTCAAGTAAATATGCAATATTGGGAAGCATTTCCCTCCATGGTCCCGTTCCTCTGGCAGTTTGGCTGGAGATTGGTTATGGAATATTTAAAGGCTGAGACTTCATCCGAAGGTTCCATTTGTTCCTTGCCGCATGTATCCTAAGTACATTTACACACTACTGGAATATTATAATATGCAATGTAGAAACGGAGTCTTTATTGCGGAAATTCATGGTATATCCACTTACTTAATTTTCTTTCTGTTGTTGAAGCGGAAATGCAGTATACATTTTATTAAATACTGGCTGGTACCCGGCATGCGTTTTTTAATATATTTCTGTATGGAGGGTTTTTTTGAGGAGAGGAAGGAATGAACATTGGTCTTGAAGAGACCCATGTTATAGGAGGGAGGAAACACAAAGGCCGACAAATCGTTCCACAGCCGAGCTGTTGACCACAAGACCGAGTCGAAGAAGCTACCCGTTCTCATGTGACCAATGTCAACAGTGTACATATGTTGGGCACGCGTTTGGCGTGTTTCCCGACAATGCGCCGGTGCCGAAGGAATCAATGACGCTAGTTCCTCGGAGCATCTTCCATTGTAATACCGGTAGAACAAGGATAGCATTTCCACCCGACGCCTGTGCTCTAAAGATTGCAATCCGTCTATGAAATTAGGTGAAACTATCAGACCGACCGCCCGAGTCGAGGGTGCGTTGCTATGCCATTAAATAAAGAAATTGTTTCTCCCTGCGTGTCCTTTCCCTTTCGTCCCGTTCCCATTCCACCTACCCTTCCTCTTCGGCGTCCTCTTCCCCTCTCGTGTTCCCACTCCACCTCCTCCACCTTCCCTCTCCCCCCTACTCCCTCCCCTCTCCCCCCTCCCGCATTATACGTTCAGTCATTGCATTTTTTAATAAAAATTTCATAACGCCAGAGCTCACCAGTAGTTTTATACAAACATTGTCCTGACAATAACGAAAAAAAAGAATTATCCAATTTGGTACAATCGTTCGGAATGCGCGTACATACGTACATTTCGGTGATTAATTTTTGAAAATAAATTGTATTTTTCCTATTGAATGGTGCAGACATACGTACACCATTGGTACCATTTTCGACTGTTAACATTTAGTGTGTAAGAAAGAGGGGCAGCATTATATGTTTAAGAACAAAAGCAAAACAATCAGCGCATTGACATGTGACGTTTTTGAATTTTTGGAATTCACTCACGTCTCAATATTATACTTAACTGCAACTCTTTCAAAAGATGTGAATTCGTTCCGTACAAAATGTACGAGGAAAAGAATTTTCATTATATTTTTTTTTCGCAATTTTTTTCCGATGTTTTATTAGAGTTATTCTGCTTTTCGGGACGGAGACAAATCCACAAACCAAAGACCATAAAAATCGGTCCAGCCGTTCTTGAGTTATAGCCGTTCTTGGCGTAACTAATCCGACTTTGTTTTATATATTAAGATGGGAGTCGAACCAGCTATTGTCTACCAAAATATCGTTGACTTTTTTAATAGTTTTTTTATTATTTTTTTTTATTAGTAATAGAAGGTACATAAATTACAAATAATTTTTATACAGTAATTAATAACATAGTAGAATATTTGATGTACCCCCATAATTAAGCAAGGCTTGTGTGTATGGGGGGGTGTTATTGTATTGCTTTTTTTATATCATTCAGTTTAGGTTTTCAGTATAATTTTTGAGGTGAGTTTTAAAATTTTTTATATTGGTATTCATGTTTCTAATTTTTTCTGGTAATGAATTAAAAAATTTTGCTCCGAGATATTTATGACTCAATTGTCCAATTTTTTTTTTACATTTTGGAGTGGGAAGTATTGATGTTTGTCTAAGACTTCTGTTATTTTTAAAGGGTGCAACTTGATTTTTAATATTATCTTTATAAATTTGTAATGTTGCATGATAAAAGTATAATGCACTTAATTTTCTGACCTTAAATTGTTTGAATAAAAGTTCTGACGAATATGAGTAGGGTTTTTTTTAAATTGTTTTTATTATTAGTTTTTGTGATATGTAAATTGTTTGTGTTTGATTTTTATATGTACCGCCCCATCCTATAATGCCGTATTGTATAATTGATTGACAGAAAGCGAAGTATGTGGTTCTAAGTAATTTTTCGTTTAAAATATCTCTTAAACATCTAAATATATATGTTTGTTTCATTTCTAAATATATAGTTATGTATCATGGTGTAACTGTGTATTGGAATACAAAATTTAAGCTCTGCTAAGGTCATCAATCGTAGTTTTATTTTTTCAAGGGTTTTTAGACACCTACTGATAAGATGTTGAAGGATTCAATGATAGGTAGTAAACAAAAGAATATTACCTTTTTTCAACAATTCATATTAAAAAAAAAACTAAATCTATTTAGAGAAATTCAGTTTTTGTATGGATTTCTTAACTATGTAAAGTTTTATATTATTTACAAGACTTTTTAAACGCCGAGTGGATATTTCAAGAAAATTATTTGTATTGTTTACAATTTGGGAGGTGGGTATCAGTGGCGATCTTTGAGTTTTCAGTGAGCTAGAGTGCTAAGATTGAAAAATACGACGTTATTGATGTTGTTGTAGCTGAAAATGGTTTTTTTTTTAAATTTCATATCTTGAAGGAAGATATTCATAAAAAAGGCATTTAATTTGAAAAAAAAATTCATTTTCAGTTACAACAACATCAATAACGTCGAATTTTTAAATCTTAGCACTCTAGCTCACTGAAAACTCACGAACCGCCACTGGTGGGTACCGCCGCCCTGGAACCATTTATTCGATAACCAACACCCCTGCAATTGGTCACTCCATTACGTTTTGTGATTTATCCAGGGTATCCGTGTATATGGGATGAATTTTTTTCTAGGTATTGGTGGCGAATAGTTTTGCTCGTCTGCTGCGTGGCGGGACGGATCGAGATGGACTGTTTGAGGCAGGCATAATCTAGACCTCTAGACAGACTCTTTCGATCCATAGCTCTGCACCGCAGTGGGAGGGATGGATTCACACGTTTCTTATTCCTGGACACATTGACCCCCAGATTCATAACCACCCCTCATACCTTCTCCTTTATAGAACTTCCTCTCCTTCCTTTCAATAAAAAGACCCTCCACACAGCATCCCTAAAGATGACATAGGCTTTAAGGGATTTTTTCCTCGGGGACTCCCGTGTGGAGCTATAAAAATATCTATATCTAATAATACTTACAACTTAACATAATATTTGATACCTACCCCTTTTCATAATTTCTTTATTTTTTCTCTCTTCCTCTTTATGTTAAATTTCTTTTATATTATTTGTTTTACATACATATATTTTTTGTTAAATATATATTCTCCGCCTTTTTAAGTCGAGCATTACTCTAAAAAAATTGAAAGACGAATTATTTAAGGTATCTTTAATAAAAAAGCTTTTTTAATGTATAATAATAATACGTAATTAATTATACCATCATATTAAAAAATATATATTAGGAAGTCATTGAATGATATCATGAAAACAATCTGTATTGGTGAATTATAAATAAAATAAAATAAAATACTTTCTACAGACAATAACAATAAACAAATATGGAAAACAGTCAACTTAGCCATGGATAACACTAAAAAAACACAAAAAATAAAATACATTGAACATGAAAATAAAATAATAGATGCTAATATTCAACCTAAACAATGCGCAAACATCTTTAATTCTTTTTTTGCTAATGTAGGAAAAAATCTTGCGAAAAATATCAATAAATCTTTTAACCCGAAAAAACAAACGATTGAAAATGTACAAAATCAAAATAATTTATCAAAATTTGAAACAACCTCAGAAAGTGAAGTTTTAAAAATAATAGAAGGCATGAAAGGAGGTTCGTCTCCCGGATTTGACCTTATTACAGTACATTTTCTAAAATCCATGAAAATTCATTTGGTAAAACCAATTACTCATTTGATAAACTTAAGTTTAACAGAGGGAATATTTCCGACAAACTATAAAAATACAATTATTTCACCTATTTATAAATCTGGAGATCCTCAACAAGTAACTAACTATCGCCCAATTTGTCTAATCTCAAACATTGGAAAGATTTTTGAAAAAATTGTGAAAAACCAATTGGTCGGTTTCCTAGAAAGTAATAAAATTCTTCAAAAAAACCAATTTGGTTTTATAAAGTCACTCAGCACACAAGATGCTATTGCTAATGTAACCTCATACATCAATGAATCATTGGATAAAGGTGAAAAATGTGCCGGTATATTTATTGATCTCAGAAAAGCTTTTGATAGTATATCCCATGAGATTCTACTAAAAAAACTAAACAATATAGGTATAAAAGACAATGCAATTAAATGGATTTCGAACTACCTAAAAAATCGACCGCAAGTCGTAAAAATAAATCAGATTAATAGCGATAAAGAAATATCAGACTTTGGAATCCCTCAAGGTACAGTAATCGGACCAATCCTTTTCACCATATATGTTAATGACATTTTTTTTCAACCACTACATGGCCAAATTACTTCATACGCCGATGATACGGTACTAATAATTAGCGATAAAACTTGGGAAAAAGTAACATTTAAAGCCATCGAAGACATAAATATTTTAAAGAATTTCTTCGACGTAAATTTACTATCACTAAATGGTGATAAAACATTTGTAATTCCATTTGCAATACACAAAAATGATACCCCTAAAAACATTGATATCATCATCCATGATAATTCCAAAACACATAGTAAAAATTATTGTATCCAAAACTGCACAATATTAAAAACAACAAACACAATCAAATATTTAGGAGTCATTATCGATAAAAATTTGAAATGGAAGGAACAAATTTGTCAAGTTGTAAAAAAAATTAGAAAATTGATTTATATATTTTTAAGAATCAGAAATTTTTTATCTGTAAAAAACTTATATCTAATATATTACGCTTTGGTTCAATCAACTTTACAATATGCTATCATTAGCTGGGGATCCGCATACAAAACTAATCTTTCCCCAATTGAAGTTGTGCAGAGGCTAATAATTAAAATCATATTAAAAAAACCTTCTGACTACCCAACGGATCAATTATTTAAGGAATTCCAAGTACCATCTTTCAAAGATCTATACAATAGAAATGCATTGATTCAAATTATAAAAGAAAAAGAAAAATATCAATTTATAACTGAAAACCGTACTAGACATAAATATATTTTTTCATGCCCAAAATTAAACACTTCCTTTGCACAAAATTATTATACTTATCAAGGAAGACTTATTTTCAACCGATTACCGGATGAAATTAGAAAAATAAATGATAAAATCCAATTAATAAACACTGTAAAAAAATATTTTAAAGATAATCTCAAAAAAAAAAAAAAAACAGTTTCCGACTAATCTAATCTACTTATAACTCAGTTTCCAAGTGATACTCCATTCTTCAAATAAGTTAAATTTTGTATTGTTTTTAGCAACTAATTACAATAATTCTGGACACATTATCCAAACAGTAAAATTGTTTTGATAGTAGATAAATACTTATAATCACATATCACCGAACTTACAACTTATTGTTTTTTACATTCACATTGTAATTTAAGAACTTAAATATAGCATTAAAAAATGTACACTACTCTTCCAGACACAAGCTAACGCTTCCATGGAAGAGTGGTATTAACATATTTGAATATGAACATGTAAGCAAATTAATACATCATCTAAATGTACATTATATTTTATATGCTAAAAAATAAAAAAAAAAAAAAAAAAAAAAAAATAAAAAAAAAAAAAAAAAAAAAAAAAAAAAAAAAAAAAATTATTTTAGGTAGGTACTGTAGTCAGTTTTTTATGACCCCTTTGTGATTTGAAAAGAAAGTTTTCCAAAAAAGGAATGCACCACAGTGAGAGGGATGGATTCATACGTCCATCACTCCTGGACACACTGACCCCCAGATTCGTATCCACCCCTCATACCCCTTTCCTTCCCAGAATTTTCTCTCCTTCCTTTCCCGAAAAGACCCTCCACACAGCATCCCCAAAGATGACATAGGCCCTGAGGGGAATTATTTTAAAATTAGCCTACGAAAGAATGAGATAGTATAATCGGTCTCCTCTTTGTGCGGTGCTTCATAGCCTTCCCACTCTTGTGTACTTTGTTTTCTGAAGGTGTCACTTCTACTGCGTGTGAATTGCACATTATGATACCTCGTGCGAATTGCATGATTTTTTTTCATGCTTTTTGGTAATGCAATGCATTTGTGAGGCGAAACAATGATAAAGCGTAATAAAAACATTTCATCTAAGTTTATTTAGAAAACAAACAATTATATGTGTATATAATTTCATTTTTAATTTAATAGTGTATATGTCGGCGGCCGATCGTAAAACCATGCAGATCATGATGCGCCTAGCTACTTCGTGCAGTGCCTGGCGGCAGATCGTGAAGTACCTCAGGCGCATCATGATCGGTCTGATTTTACGATTTGCCTGCGACATAATATATAAAAACAAATAAACGTTAAGTTCCATTTAAGATAATTTATTTTATGGATATAGATTTGAAAAATATTAAAAGTTTTATTATTACATAGCATTAGTAAAAAAATAGTAAATTAACGATGAATAGCTAAGAGTTTTAATGTTAATTGTATTATAAAAAAAGTATTTTTTATTTTCATGATAAACTTTAAATAAAAAGTAAAATAGTACAAATGTACAAGAAGGAGTTAATAAATTTATATAAATATATTTAAAATCGGATTTTAAAAATAACTTAGTTTACATAAGAACATGTTCAAGAGCAAATGTTCAGTTATATAAAACAAATTAAATATGGTTCAAGGAGTACTTTATATATAAGAATCTATAACATTTATGAAGTTTTATAAATGAAAGCCAATAAATCGAAATATATAGAGCGTGATACATTATACTGAATCATTCCGGGGCATTACTAAATCATTTTCTATTCGTCGTGGTGGTAAACGAAGAATTGGTTGAAGTAAGTGTTGAAGGAGTCCCTGAGTATTCTCTGCTCATCTCAGTTCTCTGCATCCTCTTCATCGTCATCATTAATGGAATAATCCTTTTCATTTCGGTGCATTACTGAATCATTTCCTATTCGTCGTAATAATCGAAGAATCTGTTGTTATTTATGTTGGAGTAAGTGTAGGAGAAGTCCCTGAGTATCTTCTGATCACCTGAGTCCTCTGCATCCTCTTTATTGTCATCATCAATAGAATGATCCCTTTCATTTCGGAGCATTACTGATCGTCGTGGTAGTCGAAGAATCGGTTGTAATTTATGTTGAAGAAACTGTTGGAGAAGTCCTTGAGTATCGTCTGCCCATCTGAGTCCTCAGCGTTCTCTTTATGATAATTATCAATGGAATAATTCTTTTCATTCCGGTGCATTGCTGAATCATTTCCTATTCGTCGTGGTATTCGAAGGATCGGTTGTAATTTATATTGAAGTAAGTCTCGGATATGTCCTTGATTATTCTCTGCTCATCTGAGTCCTCTGCATCCTCTTTATCGTCATCATCAATGGAATGATCCACTTCGTTCCGGAGCATTACCGAATCATCTACTGTTCATCATGATAGTCAAAGAATCGGTTGTAATTTATGTTGAAGTAAGTGTCGGATAAGTCCTTGATTATTCTCTGGGCATCGGAGACCTCTGCAGCCTCTTCATCTTCATCATCAATGGAATAATTCTGGGGAAGAAAAGAAATATTAATTAGACTTTTGAATACGTAACAACTGCGCGACCTTTTTCATTAAAATCTTAATTTCGTATTCGGGTCAAAATAACCAAATAAAAACTATTTTTTTAAATCAAAAGACATAGCAAATATTTTCGTGAGATTATATGGATGTGAGCTGTTTTAGTTAAAATTATAAAATGTATGTTAAGAATAAATATTAAAATCTCAAAAATGTTCTCTATAATTTTGCTATTATTTTGATTAAATTTAAACTGTTTGATTGTGTATTTTGACTTCAAATCCAATTTGAAAAAGGCCAGAATGTACGAGAATATTTGAAAGCAACAGTCAGAGAACCGCCATTACTGGGCCTCTGTCTTCTTTGGGAATGCTGTGTTTTTATTTTTATATTAGCTCCAAAGTGAATATGGGTCTTGAAAAATCAATGCTGAAGTTGGGAGGAAAATGGGGACTATGGTAATTAATGGAGCTTTTAATATTATTTAGTTATCTGGAGTGACGTCATTAACTTCTTCAATATTCGAAAACTCATTTTGTGGCGTTCTTTTAAATAAATGAAAATGACTTTGTATACACCACTTATTTAATCAAAATTAGAAACATGTTTCAAAACCAAATGGTATCTTCGTCAGTGTGAAACTAAAAATAACGAAAGTTAACAATTATAGACAAATTACCGACAAATTAAAAACATTACAAATAGTGTAAATGAATTTGTTAAGGTGTCATAAAAAACAATTATCTGAAATAATATATTTAAATTGCTTTAGAATATCTGGTAACTACATTTATTCATTTTTAAACTTTTATAAATTGACACAAAAAAATAAATCAACGTTAAATGATTTTTCGTTTCCAAAATTTGTCATTATTTAAACACCCTAGGTGCTTTTCTACCGGACACACTGATGATGGACACTGCAACGCTGTCCGAAACGTTGGCTAAAGAAGGAGGTAGCGCAACACGGCATAACACGCCAAAAACAAATAACGAAAATACTTTTGACGGTGAAAATTTTAAAACGAATCTCACCTTAGGTGCTCCTTAACTCTAGTATTGAAAGTCTTCCCAATATTAAAAAAAATACATTTGTATTAAATAATTCTTTCGACATAAACAAAGGGTTAAAAAAAATACAAGCAAAGACAACGGGTTTATAATTAGAAACTTAGAAAAAGCAACTTAATAGCAAATTAATTATTAATAACTATATATATTTTTTAAATAGCCATCCGTTAAATTTATTTTTATATTATTACTCAAGTTCATTATAAATAATGTTTATTGTTTATTATTTTGTCTAAATTAATAAAGGTTTTTAAACTATAAATATAACTATTAAATAATATAAAATAATTTCTGCATATTATTTTTCATAATTGTATTTTAAGATAACTTTAACTAATCAAACAGAATTATACGCATTATTTTCTTTTTGTCTATAGGTCTATTAAATTTTATTCTTACGAAGAAACCGTTAATTTTGAAACATGATGACAATTTTTAAATGTTTATTTAATTTAAATACGAAGTGACTTGTTTTCATCTAATTGACTTCAATAATTTTATTGGTGAATAGTGTTTACGATATTCTCGGATATGGTGGTTTGTTTAAGAATAGTTACATTGGATGATGACTCACCATAAATAAGGGGTTCATCGGTACGTGCGCCAGTTCATCAGTATCATGGGAGAATATGTTCATTTCATCCGCCAGTTCATCGTCATCATCATCACTGCTGAGGCTCGAAACTGGAAAAACAAGAAACACTTATTAGATAATCGCAATTACGCCATTTTGAAGCAGTGTAAAATGATATATTTTATCTTTGAAGAATATAATACCATCAAATCTAAACAAAATATGAAAATAGAACAAAATGCAGAAAAATAACAAGCTATTGGTCGTAATTGTTCAATGATATATTACATTGATGGGAATGGCCTTCAAAAGTCATTATGAGGAGACAATTATTTTAATAAAAAACTCAATATTTATGTAGACTTTTAGAAAAGGGTCAGTAAACGTCCCACATAAAATAAAATCAGTTACCTAGGTTAAAAACCAGTTCTTCGAACAGTTGTTCTCAATTAAACAGTAGCTGCCAAAAACACGAGAAAAAATGGAGGCGTCTACTAATATCTACAAGAATTCCAAATACTGAAAAAATCGAACTAATATCTATGAGAACCAAAGTGTTGACGAATATCTACAGTTCAAACTGTTGACTAATATCTATGAGAACCAAAGTATTGACGAATATCTACAGCTCAAACTGCTGACTAATATCTATGAGAACCAAAGTGTTGACGAATATCTACAGCACTGGCAGAGGTTGGATTTGCAATAATGTGTAGCATATTGGAATAACGTAATATTGCGTACGCAATTTAAAAAACTTAATTTATGAAAGTATGTATGTAAAAATCCCTAATATCAGACTATTGGACACATTTAGCTGATTAGTCAAACCTACGCTCCGTAGATATTAGTTCAACCTACGCTCTGTAGTTATTAGTCAACACTGGGATCGTCATAGATATTTATCCGACCTTAGCTATGTAGATATTAGTCAACACTCTAAAGTTCGTAGATATTAGTTCAACATATGAGCTGTAGATATTCAAATCAAATCAAAAAATATTTATAATTAGAAATATAAATATTTTATATAAATTAGAAATTTTAGAGATTAGAAAGAGCGTTAATGCAAATTTAAATATTATTAATAATCAAAAATTGTTTTTAAATGACCCATTATTAAATCTATTCCCCTTTTAAATTTTTTAAAATTTTTTAATTGTTCTATATTGCCCCTCGTCCCTTACACATTATTTTCTTTCAAATTTTATTATTGTTTATGTCTATTATTTTTCTCTATTACCTATTTATGTCTATTTTTAAAAATTAGTTCTGTCAAAACCCTGAGGAAGTCAGCTTTGCTGACGAAACATGTCGGTTTTTGTAAATAATTAAGTGGTTAATACAACGTTATTTATTAATTTGAAAAAATATTTATTGTAAAATAAAAATTACAAAAGGTGTAGCTTATGGGTAGACCCCATTTCTTCCAGCTAACCACATTTATTTAATTACAATGTTTATATAATATTATTTGTTTTATTATAATTACAATGTTTATACAGATAAAATAACAATATACCAATGAAAAAAAAATACAAATATATATACCAATAAAAATAGGCTTTTCATTTACGTGAGGTATTCACTCAACGTGTAGTGACATTTATTAACAAGGAAAGTGTTTAGTGACGATTTGAATTTGTGTGTATCTTGTATTTGTTTAATGTTATGTGGAAGGTTGTTAAATACTTTAATGGCCATGTAGTATGGTCCTTTTTGGAATATTGTTTTGTTTGTTTTTGGTATTAATAGGTTTTCTGTGAGCCTTGTAGCGTTTTTATGTGTTGAGTTTTTTTAGTGGGAACTTGTCTGTAGATGATTGCACTAACATGCATAACTCCATTATATATAATGTCTGTGACTGTCAGAATTTTCAGATTTTAAACATAGGTCTACATGAATCTAAACGACCAGAGTTTGTAATTTTTCTTATGCATCTCTTTTGTATGATGAAGACATCTTTGGCGTTTACCGAGTTTCCCCAAAAAATAATACCGTATTTTATTATTGAATATACATAACCATAGTATGCGGCTATTACTGATTCGGTGTTCAATATTTTTCTCAAGGTACCCAGAACATAAGAAAAACTACTGATTTTTGCTACAATTTTTGAGACATGTTCTTTCCAGTTTATGTTTATGTCTAATTCTATTCCCAGTAGTGAACAGGTTTGGGAAGGTTCGATAATGTTATTATTAATGTTTACATTTATATTTATAGGTGTAGCTTGCACTGGACAAAATTTTAAAATTTGGGTTTTGTTTGTGTTGAGTGATAGATGTTGCGATAACAGCCAGTTTGCTATTAATTGGCAAGTCTCATTAACTTGTTTGTTAAATTCGTCAACGTCTCCATTACATTTTTTTAAAAAAATTTTTTTTAAACTTTATTTATTCTCATTTCTTTGTACATATAATGTATAATAGCAAATAGTATACATATAATAACATAATATATAATACAAATAGTATGAACAAGAAATGAAAACCCACTAAGGCACTGCCTGAGTGTGGGTAATATTAAAACAAAATATTCAAAACATTCAAACAACAAAGCGGTGTCATCAGCGAACATTGAACATTCTGTGCCAGCAATTATTGGGAGTTCGTTTATATATATAAGGAAGAGGAGAGGCCCAAGAATGCTTCCTTGTGGCACACCCTTGTTTATTTTTCTCCATTTGGATTCTACCATGTACTGGACCATTTTTTCATCGATATTTGAAATTTGAACTTTCTGCTGACGATTTTTTAAGTACGATTCAAACCATTTTAATGCTAATCCTCTAATACCTACATGTTCAAGTTTAATTAGAAGAAGCTCATGATCAACATTGTCGAATGCTTTTGAGAGGTCGAGAAAGATACCTACGGTTTTTTTAACTAACATTAATATTTTCTAGAATTTTGTTCAAAAAATTGAATACTGCCTGTGTTGTTGAACGGCCTTTACGGAATCCAAATTGTTGTGGACATATTATCTCAAAGTTTTCGAGAAAGTTATAATTGCGATTGTACATGGCTCTTTCAAATATTTTAGAAAAGTTTGGTAATAAGGATATCGGTCTGTAGTTTGAGATTTCCTGTTTAGAACCCTTCTTATACAAAGGTACAATAATAGATTGTTTTAATTGTTCTGGGAAGGTTCCTGATTCGAAAGATTTGTTAATTAATATTTCCAACGGGTAACTTAACGCTTCTGCACATGCTTTTATAATTTTTATAGGGATTTTGTCAGTGCCGACACTGCTTTTATTTTTCAGTTTTACGATGATTTTAATAATTTCCTCCCTGTTTACAGGCGTTATGAAGAATGATCGCGACTGTTTGTTTTCGACTGTTTTGGCAGATTGTGGATGTAGAGATGTATTTTGTGGTGGTGGTGGTGGTGCAAAGAAAATGTTAAATTCATTTGCAATGTTTTTTGGTTCTGATACCAGGTTATCATTTATTTTAAGACAGATTTTTGGTTTACTTTTAGAATTAGAATTATTTGAGTTCTCTTTTATTATGTTCCACGATGTTTTGGTTTTATTTTGCGCGTTTTGAATTCGTTTACTATTATAATTCCGTTTAGCTACCTGTTTTACTTCACTAAGAATTTTTTTGTAATGTTTGTAATTGTTTATGATTGTGAGGTCATTTGCGTTTTTTTGTTTCTTGTACAGATGTCTTTTTTGTCTAATAGATACCTTAATTCCAGTCGTTACCCAATTTATTTTGCGTTTTTGGGGATATTTATACAGTTTAAAGGGGAAACAAAACTTCATACCATTATTTATTTCATTAATGAAGTATTCGTAGCTGTCATTAATGGATACAAAGGATTTCAGTGGTTCTTAACATATACATGATAAGTAATTGTTAAAAATGTTAGTGTTTTCTGTGTTAAATAATTGTTTTTTTATACACCACGTTTGGTTTATATTATATTCTGTTTTTACGTGCATTAACTGTGCCATGTGATCTGATACAGCTAATTCTGTGACTTCCTATGTGTATGAGCTTTTTGGTATATTTGTACCTATATGATCAATTATACTTTTTTTATTTCCTTGTATACGAGTAGGTTTTTCAATAATCAAACGTATGTTGTGAGATTTTAATGTGTTTTTGAGTGAATCTGCGTTTTTGTTCTTGTAGCTTGTATCAATATTTCACCTCAGAGTATTATTTGTTTTTTGTTATTTTTGCAAATTTTGTTTAGTAAAAGTTCAAGTTGTTCAAAAAAAATATTAATATCAGAGTCATTATAGTAAACTGTACAAATTATCATTTTAAGTTTTGGAATTTCAATACCAACACATTCAAATACAAATTCTTTTGTTATTTGTTTAATAAATTTTAGTTCTTTAAATTAAATGTTTTCGTTTAAGTAAATGGAGACACCTCCATGAATATGACTCTCTCGACAAAAAATTGAACCTAATTTATAACCATTAAAACTAATAGATGTCGTTTCGTCCTTTTGTAACCAGTATTCGCTAACACAAAGTACATCGATGTTTTTTTCATATAGAATATTTTCTAATTCTAAGATTTTATTTCGAATGCATTGCACGTTTTGATGCATTATTATGAAGGTGGATTTGATGTCGTCAGGTTTAGGAGTACGTGTATTATTCATAAAAAAATAGTTTGTTTTTTCGGGTAAGGTGAGTTCCTGTCATCTCGGGTTTGTGTAGGAATGGATGAATGAATATATTTTGGGTTTTTTTCTGATGGATAAACAGGCTGTAGATATTAGTATCTGGAGTCGAAAAAATAGGTCCAATTTAATATTATTCAATTTTAAATTTGTAATATGAGATTCACAAAAATGACCCTAAAATAAGAAGTTTCGGTGGTCGATTAGTTAAGGGGTTCGTCCCAGTGAGACGAGAGATCCTGGGTTCTTTACCCAGTTGCGAACGTCAGTGTTTTAGTTTTCTATGTATTGTTCTTTTTCAATTTCCATTTAGATTCCATTGATGGAAATAAATTATAATAAAAGACAATTATTATAATGGATAATTTAATATTAATACAAAAGTATTCATTTCACAGTAGTCACTTATACAATATTTATATTGTATGGTGTAAAGTGTGAAAGATGTGTACTGTAAATGATAAATCATGTATGCACAGTTTTTCGTGAACACCTCACTAAGAGAACCTGCACTAATTAAAATTTGCAGTAGTTGACTTTTACCAAACTTCATTGACAGGTTAGATTAGGGTAGACACGCAGTAAATTTTCGAAAACAGTACAAGATTTAAAGAGCAAAAATCATATGAGTGATGGATCTTACGAAAAATCTATCTATTAGACACGTATATCTGAATATACGGGTATTAATTAAGTGAAGTACTGTACTTAGTTTAACCAGTTAATCCTTACGTTATTTGGAGTAAAAAACGAAACAAAATTTGGTGACTTTTGTTTTAAAAATTTTTATTAAACAATTAAAAAAAATCTACATGCCGGCATTGGTCGGCCAGTCGAATAACCGCCCATCAATAACTCTCCAATACCTATTGATTTTTTTAGGATTTTAGTTGAAAAAAAAATCTCGTAAATGTCACCGGAGACCAACATTTGGTTGATATTTTTTACATCAAATAGCGTGAGGAATTTCTGTTGAAAGTAAGTCAAGCATGTCCCTTAACTCCCATACACAATTATTTATTTTTATTTTTTTTATTTATTTATTTTATACATTTTACAAATATAAGACAAAAAGTCCCGATAAACTACTTTTTAGTAGTTTGTCTAACGGGTTCTTTACATTAAAGATCTTATTATAGTGATTTAAATAGTTACATTTTTACAGTTAAAGATATAAAATTAAATAATTTTTTTTTTTACAGAAATATACTTAGATACATTTTTACAATTAAGATAAAATTAAATTTTTTACAGAAATATACTTACATAAAAAAAAAATTATGAAAACATGAATAACAATTTTAAAGTCTTTAGAATAAGTAATATGTTATTGTAAGCTAATACAAATGAATTCTTTCCGTAAGCCAAGTCTTCAGTAAGTTCACCAATTGTTTGTTTTGGGTACAGTTTTTAATTTCAGCTGGAAGCATATTTAAACAACTGGGAATCATGTAATTTAACGTTCTTTGTCCATATTTATTTGTATGTTTAGGTACAATTAGTCCTTCATTAAAGTTAAAACGAGTATTATGGTTGTGTTCCAGCCTGTTTATATATAAAGGGTTATTTATGTGCTGAAATATAATTTTGTACCACATAATTGCTCTCACTGAAAGAATTTTGAGACTTTGATAAAAGTATGGAATATTATGCCTTTCTTTGTATAAATTTTTTCAGCTAATAATTTAACCAATGAATTTTGCACTGATTGAACATGGTCTATATTTGTTTTACAAGAAAATCCCCGAGCTGTTATTCCATACCTTATAACAGATTCAGCTAGAGATAAATAAATTATTCGAAGTGTGCAGAGAGGAACCAAAAATTTTAGTTTATACAATCTGTTTACAATTGATCTTAATCGTGCACAAACTTTGTTTATTTGTATATCCCACTTGAAAAAGCAATCAATAATAACACCTAAATAAACATACTCTTTAACTAGTTCCATATTTTCACATGTACACGATGCTGGAATACCATTGTGTAAGCAATCTGATGTATGTGTCTTTATTTCAGGTGTAATACATACCTTAACATTAGGGGATCTTATGTGTAATAATTTAGTTTTTTTGGCATTTATAATTAAGCCAGAGTCGTGAGACCATTTTAAGAGTTCAATGTAGTCTTTTTGTAAAAGATCTATACAAGTTTGCAAATCACTGCTAGAAATAACTAAAGCAGTATCATCCGCGTATACAAAGTACTTTACATGTCTAAAAATGAATTTAATAAAAGATACATATATAATATATAGGATTGGACCTAATATGGAACCTTGAGGAACGCCGGCAAAAAACTTCTTTTTTTTACTTAAAGATTTTAAGAGTTTTAATTTCATGCATCGGTTGTTTAAGTAATTTTCAAAAAGTTTTAGTAGTTTTCCTCTTATTCCTATAATTTCTAGTATTTTAAGTAATTTACCATGATCAATGGTATCAAAAGCTTTCGAATAATCTATAAATAAGACTAATGTATGTTTTTTACAGTTTAATTCATTATTTATCATGTTGGCAAATTTTTGAAGCAGCAATTCGGTACTCTTTTTTTTTGGAAACCGTATTGATTAGTATCTATTATAGAAAAATCTTCTAAATATTTTATTAATTTTATTTGAATATATTTTTCAAGAATTCTTTCTAGAGATGGCAAGGTACTAATTGGTCTAATACAGTGTGGTCACCTCCCTTATATATAGGTCTTATAATACTACATTTTAAATCATCGGGGATTTTAGTTTGAAATAAGATTCTGTTTATAAAATGGGTTATAATTGGACCAAGGATTAAAATATGTTTTTTAATATCTTTCATCCTGATATTATCAATTCCTGGGGAAGAAATCTTCATTTGTCTAACAATACTTTCTATATCCGCCGCTTTTGCCCTCGGTAGGTACATGCTTTGAGGCATCGCCTCTGGTTCAAATTCAGTTGTCTTATGATTGCACTTATGTAACATATTGTAAACACTTTCAGAGAAATAATCAACAAAATCATTTATTAAAACTTCTTTTGTTCGATCTTTCAACAGATATTTAGAAGCATTTTCATCACAGTCGTTTTTACATTTAGTTCCTAAAATTTTATTACACTCCTCCCATGTTTTTTTTGAATCTTGAAAATAGTTTTTGAATTTATCATTATAGTAAGAAGTTTTTAGTTTAACTAATAATTTATTTAACACATTTCTAAAACATTTATATTCTTTCTCGTAATATTTGTTTGTCGGAGCATTTTTCCAACGTTTATATAAGTTATCTCTTTTTTAATTTTACATAAAACATCGGAAGATATCCAATCGATTTTCGCATAAGGCCGGGTTTTGGATTTTTTACTTATCACAATTGTGCTATTTTTATACAAATCATTAAAATATTTTTGAAATTTTGAGTAAATAATGGTACAGTCATTTTCTTCTAGAAGTGATTTCCAATCATAATTTTGGATATTATTATCGATATGTCTCTGCGAAAGAATCGTCATATTTTCAGTTTTGTTTAAGTTTATTTGTTCTATAGAATCTAACCGAAAATTTATAGCCGTGGTGTGGTGATCTGCAATGTTATAATCACATACGCATGAGGAGATTGAACTCACACCTGTAAAAGCTCCAGCGGATTGTCTTCCGCTAATCCTTACAAAAAAATGATCGATACACGAGCTGTTTATTTTCTGTTGAACTATCACTTCTCTTGTTACGTCATCTATACATTTTATTAAATAATTATTTGCAAGGATATTTTCATAAGTTATTATGACTGGGTCATTTCTATTTAATAAATTTAAATTGATGTCACCAAAATATATGACACTTTCATTTGGGTCAATATTATTTTTAAACACAGAAGATATTTCAGACAAAAATGCTTGTTTATTGAGATTCGGAGGTCGGTATATAGCTAAAAGATTTAAATTTTTATTATTTTTAAGTGTCAATTTTCCAAAAACGTTTTCAAAATATATTGTGTCTATAAATATTTGCGAGAAGGTAAGATTATTTTTTACATATAACAAAATACCTCCACCGGATTTGTTACTTCTGCAATAGTGATATGAACTAAATCCAGGAATTTCATAGAAACCAACTTGTTCTGAACGTATTGCTGTTTCACAAAGCATAAGTATGTCAATGTGATTTATACAGTTTTTAAAACAAGCATGAAAGAGGTCCCAATACTTGCAAATCGACCTAATGTTTAATTCTACACAAGTTAGATTATTTGTTTCACATTTTCTTGTAGTCTGCATTTGAATCCATTCATGCAAATTATTAACTTTACAATAATTTACATCTCTTTCATCATCAATATAACTAAAAGACATGTTTTATTTGAAAATATTCACCTGAAATCCTACCATCAGTATGCTTAGAATGTAATAGGAGCAAAAATATAAATAAACAATTATTTTGATGAGAAGGTAACATGTCACAATGTTTTCAATATAAAGTGAATTTGTTTTAGTCATACAGTTTGACATATACATTAAAAGCCTTACATTCATTTGCTGCCAACAACAGTATAGTGACAGTTTACATATCACATATACACGTAAATTAAATTGATTATCTTCATTAATGTTAATTATCAAAGTACTAAAATATAACAAAAATATATTTAAAATATATTGTTGCATTTTTTTTGATATGATAAAATTAATATTCAATATTTTGTTCAGCAATTGCGAGCATTTTTTTATATACCTTACAGTTGTTTTTGTCATTTGCTCTATGATTAACTGGAAATGTCAATTTATATTTTTCATTTTGAATACAACAGTTCTTGCAATTTGGTTGTTTGTACTTGTTCCCGCAATCGCTGTGTGTGTGATCGAGACCGCAGTAACTGCAATCAGGCTTTTCGTCCTTCTCTCTCTGCAGACATCTTGCAGTACCATGTCGGAAGCGTAAACAGTGGTAACATTGCATAACTGGATTTGCGTCTTCAAAAAAGATTCTTTGGTATCCGATTTTAATTTTATCTTTGTTTAAGAGTATTCTCCGGGTTTGACTATCAACTTCGACCACATAGTTAGATGTATCATTAAATTTATTTTTAATTATTTTCTTGATGTTGAAGACAGGTTTATGTTCATTATTTTCTGACATAATTTTAATTTCTTCATTTTGTTCGATGATGTCACAAGTGAAATCTTCTTTATCATAATCATTAAATATTCCCTTGAAAATTAAAGTAGGTTTCTTTTTTGATAATTTTTTAGTATCGATATCATTTATTACTTTTGAGATCTCCATTTGTAATTTTTCCGCGTCCTCTTTTTTTAAACACTCAATGATGATTCTGTTTCGGGATATTTTTTTGATGCCTTCAATACATATTCCCAGTTTACTAATTTTAATATGTTTTTGTATTTTTTTAAGTATTGAGTCAGAAGTGTCACTGCTTGTTTTAGGACTAATCATTAGACAATATTTGGATAAATATTGTCTTATAATAAACATAATAATAATAATAATAATTGGATAATTTATAAAGCGCCGTTTGTATGAAAAATCACCTCAAGGTGTACCTATATATTATATATCTAACTGATTATAAATTTCTAATTCAGTAAAGCGGTAAATAATTGACTTACGTGTATCGTCGTTAAAGCTAACAGCAGAGGTAGTACTTTCACCGAATGATGCATTGAGGTCTTCACCAACAGGCTCATCTTCCGTTTCTGGGGATTCATCGAGATGGTCAATTGTCATTGCTCTGGCTTCAGGAAGGTCATCTGTTATTGCTGCATTGTCGTTGGCGGGATCAGGATTGTCTTCTGCCATTATCCTGGCCCGATCTGCAAACAGCCTTTAAATTCTGACAAAGTGCATTAAAATGTTATGACTACTGTAATATTACTTTTACGACGACCTCCGTAGTCCAGTGGCTAAGACTCTTGACTCACATTCCGGAGGTCGCGGGTTCGAACCCGGCATGCGCAAATAAATTTTATTTGATTAATTTGTGTTATATCACAATTAATTCATTTTAAAATAATATATAGTATATTTGCGGCATGTTCCAGAGTGGAAGATACTATCAGTATCGCCCTGGTGTAAGACCACCATTCAGAATTTAAACGTTGCTTGAAAATGGCTTTAGCCGTGTTTAGTGACCAGATCTGAATAGCCAGGTACTTCCCAACCTTCCTCTTCCCCACCTCCTTCCCCTCCCCGCTACCTTCAGCCTCACAACATACCCCAATTGGGGATGCCATAGTCTCACTGGCTCCAGACGGGAGCAGTTGAGATTCTTGTGCGGTATTCACTGTAAAAAAAAAAAAAAGTTCTGTGAACAGTAGAAAACCAGGGCTTAAAATAGATAAAATTCTGATTTTCTCATATTTAATAAATCAAAACTCAATTTTCTGAAATCATAATTGTTAGTAGGAACTTAAATACCTTTTATATTACATATTACATACCCACTACAAAACTTATTACAAACCACAATAATAAATTGAACGAAATATATATACACATATATTTAATTTCTATAAAGGGCCCGTTTATTTTTTCCAAATAAACACGACAATTAAAATAGTATTTTTTAATGAACCATTAAAACGTCCACCGTCTTGAAACGGAAACGAAAAGAACACACACATTTACAGATAGACCAAATGCAAAACGGTAGAGTTAAAACAGGATTTTGCCACATTCAGTCAATTAACAATATTTAAATACTTCTTCAATAAGAACCTTCCAGCATTGATATCTCCCTGAAGTTGGAAATTCGGTTCTCACTCATCAGAAGCCGATTCTAGACAGGTAGTCATCCAATCTCATCTATGATCGATATCTGCCTCTTTTCATCAAAGTATCCAGTGGGGTGTCTTAGCGTGCAATATTTATTTTGCTGCGTCACTGGAACGTGCCGTAAAATCTCATATGGATATAGAATACATGTATTCTCGGTAGCTCTGGACTTTTATTTTAAATAAAATATTATTGCTGTTATTTTCAATTTTGTGGTTAACTGTGTACATAATGTTAAACTGCGCTTGCTCTCAATACAGAACTTCCTAGCGAGACAGGCACAGTACATCACTAATGTAATTTGAACAAACTACCGCATACACGCACTTGTTCCTGGCCTTCACACTTGGAAACAAATGCACCTCAAATATCGACTACTATATACCATTGTTTTAGAAATATCAGAATAATATTTATGAACCATACCATTTTTTTATGTACCATATTTTGATATCTAAAGATCTTCGCACAGAAGCTATTACATACATTTATACTCGTATATTCGTTTTGTCTATCTACAAGGTACAAACGTACGCCTTTTTGTATGTCTGTATCTTGCACTTTGTTATGTATTATAATAATCGCAGGCAATTAGTCCGTCACCTGTAAATCTTATATTATTTCTACGCCACCTACATTTTAAAAACTTTCTATCTTAATGTTATACATTATTTTCTCATAAATTTACTTTTATGCCTACCATCTTTATAATGTTCATTTCTTCAAGCTTATCTTTTTTTATATAAAAACCTTCTCTCAGTATCATACACTAATCACCTAAAAACCCATCTGGATGCTGAACATTAGGTTAAATAAATAGAGAAAATAATTCATGAATATTAAAACGAACTAGCAATCACTACTTTGTTATTAGTTTTTGGGGTATTATGCCGTGTTGCGCTACCTCCTTCTTTAGCCAACGTTTCGTACAGCGTTCAGAATTGAAATGTTACTTGAAATGTCTTTTACCGTGTTTGGTGACAAGATCTGAATCGCCAGTTCCCCTTTAACACTCTCACCTTCCTCTTCCCCATCTCATTCTACTTCCAACACCTTCAACCTCTCAACATACGCCTTCCATATGGGATTCCATAGTCTCGGTTGGAAGCAGTTGGGACTCTTGCGCGACTCTTGCATTCACACAAAATAAAAGTTTTCCTGCCACAATATGCTTATTTTAATTTTCATTTTATTTGTTCACTAGACAACGGATACTTCTTTTATTTTATTTTTCAGAAGGTTTCTTTTCAACAGTGAACTGCACACATGATTTTTTTTTTAAATTTACAATGAATTACTAAGTTGTTTTTAAGTATTTTAGTTATTTATTATTGTGGCAGCTGTTTCAGCTTCGAGGCCATTTTCAAACTGTGGTTATAACACTTTGAGACGATTTATTTACATGATTCTAAATTTAAATTTTGAAGGTGCCTGAATTGATTTATTGATAAAATACCAACTTTGAAATCTGTTTCCCCACATTAAATATTAATGTCATCTTAATTGTTTAATAATGATGCGACTGCTGTTGACATAAAATAAGTAATAATATTACATTTATAGAGTAAAAATGATTGTACCGCTCTGCTAAGATCCTCGATATTCCGTGCCCTTCGAACAACAAGGTTCTATATGCCATTGGTATGAAACTGATGAATAAAGAATAATGTTTGGAAAAGCTGATATGCATAATGTACTATAACTGAATTATTTGAATTATCTTTATGTTAAAGAACATTCATTTACTAAAAAAACTAAGCAAAAATATTGAACCTTATTGCTTTGAAAATCAGATTAACTCGGAGTAACAAGGCTGTATCTATTTATTTATTGTTATTAAGTTTATTTTGTAGAACTCCATTTTAATTTTTAATTTTTTTATATATTTAATAATAGTATTATTCAATGTATAAAAACAGTTTATTATAAACAAGTTCTGCTTCTGCTTCGTAATTATTATTATGAGTTACAGCTGTTTCGCCCTCTGAAGGCATTATCAAAACAAAAAAGAGTTTGATAATGCCTTCAGAGGGCGAAACAGCTTGTAACTCATAATAATAATTACGAAGCAGAAGCAGAACTTGTTTATAATAAACTGTTTTTATACATTGAATAATAATATTATTAAAAGAATTTGGCATTCTCGGACTATAAAAATATTACCATTTGTTATTTCGGCCACTGGCATAATACCTAGGAATCTGATTCAAAATTTATATATAAAAATGTATATAAAAATGCCAAAATCAGTAATTTTAAATACATGTAGGATTACAAAAGATTTTTTAAATATTTATATTGAGGGATCAGTAGGATTTATAGGATCAATTAGAAATGCCACAGAGCCGAACCCTCTGATATGAAAATATCTGGAGTCGGTGAATTATATTCCCATTTGGTCTCTAGTAGGTTGACATGTTGTTTTGTATGTTGTTATGTTATGTTATGTTGTCTTGTATTGTTTTGTATTTATAATACTTATATAGTGCAATTGCATAGCGTGGGTTGACTAGATGATCATTTGGGGAAGTGTGTAAAAGGGTTTAGTTTTTCCTGTGGGGAAAATTTAACCCGGACATTTAAATCTGGTGCGTATAAAAAAAAAAAAAAATAAATAAATAAAAAAAAAAAAAAAAAGGCTGTATCTGATAATTTGAATATTTTTAGAGTTACAATATGATCAGCGCGTTCATTTTTTAGTGATATGCCCAGATCCTTGGGGTAAGATTTGTCTACCTGAATTTGATCCCCGGCTGCGTGACTTTCTTGATCCATCACTTTGCACCGTACCGCACCCCCCAGATTCCTGCCCACCCCTCATACCTTTTTTCTTCCCGAAACTTCCTCTCCTTCATTCCAAACGGCATCCCCAAAGATGACATGGACCCTGAGGGATTTTTTTTCCTCAGGACCTCCTGTGTAAAAAAACCTAACCTTATGAGTAAATCAAATCCTTATTTTTTGTTTTATTCGTTGTAACACACTAATAATTTAATGGTGAAACCTCGAAACTAACTTTGTTTTTGTCAGGTCTTATTATTTAAATGCTACATATATTATTTTTTTTGCTAAATTAAATTAAAATAATTTTTTTTACTGGTACAACTCTTATTATTTTCTTTTTTCAATCACGCAATTCAATGCAAGGATATACCTTTCGAGTAAATTAAATTATTATTTATTGTAGTGTTCTGTTATTTTATGGACACACTAACAGATTCTCCCAATTCTTCGGATTGAGATTACTTAGGAATAAAATAGATTCTTCTTCGTATCTGGTTTTATTTATACTTTGCGTATACAATTGGAACTGCGGTAGTCTACCTAACTAGGAGCTAGCTAAAATGGTTCTGGCCAGAGATAACTGAAATACGGCCTCTGAGCCCCCTGATCCCCTGCCGGAGAACTTAAGCACTACGGCTTGCCATCTAGCGGAATCTACCGATAGCTGATGTCACCGCCATCTGTCTCTACAAGGCGGAAGCTTTTACGATACACCACATTTATTCTGATTTATTGGTTTGTCATAAAGAAAATTAAAATTGTAACCATATTACATACCTTCATACACTTGCTTTCCTACATTTTCCTTAACTTACAATTTCAGGCTTATTCGTATATCATAGGTATATTTTTAAACTTCGTATCAGTATTTAGCTAATTCGCACTAAATTTTAGATATTTATTGTTTTCATACCAATACTTCAACAATATTTATCATGTTATACTTAAATACCTACTGTAATCATTTGAAAATTATTCATCTGAAAGCACACTAGGACTAATAATTCGTAGTTTTGTTTATAAAGCATTATACACTTTACACATACCTATTTACAAAAATATTCAATTTTACGTAAAATTAGAGTATTTTTCATACTTTTGATAATGTCTTCGGAAGACGAAACAGCAATAAAAACACATAATAACATTTTTTAAGTTTATTTAAGAAACATTCAAGTTACATTTTTCATTTAATATTGTATATAAAGAAAGTAAAATTCTATTTATAATAATTTATTTTATGGTCAAAGATTTAAAAAGAAAGTATGTACATATTAAATGCTATATTTACACATAGATTAAGTTAAAAAAATGAATAAAAAACAATAGAGAAGTTTGATTTAAGTACATTGTATTATGTATAATAAATAAAAAGTAAAATTAATGAGTCAGTAGTTGTACAATAAGCAATTCATAATTACATATAAATATATTTAAAATCGGATTTTACAAATAACCTTAATTTACGTGACGTGTTCACGAGCAACTGTTTAGTTATTTATACAATAGAAATAAAATTAGGTTCAAGGAGTATTTTATGCATAATAATCCACACACTTATGAAGTTTGTCAAAGAAAGAGAAATAAATAAGGCGTGATACATTGTACTAAATCATTTCGTAGCATTACCGAATCCTTTCCTATTCGTCGTGGTAGTCGAAGAATTAGTTGTAAGTTATGTTGTAGTAAGTGTCGGAGAAGTCCCTGAGTATTCTCTGCTTATCTGAGTCCTCTGCGTCCTCTTCATCGTCACCATCAATGGAATGATTCTTTTTATTCCGGGGAATTACTGAATCACTTCCTATTTATCGTACAGTTGAAGAGTTGGTCGTAAGCAATATTGAAGTAAGTGTCGGAGAAGTCCCTGAGTATTCTCTGCCCATCTGAGTCCTCCGCATCCTCTTCATCGTCATAATTAATGGAATGATCCTTTTCACTCCGTAGCATTACTGAATATTTTTTTTTACATGAAAGCCACACAGGAGGCCCTGAGGATAATCATTTCTCTCAGGGCCTATGTCATCTTTGAGGATGCTGGGTGGTACCACGACGAATAGGAAATGATTTTCCTATTCGTCGTGGTAATCGAAAAAATGGTTATAAGCTAAGAAGAAGTAATGCCTGAGACGTCTCTCCTCCTCTGATTCCTCTTCATCCTCTTCATCGTCATCTTCATCATCGATGGAGTAATCCTGGGGAAGAACAGAAATAATAATTAGTCTTTTGAATACAATAACATGTTAAAAGGAACGAAAGACTGCGCGACCTTTTTCATTCAATTCTTAATTTTGTGTTTGGGGTCAAAATATACAACAATTAACTGTAGTTAAAATCACCAATTTATTTAAGAATTCATTCTGATTTTTAAACCTATTCAGATGGGTATTTATTATTTTTTTTATATATATAGAAAGGCCAAATTATTAAGTATATTTGATGGCAATAGTCAGAGAACCGGCATTATTAAGGTCTGTGCCATTTTTGGGAATGCTGTGTGATGGTCCTGAATAGATTCGTGTTGAAGTAGTGGGGAAAAATGGGGAGCGTTGAAAAGAATGGAGCTTTTAAAATTATTTGACTTCTTCAATATTCGCAAATTCATTTTGTGGCATCATTTTAAGTAAATGAAAAAAAAAACTTAGTATACACAAGTAGCGGTCCACGAGTTTTCAGTGAGCTAGAGTGGTAAGATTGAAAAATACGACGTTATTGATGTTGTTGTAGCTGAAAATGATTTTTTTTTTTAAATTTAAATACTTTAAATGAAGATTTTCAAGATTTTTTCAGTTTGGGGATGCGCCGCATCCATATTTCAGTAGGTATAGCTTCATACAAAAAGTAGAAATAAAAAATAAAAAAATCATTTTCAGCTTCAAAAACATCAATAACGTATTTTCCAATCTTAGCACTCTAGCTCATTGAAAACTCACGGACAGCCACTGGTATACACAACCTTTTTAATTAAAAATCATTAAAAATAAATATATAAAATATACAAAAAATATTTTAAAGCATATAATTAAAATATTAAAAACATTTATAAATTAAAACAAAATAATTAAGATTTTAAATAACAAAAATTAAATGTAAAATATAGGTATCAATATGAAATCAAAGAGAAAATACATTTGGTTATTAATTGTATTAATTGGCTTAATAACACTTTTTCTAATAAAAAAACAATATTTTTTAGAAAAAGTGTTAGTAGGCAATTAGATAAAAAAATTGCCGTCTCTTTCATAAAAATACTTTTATTTTTCATAATTATTTTTTGTTATCTAGACAACTGGATTATTTTGTGTTCATTTATAAAAGCTTTTTTATATTTTACATGTATTGTAATTATTAGGTATTCTTAAATAATTTATACATATAACTCCGTTAAATAAAGTTTTTGTCCGTGGGTATTTATTTGTTTAAGAATAGTTACATTGGATGATGACTTACAATAAACAGGGGGTTTATCGGCACTGCGAATCTGTCATCGAGGAAAATTTCGCGCAGTTCATCAACATCAATATCATCATCATCATCATCATCTTCAACATCATCATCATCATCGTCGTCGCTGTATCCACTGCTGAGGCTCGAAACTGGAAAGACAAGAAACATTTATTAGATTATTTCAATTTAGCTATTTTGGTGTAAAATGATATATATTTTATCGTCGAAGAAGATAATACCAACAAAAAAATGAAATCGTAAAAGAACAAAAGACATAAAAATAAAAATCTAACGGTCTCAACTGGGAAGTAGAATTAATGGTACATTAATGGGAATAACCTTCAAAAGTTATAATAAAACAGAGTTACTTAAAAAAAAATTATATATATATATAAGCTTTTAGAAAAGGGTCAAAAAGGTGCACCATATAAAATAAAATCGGTTATCTAGGTTACAAACCAGTTCTTCGAACATTTGTTCCCTATTAAAGAGGTAGCTGCCAAAAGCATGGGTGATCCAATATAATATTATTAAAATGACCTTAAAATATAAAGTTTCAGTGGTCGAATTAGTTAAGGCAGCGCTCCCCAAAATTTTTGTCGCCGCGGCCCAGTTATTGTTTGATAATTTTACCGCGGCCCACTGGGGATTATATATAGTTGAAAATATCTTCGTTACTTGGTCAGTTAGCAACAGATAATTAAAGAATTTTCTTACATTCATTAATAACCTTCACCCGAATTTTACATTTACATAAGAACAACGATAATAACAGCTTAAATTTTTTTTCAAAAGTCTTTTGATTTTATGCAAGCCCTTGCGCGGCCAATTACCATTTGGTTCACGGCCCATAGGTTGGGGACCACTGAGTTAACGGGTTCGTCCCAGTAAGACGAGAGATCCTGGGTTCGTGTGCCAGTTGCGAAAGTCAGTTTTTTAGTTTTCTGTGTATTGTTCTTTTTCGTTTTAGATTTGTAAATATGTACTATCTTTTTCTTCAACGATATGTTACATTGATGGATAAGTTATAATAAAAGAGAATTATTCTAATAGAAAATTGATATAATTTATTTGTTTCTGCGTAGTTATTATGGTTAAATTTAATATTAATACGAAAGTATTCATTTTACAGTAGGTACTCATATAACATTTATATTGTATAGTGTAGTGTGAAAGATGTGTACTGTAAATGATATTTATTTATGTCTATTCTTGAACACACGTTTTACAAATGTCTACAATGGTTGTTATAGTTGTAAAAAAAACTTTAATATTCAGTAGCTTTATGTACAATTTTATTTTTTTTATATTCTTTTTATTATTATGTTGGGTGTAGGGTAGGTTATATGTACAGTGTTTCGTGAACATCTCACTAAAAGAGAACTTGTGCTATTTAAAATTCGGAATAGTTGATATTTAAGTTTATTGTCAGGTTAGGTTATGGTAGTTTATGTAGTATGTTTACAAACACAGTACAAGATTTAAGGAGCAAAAATCAGTTAATTGAATTTATTCTCCATATACAGTTGGGACATGAATAGAAAGAAAATATTTAATGTGGGCATTATAACTTTTTTTAAAGTATCTTTAAAGTACATATATATAAAGGGTATTGTGACGTACTTTACTTAAAAAAAAAAAACATCAAAAATTCCACCGAATACCGAATTTTGGCTAAAATTTTTTTACTCCAGTGTCAGGAATCACAGGTTAAAATAAGTCATGCATGTCCCTTAACACACATATATGTAGAATAATGAAATAATTTTACTTTGTATAAACCACTTATTTGATGTGCAAATCCGACCGGTTTCGGAACAAACGTTCCTTCGTCAGGGAAAGCTTATACTTTCCCTGACGAAGGAACGTTTGTTCCGAAACCGGTCGGATTTGCACATCAAATAAGTGGTTTATACAAAGTAAAATTATTTCATTATTCTATAATGGATAACCACAAAGTAATAGCTACATTCAAAAATACACATATATGTATTTATACCTATTCAGAAATTCATTGACTTACATGTATCATCGGAAAAGTTAACAGAAGAGATGGTACTCTCAGCTTCCGAGGATTCATCTGGAAGGACAATAGCCAATGCTCTGGCTTCAGGATGGTTATTGCCGTTGACCGCATTGTCTTCTACCACTGTTCTGGCCCGATGCGCAGCTAACATCATCAGGAACCAGTGTGGATAAGTTTCACTGCCATTGTTGAAGCTCATTTTTGTAATTTGTTTCCTTCACACGTCACAAACTCACTTGAAATGTTAATAACACTTAATAAACAAAAGGGTTAAACTTAAAGCTATTTAGTGAGATGAACTGCTTATTCGAACTGAAGATTTATTTAGACAATGAGAACTTTTGGCACAATTTCTGTCGAATGATCACAATAAACTGTAAAATAACGACGGTTTCTTATGTAGCGACTTCGACACTTGTCAGAGAGGTAATGATCTAAATATTCTATATTTGGGACTATTTATACCAATTTCAATATAAAAATTCGACCTATAAGCGAATTGGTGGAACAATTAATCCGCACGGCACAATTTGGGGATGTTTGAATTTTACGACCCTTAATGAGCTTAACGCGTTCATTTCTGTGACTCATTTTTCTAATGAAGTGTTAAAATGGATTTAAATATCAACGTAATGCAATTATAATGACCTCTTACCATAAATTCTGTCAAAGTGTATTAAAATGTAATAACAACGTAATATTGCTTTTAGTTCTGTGACCACGGCTCCAAAAAATATTTTACAAATTTTCTCATATTTAATAAATCACAACGTACTTTTTCTTTATAGTCATGAGATTAGTTAGAAGTAACTCAAATACTTTTTACACATTCAATACCTGCTACAAAACCTTTTACAGAGCACAATAATACATTTTATGAAATATATACGTTTGATAGATTCTCCCATCTTAACAGACGGATTGCAATCTTTAGAGCACAGGCGTCGGGTAGGAATGCTATCCTTGTTCTACCGGTATTACAATGGAAGACGCTCCGAGGAACTAGCATCATTGATCCCTTCGGCACCGGTGCATAGTCGGGAAACACGCCAAACGCGTGCTCAACATTTGTACACGGTTGACATTTGAGAACACAGAGAACGTTTGAGAACATTTGAGAACACAGAGATTCACATGAGAACGGGTCGTTTCTTCGACTCGTTCTTGTGTTCAACAGCTCGGCTGTGGAATGTTTGCCGGCCTCTGTGTTTCCTCCTTCCTACAACATGGGTCTCTTCAAGACCGATGTTCATTCCTTCCTCTCCTCAAAAAGACCCTCTACACAGCATCGTCAGCATCCCAGATGACATAGGAGTTCTGTGTGAAGATAATGTAAAAAAAAAAAAATATATATATATATTTATATATATAAATTTATTAAATTTCTATAAATGTATATGCCAATAAAAAAGTCAAATATACACGACGAATTCACATTAAAAAAAGGAATCTCTACTGAACCATTAAAAAGGCCACCATCTTAAAATGAAAACGGTACGTACAAATACACATACATTTACAGAGATACCAAATGCTAAATTGTTGTGTTAAAACAGGACTTCGCCACACTCAGTCAATTTTTTAATTTACATTAACTTGCTCGCGTATGCTTACGCGCGTAAAGATTCGCGGCGAAATCGCCCCTTCTGAACTGGCACTTAGATGATCTACCGTTTTTTTTTTCATTTTCATTTACTAGATTCATATATTTCTTGAAGAGATGAATCATTTAAATTTACCGAATTTAATGTTCTTTATAAATAGAACGGCGTCATTTGCGCCTTGCAATTTTTACCTCATGTGGGTATTTAAAAACGTTACCTAGCCATTAAATACTTAAATGCTTTGTGTTTCATCGGTAGGGAAAATTTGTTATCTAAAAACCCTACTAAAATTGCATGTTGCAATTGGTCCAGACTCAACATCAATCCTCATCAGAACAATCCTCATCAATCCTCATCAGAACCAGCGACCGACGGCCATATTTACATACGTGTCTGTTTGTGTTATGTTGGGAGTGGGAAGGAGGTGGTCATGTCCTTTAAATTTTGAGTTCTTGCGCATTAGCCTTCAGGAACTAGAAAACTTTGAAAAACCTCATCCGGGAAGAAACGGCCGATAGTCAACATGAAACTGGGCGGCCTTCAGTGATTTCAGTATATGAAATCTTGCATTGTGTGGTGTGAAATATATACTTTATGGGAATTTTACAATAAACACTTCAATTTGGGAGGCGGGAATGGGTACCGCCGCCCCGGGAACCTTTATTGGATAACCAACACCTCTGCCATAGATCACCCCAAATAGATCGCTAAGTTTGGTGATTTAGTTCATGGGGTGAGGTTTGTCTAGGTCTTGGAGGCGGATGACCAGGACATACTGAACCCCAGATTCCTACCCACCCCTTAAACCCTTTTCCTTCCCAGAACTCTCCTCTTCTTCCTTTCCTTAAAAAAAAACCCTCCACACAGCATCCCCAAAGATGACATAGGCCCTGAGGAAAATTATTTTCCTCAGGGCCTCCTGTTTGGAGCTCATGTAAAAAAAAACATACATGAACATACAATTTCACAACAGGTGCAGGTACGTACCCTGGTGTATGGCAGTGAGGCATGGAACTGACAGAGGTAGGATAAAAGTATAGAAATAGTGTGAGAAATGTGGAGATCAGCAAAGAATGCAAGGCTGATGTAAACGTAATGAGTAAGATTAAGAAAGGGAACTTCAGAAGGTTTAGGCATGTAGAGCGAATGGACCAAGAAAGTAGTTTAAAAAGAATATATGACGCAAATGTGAATGGTATAAGAAGTTGGGGACGCCCGAGGAAGACATGGCACCTTCAAGTGAATCAGATACTTGAGACGGGCCATGTCAAGAGTCAGAATAATAGAAGAGTATGTATGAGGCGACGTATGAATGTGAATGCAAAGAGTGTGTGCCAAGAGTGAGATGTTTGGCGGTCCATTGTCTCTGCCTACCCCTGCGGGAAACGGCATGTTGTTCAGTTGGTTAAACCAATTTTTATAGCCTATCCCTTGATTCTGTGCAAAAGCGGGCTCTCCGTTTGATAGATTCTCATATCTTGACAAACGGATTGCAATCTTTAGAGCACAGGCGTCAGGTGGGAATGCTGTCCTGGTTCTACCGGTATTTAAATGGAAGATGTTCCGAGGAACTAACGTCATTGACCCTTCGGCACCGGTGCGTAATCTGGAAACATGCCAAATGCGCACCATAGGTACACGGTTGACACTTGTCACATGAGAATGTGTAGTTTCTACGACTTGTTTTTGAGTTCAAAAGTTTTACATTGAAATGATTTACTTGCCGCTGTGTTTTCTCCCTCCTACAAGATGGAACACTTCAAGACCATCCTCGCAGGAAGCTCCAAGCGATCTGAAGGTCGGGGGTTCAAATCCTTGCGTGCGCAATTAATTGTAATTGATTGCTTTGTGTTATGTCACAATTTAATCATTTAAAATAACGTAAGTCTTATTTACAGCCCTGGTGTAAGACCACCATTCAGAATTGAAACCGAATTGACTAGCCGGGTACTTCTCCACCTTCCTCTTCTCCATCTCCTTCCCCTCCCTACTACCTTCAACCCCGCAACATACCACAAATGGGGATGCCATAGTCTCATTGGCTCCAGGCGGTTGGGAGTAATCTTGTGCGGTATTCACATTTAAAAAAAGACCTGTATTCAGTCTTTCCTTATTCAGACCTCTCGAAGATGACACAAGCCCTGAGAGAAATTATTTTCTTCAATGCCTCAAAAATACACATCACCATTATCCCAAATCAAATTTAGTGAACATATCAATTAGGCTAGCAGTCCACAATGGTGCGCTAATACCAACACTGAAGTAAGACTGAAAGTTAGATATTTTGCATTTTTAAATGTATGCTTTTTTTGTTGCAGATTATAAATCAAAAACCGCATGGAATAGAGATTCCCAAAGACCTGCCGCCATCTTTGATAGCTTCTCTCAACCCAGTCGGTAAGTGCTTCTAACAATTATTTAACCCCTTGGGCCACATCAAAATAATATCACGTTATCAAATAATACCCTTTATTAATTGTTTTTTTAACATAACCCTTGATCAAAAAGTTTTGGGACTTTATTCGTAAAATCGAAAATACAAGTTTATTCATCAAAATCGACGTTTTTTTACATGAGCTCCTCACAGGAGGCTCTGAGGAAAATATTTTCCCTCAGGGCCTATGTCATTTTAGTAACTTGTTTTCTTCACACGTCAGAAATTCACTTGAAATGTCAATAAATCACTTTTAATAAAAAAGGGGTTAAGCTTTAAGCTATTTCGTGAGAAGAACTGCTTATTCAAACTATAGATTTATTTAGATAAAAGAACTTTTGGCACAATTTCTGTCGAATGATCACAATAAACTGTAAAATTAAGAGGGTTTCTTATGTAACGACTTTGAAACTTGTTAGAGAGGTAATTATCTTAACATTCTTTATTTTGGACTATTTATACCGATTTCAATTATTAAAATTCCCCAATAAGCGAATTACGGAACACTTAATCCGCACGGCACAATTTGGGGAAGTTTGGATTTTAGGACGCTTAATGAGTTTAATGCGTTCATAGCTGTGACTCATTTTTCTGTGTTAAAATGGATTTAAATATCAAAGTAATGCAGTTATAATTACCTTTTACTATTTAAATTCTGGCAAAGTGCATTAAAATGTAATATTGCTTTTAGTACTGTGACCATGGCTCCAAAAATATGTTAATCTACTTTTTTTCATATTTAGTAAACCAAAACGCGGAAATCATAAGACTTGTTAGTAAAAACTCAAATACATTTGACATAAGTACCCACTACAAGACTATGTTTATATATATTATATGAAATGATTTATTTTTTAAATTTCAATTAAGTAATTACCTTAACAATTTGTTTAAAGAAACGACACTCTTTGAGAATTTTTTTTAAAACTTTCTCTAATATTGAAAAAAAAAGCCAGTAAGAACGTCAAATAAACACGACGAATTTGCATAAAAAAGTAATCTCTTCTGAACTATTAAAAGGGCCACCATCTTAAAACTGAAACTGAACGATTTTTGTCGCATCACCGCAGCATGCAGCAAAATCACATTCTGGCAAAGACACGTTTCATAATTATTCTTTTTTAATTGATATCTAGCGTTTTACGAAAAAGGAAAGATTATTCGAAAACAACAGATCACAATCTGTTCAGATAAAATCTTTAGGAGAATCTGTTTTCTGAATATTGGGAACATTACTGAACTTCACACCAAAACCGTATTAACACACCTTTTCAAACACAAAACTATTTTTGACAATATCCAAACTGCTCGTGATACCAAAGGATTAAGCTAAGCCCTTTCGCAAAAACAACTTTTGGCCAAAGAAATTTTAAATGCTTTATAGAGCTATAAAATGCCATTCCACTGGCCACTAGACATAACACAAATTATTTGAAATATAAATCAGACGCCAAGTCTTGGATCATCAGTCAAGACAAATCAAACATTTTTAGTATTTATTCTCAATGGTACGATGCTGATCGTCTCTTGACTTTTATTTTAAATGAAATATTGTCGTTGTTATTTTTATTTTGGTGGTAAGCTTCGTATGTTAAATTGCGCCTGCTCTCAACAGGAATTCTTAGTGACACAGGCACAGCACATAACTGGTGTAATTTAATTAAAATTAATTAAAACTAAATTAAAAAAAAAAAAAGCATTTCTATCGTATCCCGGTGTCATATATATAAACCTTATTATTAACGTTTCCAACTTCTTATCCTATTGACTTTCATGTCATAAGTGTTCCTCTGATTTAACTTTCTTCACTCATTCAGTCTTTTTAAGATTTTAATGTGATTATCACTCAAACTGCTACCATTCAACTATTGGGTTAATTTATCCGAAGGATGTGGAAAGTGAAAAGAGATAGGAAAGCGGAAGGTGGATTAAGTATTGTAGCTATTGAGATTTAATCATTCAAAACAGCTAAAACCATTTTAAGCAAAGTTTCGCGGACATTCACCAAGGCAATTCTAAAAGTATTCCCCATTATCGACGGTCTCCGTAGTCGTGGGGTTAGTCTCTCGACTATCATCCGTAGGTCGTGGGTTCAAATGTCAGCAGCGCAAGTAATTTTTATTTGATTGATTTATGTTTTTTCATAATTTTATCATTTAAAAATAGTATAAGGTATGTTTGCGGCATGTTCGAGAGTGAAAGATACTATTAGCATCGCCCTTGAGTGAGACCACCATTCAGAATTGAAATGTTACTTGAAATGTCTTATACAGTGTTTGGTGACAAGATCTGAATCGCCAGTTCCCCTTTAACCCTTTCCCACATTCCTCTTTCCCATCTCATTCTATCTTCAACCTCTCAACATTTCCCAATTGGGGATGCCAAAATCTAGGGTTGCCAACCGTCTTGTTTTCCCAGGACTTGTCCTGCTTTTTGGGGTATCCTGGGCTGTCCTGGATAGTTTTTAAGCATCGTCCTGAGTTTTTAAAGAGTCCTGTTAAGGACCTATGTTTTAAAATTCGCGCGCAAATGTCCCTCAACCTTCGTAGAGTTGAAAAATACAATAAAAATGAAGAATAAAAACTAAATAAAAAAATAAAATAAGACCAGAAAATAAGAATTTGTCCTATTACATTACGTACTTAGACTTGATTATTTAATGATTAAAAACATCATTCCTCCATTTGATTCGCTAATTTAATAACTAAATGTTAGTTGATCACTATAAAAAATGTGATTTATATTAGTTATTTTATTGACCCTGTTTTCAGTGCAATAATTATAACAATTAGGTACTGTTCACATATATAATATAGTCCTGGCTTTAAACCGAAATGTCGTGGTATTTCTACCTTCAAATCCTGGATTTCAAAGTTTGGAGATGGCAACCCTACCATAATCTCACTGGCACCAGGCGGTTGGGAGCAGTTAGGACTCTTGCGCGGTATTCACACCAAATAAAAGTTTTCCTGCCACAAATTGTTTATGTTAATTTTATTTATTCACTGGACTACGGATACTAATCTGCATTCGTCTAATCCTCTCGAAATTTAGTTTTCTGAAGGTTTCTTTTCTACAGTGAACTGCACACATGATTTTTTTAAAATTTGAAATTTAAATCAAATTAAAAAGTTGTTTTTCAAGAATTTTAGTTATTTAATATTTTTACAGCTGTTTCGGCTTATAAGGCCATTTCCAAACTGTGGTTAGACCACTATGAGGCGACTTATTTACTCGATTCTAAATTTCAATTTTGAAGGTGACCAAATTGATTTAATGAGATAATAAGGAACTCCAGTAAAAAATATTATGACTTTAAAAAAATATGTTCATACAGACCAACAAACGCTGATTCTGAATATGTAAGTTTTTTTATAATATTAAACGTAGTGTTCGTACAAAAATATTAAAAAGTGCATTTTTTAACGTCTCGTTAAAATACACTGTAAAGTTGGTACGATTGAATGGTTAGTGCTGACGTCACGCGTCACCAGTCATTGTATCACATTGTATTGAAATCAATTGACATGTAGGTATGGCACAAGCCATCAGTATTAACAACATTTCATGTTATTCTTTATTTCGTACTGTTTATAGAGATTTAGTTGTAGTGTTTATTGAAACAATATTTAAGCCTAAATAATTCAGTATCAAAAATAGAGGTATCTCTATTAGTTTATCTCTATTATTTAAAATATTGTAAAACTACTGCAAAATAAAATAATGAATGAAAAAAGTAATGCTTCTTCTAGGGAGAATACTTCGAACAACGGAACAACGGATTTCAAAATGGCGGCAGTAGATCAGCTGATTGCCCAATCCCATACTAATTTTTCGGGAGTGATGACGTCACACGATTTACCATATTTCTGTGGGGTCTCGAAATATTAAAACTTTGACAATTATTTTAACTATTAAATCTAACTCTAAAAATAAAAACAAAAACGCAGATATTTAAGTTAGAAGGTCATTATTCATAAAAAAAAAATAAAAAATTGGACTGGAGTTCTCTATTATTGTGACGGGACGCGTATTTACAATCCCTACAGTCGCTTTAAATTTTCAATATCCAAATTGAAATATTTAGAAATAAAATTATTAATTTCTCATATACACCTTGGAAGGATTATTTTATCTAGAATTATTTTATCTAGATTTTAGAACAATTTTTTTTTGCAAAGTGATAAAAATTATGAATATAGAGGTGTATTTACAATATATGGAATTAATACAAAAATTTAAATATTTAGAAATAAAATTATTAATTTCTAATGTACACATCGGACAGATTATTTTATCTAGATTTTAGAACAATTTTTGTTTTTGCAATGTGATAAAAAAAAACCAATATAGAGATTATTTAAAATGTAAATTGTCGTTACCGCGACTGAATCGGTATAGGTTTTGTAAATACGCTGACGGGACACATACTTTTAAATCTGTCTCAACACATTAAATTTTAATGTCTTTTTAATTCTTTAATAATGATGTGACTGCTATAGACTTAATAAAGATATAAAAATTATCTTAGCGCGCTGCTAAGATCATCAATATTACGTGCCCTTGGAACAACAAGATTCTATATTCCATTGGTATGAAACTGACGTATTAAGATTCAAAGTTTAGAATCACGAATAAAATAATCACATTTGAAATTTGTGAAAAGTGTATGCATCATTGTAATTGAATTATCTTTATGTTAAAGAACATAAATTTACTCAAAAAAACTAAGCAAAATATTGAACCTTGTTGCTTTGAAAATCAGACCAACTCGGAGTAACAAGGTTTTATCTGATTATGAAATTTTTTTTTTTGGTTGCGAAATGCCATATTTTTGGAGTTACAATAATATGATCAGCGTATTAATGTTCCCGGATCCTAAGGGTAAGATTTTTTGTCTACCTGATTATGATCACCTGCCGAGTGGCGGGCCGGATTAGGATAGACTGCTGGAGGTAGAAAAAATCTAGACCTCTCCAGCCAGACTTTCTTGATCCATCACTTTGCACCGTACCGCATCCCACAGATTCCTGCCCACCCCTCATACTTTTTCCTTTCCGAAACTTCCTCTCCTTCCTTTCCAAATAGCATCCCCAAAGATGACATAAACCCTGAGGGATTTTTTTTCTCCGGACCTCCTGTGTGGCACTAATGAATAAAAAAAACCTAAACCTCATGAGTAAATCAAATCCCTATTTTTTGTTTTATTCGTTGTTACACACACAAATAATTATTGTATGGTGCAAACTAGCTATTGTACGTTTCACTTTGTTTTATGCCAGGTCTTCTTATTTAAATTCTACATATATATTTTTTTTGCAAAATTAAATTAAAATATGTTTATTTATTGGTACAATTCTCATTATTTTCCCTGAAATGAGATCCCTGAGACGTATGTGTGGTAAAACAATGTATGATCGTATGAGAAATGTGGATATCCGCAAAGAATGTAAGGCTGATGTAAGCATAATGAATAAGATTAAGAACGGGACCCTCAGATGGTTTGGGCATGTAGAGCGAATGAACGAAGAAAGTAGTGTAAGAAGAATATACGACGCGAATGTGAATGGTAGAAGAAGTCGGGGACGCCCGAGGAAGACGTGGCACGATCAAGTGAATCAAATACTTGAGTCGGGCCATGTCAAAAGTCAGAATAATAGAAGAGAATGTATGAGACGATGTATGAATGTGAGTGAGGCAAAGAGTGTGTGCCAAGACCGAGTTGTTTGGCGGTCCGTCCTCTCTGCCTACCCCTGCGGGGAAACGGCGTGATGGTTAGTTAGTTAGTTAGTTAGTCAATCACAGCAAGGATTTACCTTTCGAGTAAATTAAATTATTGTTTATTCTGATTTATTGGTTTGCAATAAAGAAAATTAAAATCGTAACCATTTATACCTTTATACCTTTACACGCTTTTCCATGTTTTGTTCCTTTCCTTAACTTACAATTTCAGGCTGATTTCATTGGTATATTTTTTAACATCGTATTAGTCTTTTGCTAATTTGAACTAAATTCCATATGTTTATTGTTTTCATGCCAAAATTACAACAATACTTATAATCATTACATAGTATAAAATAAAGTCGTTCAAAATGTATATGCGCATAGATCTTTTAAACTACGCAACGGATTTTCATGCGGTATTCACCAATAGATAGAGTGATTCAGGAGGAAGGTTTATTTGTAAAATACATGCTCATTATAGTAGATAAAAACCGAGAAATTCAAATATTCAATTCAGGCAGCGGGCAGCGGGTAAGCGGGTGGTGTGGATTTTATAAAGGTTAGGTAATGGCGTTGTGTTTCGTTAGCTACAGCAACGTGTGGCTGGATCTGCTAGTCATTACATAGTATAACATGAAGTCGCTCAAATTGCATGTGCGCATAGATCTTTTAAACTACGCAACGGATTTTCATGCGGTTTTCACCAATAGATAGAGTGATTCAAGGGGAAGGTTTAAATGTATAATGCATGCTTATTTTTATATTAGTTCCATAGTGAATATGGGTCTTGAAGAGATCAATGCTGAAATTGGAAGGAAAAATGAGGACTATGGCAATTAATGGAGCTTTTAATATTATTTAGTTATCTGGACTGACGTCATTAACTTCTTCAATATTCGCAAACTCATTTTGTGGCGTCCTTTTAAATATATGAAAATGACTCTGTATACACCACTTTTCAAAATTAGAAACAAGTTTCACATCAAAATTAGAAACATGTTTCAAAACCAATGGTTTCTTCGTCAGTGTGAAACTAAAAAAAACGAAGATAACAATTACAGAAAAATTACCGACAAATTACAAATAGTGTAAATGAATTTGTTAAGGTGTCATAAAAAACAATTATCTGAAAAAATGTATTTAAATTGCTTTAGAATATCTGGTAATTACATTTATTCATTTTTAAACATTTATAAATTAACACAAAAAAATAAATCAACCTAAAACGATTTTTCGTTTCCAAAATTTATCATTATTTAAACACCCTAGGTGCTTTTCTACCGGACACATCTACCGGATCTGCCCTGATAATGGACACTGCAACGCTGTCCGAAACGCTGGCTAAAGAAGGAGGTAGCGCAACACGGCATAACACCCCAAAAACAAATAACGAAAATACTTTTGACCGTGAAAATTTTAAAACGAATCTCACCTTAGGTGCTCCTTAACTCTAGTATTGAAAGTCTTCCCAATATAAAAAAAATACATTTGTGTTAAATAATTCTTTCGACATTAACAAAGGTTAAAAAATACAAACAAAGACAACGGGTTTATAATAAGAAAACTTAATAGCAAATTAATTATTAATAACTATATATATTTTTTAAATAGCCATCCGTTAAATTTATTTTCATATTATTACTCAAGTTCATTATAAATAATGTTTATTGTATATTATTTTCTCTAAGTTAATAAAGGTTTTTAAACTATAAATATAACTATTAAATAATGTACAATAATTTCTGTATATTATTTTTCATAATTGTATTTTAAGATAACTTTAACTAATCAAACAGAATTATACGCATTATTTTCTTTTGTCTATAGGTCTATTAAATTTTATTCTTACGAAGAAACCGTTAATTTTGAAACATGACGTCAATTTTTAAATGTTTATTTAATTTAAATACAAAGTGACTTGTTTTCATCTAATTGACTTCAATAATTTTATTGGTGAATAATGTTTACGATATTCTCGGATATGGTGGTTTGTTTAAGAATAGTTACATTGGATGATGACTTACCATAAATAGGGGGTTCATCGGTACGTGCGCCAGTTCATCAGTATAATGGGAGAATATGTTCATTTCATCCGCCAGTTCATCGTCATCATCATCACTGCTGAGGCTCGAAACTGGAAAAACAAGAAACACTTATTAGTTAATCGCAATTACGCCATTTTGAAGCAGTGTAAAATGATATATTTTATATTTGAAGAATATAATACCATCAAATCTAAACGAAATATGAAAATAGAAAAAAATGCAGAAAAATAAAAAGCTATTGGTCGTAATTGTTCATTGATATATTACATTGATGGGAATGGCCTTCAAAAGTCATTATGAGGAGACAGTTATTTTAATAAAAAAACTCAATATTTATGTAGACTTTCAGAAAAGGGTCAGTAGGCGTCCCACATAAAATAAAATCGGTTACCTAGGTTAAAAATCAGTCCTTCGAACATTTGTTCAGTCCAATTTAATATTATTAAATTTTAAATTTGTAATATGAGATTGACAAAAATGACGTTCGTCCCAGTGAGACGACAGATTCTGGGTTCTTGACCCAGTTGGGAACGTCAGTGTTTTAGTTTTCTGTGTATTGTACTTTTTCAATTTCCATTTAGATTCGTAAATACTCTCTTCTTCTTCAACGATATGTTACATTGATGGAAATAAATTATAATAAAAGACAATTATTATAATGGATAATTTAATATTAATACAAAAGTATTCATTTCACAGTAGTCACTTATATAATATTTACATTGTATAGTGTAAAGTGTGAAAGATGTCTACTGTAAATGATAAAAGATGTACCTATGCACAGTGTTTGAACACCGCACTAAGAGAACCTGCACTAATTAAAAGTATTTTTTAATGAACCATTAAAACGTCCACCGTCTTGAAACGGAAACGAACAGAACACACACATTTACAGATAGACCAAATGCAAAACGGTAGAGTTAAAACAGGATTTTGCCACATTCACTCAATTAACAATATTTAAATACTTCTTCAATAAGAACCTTCCAGCATTGATATCTCCCTGAAGTTCGAAATGCGGTTCTCACTCATCAGAAGCCGATTCTAGACAGGTAGTCATCCAATCTCATCTATGATCGATATCTACCTCTTTTCATCAAAGTATCCAGGGGGGGTGTCTTAGCGTGCAATATTTATTTTGCTGCGTCACTCGAACGTGCCGTAAAATCTCATATAGATATAGAATACATGTATTCTCGGTAGCTCTGGACTTTTATTTTAAATAAAATATTATTGCTGTTATTTTCAATTTTGTGGTTAACTGTGTACATGATGTTAAACTGCGCTTGCTCTCAATACAGAACTTCCTAGCGAGACAGGCACCGTACATCACTAATGTAATTTGAACAAACTACCGCATACACGCACTTGTTCCTGGCCTTCACACTTGGAAACAAATGCACCTCAAATATCGACTACTATATACCATTGTTTTAGAAATATCCGAATAATATTTATGAACCATACCATTTTTTATGTACCATATTTTGATATCTAAAGATCTTCGCACAGAAGCTTTTACATACATTTATACCCGTATATTCCTTTTGTCTATCTACAAGGTACAAACTTACGCCTTTTTGTATGTCTGTATCTTGCACTTTGTTATGTATTATAATAATCGCAGGCAATCAGTCCGTCACCTGTAAAATTTTATATTATTTCTTCGCCACCTACATTTTAAAAACTTTCTATCTTAATGTTATACATTATTTTCTCATAAATTTACTTTTATGCCTACCATCTTTATAATGTTCATTTCTTCAAGCTTATCTTTTTTGTTATATAAAAACCTTCTCTCAGTATCATACACTAATCACCTAAAAACCCATCTGGATGCTGAACATTAGGTTAAATAAATAGAGACAATAATTCATGAATATTAAAACAAACTAGTAATCACTGCATTTATATAATTAGTTATGTACGTACATTTCTCGACAAACATAATACGGGCATGTGCCTAGTGTGGTAGTCGAAAAATCTGTAAAAACTGTGTACACCTAAGATATTTTTATGAATAAAGAATATTAAAAAAATTAATTAATAAAGAATGTAAAACCTACTTTTTTTAAACCTTCAACTTTTCCTCACATCACGGTGTCATTTCTACCTTCTTCTTGACGTTTTCGACCTCTTATCCGATATGCTTTCAATTATATGTGTTCTCCTGGTTCAACTCTCTTCACCCATCCACCCTTTTTTAGATTTTAATGTGATTATCACACAAACTGCTACCAATCAACTATGGTATCCAATACTGGGTTAATTTATCTGAGGGTTGTGGAAACTGGAAAGAGATGGGGATACTGCGATCATTGTACTATGTTATGATTCACTCCCACTTGGCATACCTTTCGAGTATCTGGGGTTTTGCTACCAAAAAATGATATCGGAGGTGCAAATAATCCAAAATAGAGCCCTACGTAACATTTTTGGCTTGCCTTGGGGTACACCCTTTTAAAGATATTTGTCGTCACGCACTTGTATTGCCATTTAAGATTGTTCCTAGCTTTGAGATAACAAACACCATTTTAAATATTATTCAGTGCAACACCCATACAAATATAAAACTGAACTCTAAGAACGACGTTCACCAATATAATATACGACAACACAACAAACTACATTTATCAAAAATACAATCAACAAAGTTCGGAATGAAATCATTAGAGAATTGACGCCATAAATATACCAAACCACACACATTGACGCTATAAACTTGTTATCCTTATGCCTCATCCGCACGTTTGCCACTTGCCGCAAACTCCAAATCTCTACAAACGTTTGGCTTGATTTCGGAATTCAAACGTGGCCATCCACACGCTTGCAAGTGCATTAGTTTGTTCTGAAGAGGCAAGCATGACGGGCGTCGAGGTTGTTGCATCGGCCATAACATTTGGCTTAAGATGAAGCTATTGTAAATAATGCAAAATCATACAAAATTGTATGTTTTTGTTTTGAAAATTGGATCGCTTAGAAGTATTATATAAGCTTCTTTAAATACTGCGTGTAGAACATATCTTGGCCCTAAAAAATATTGGTCAGTTTTTTTAAGTCTTTTAATAAGCCTATAAAAAAATAAAATTTGAAGTCGGTAAAAAACATTTGTAAGTCCAAATTCTCCTCTTTATAAACCCCTTTTCGAATATGGTTTTATTGTTTAATGTAGCAAATTTTTTATAATAATCGCAAAAAATATTGATATTTACGCCCGAAGTTCATAAAATAAAATAATATATGCATTTTCTCGTTGTTATTTTATAATACGGCAGTAGACGAATTTGGATTTTCAAAGTGAACTCTATGTCGTCCACCGAAGGGCTACATAACTAGTCACGCCCGTTTTTTTTTATCTGTTCGCCCCTAAACAGAGCGGGAAACGGAAGTTAGGCTCCGCGTCGCTTTGTTCCGTGAAATCTATTTTAAAATTCTGTTTTAATACAATAAACAATGCGAAAAAAAATCAGTTAATGTTTTTTACAGGCCTTTACGAAATCAACCTGTAAAAAAAATCTCAAATACCTTTTCCAACCTTTCCAAAAGCTTTTTCTCAAGTATTTTTAAACTCCTCCCATAAAAGGGCGTAAATTCTTCGATTTTTGCTTTGACTATAGGATCGCCTTAAGTTATTTTTATTATAAATACAAGAAAACAAGTGGAAGAAACGAATACGTTCTTCTTTCTTTTTTAGATGTTTTCTGACCATAAAAATTTCCTTCTTGGCTTTCAGCTCCTTTACTGGTTTCTTCAAAAGTTACTAACGAGACTCCATGCATCGGTAACCTTGTTATTATCCTTATGTTCTCTATGGCTTGGGTCCCAAATGCATGGCTCTCCCTGATAGAATTCCCGGCATCGTAAAACGTCCTCATTTGACCAGTCACTCATTTTGAAGTACAACTCACGCATAAATATACTAACCGCAACTCACGTCCGTTAGCCACCACTGCACAGATGAGACTGAGTGCTCACAAACGTGTGGATGCGTTGCAAACGCTTGCGGCAAATTCCCTTTGATTTGTGACGAAAAACCGACACTCTATCGGATCGGCTACAAGCGCTTGCAAACTTACGCAAACCAAGCCAAACACTCTATCCGCACGTTTGCGTTTGTGAAGGTTTGTTGAGGTTTGCCAAGCGTGCGGATGAGGCATTACATATACCTCCAAAATATACTAGACGAAATATTTTATTTTACAACAATAACTTCGCTACGAATTCTGTGATGGAAAGAATACACAGGTTGGGCAATTTACTAACTGATGTCGCTGACATTTTGAATTTAAATTTCGATTCATTTAAAGCCAAATCAGTCCACCATTTTTTAGATGTAAATAATGAATGAGAAATCATTTTATTTTATTTCAATTTTCTTTTGTTTATGGTTTTTTATGTTCTTATTTCAGTATTTAAGTAAAAGTTAATGTGTTTTGATTATTTTTAATGTTTTTGTTGCTCGTAGGTATACGAATTGTTATAGGTACATACGAGTTCTCTAAAGTCATCATGTGGAATTAGCATTAGATGTATTCCTATTATTTTACATTGAGTTTATGCTTTATTTGTATATTTTGTAATATTTTTTTTATTTTGTGTTATACTGTTGTTATAAATGAAATTTGTATTTCATATGTAAAAGCCCAATAGGGCGTCAATAAATAAATAAATAGAATTAAGACAGGTAACAAATAAATAAATAATCTCTAACAAATCTCGAAACGGTATATTGAAATCATATTTTTTCAAATGTTATTTGGAAAACGAGTCATAAGTAGGTACAAACTCTGTTCTGATAACTGTCCTGATTATCTCCAAGTACCAAACTTTGTACATTCAGATATGATGGGTGCAGTTTATACCTTTTTTAATTCTTGTCATGTATTTTGTATGTAAACATCTTGTATTAGGTCTGTATATTTTTAGCCCGTACCTTTTATTGTATTTTCCTGATTTTGTTTTTTATGCATTTCTATAGTCCATCATGGACGATACTTTATTTTAATTTTTTGACCCCAACAGTAAATAAATCAAATGAGTGGTTATAATAATTTATAAAATCTTATAAGACATGTTTCTGTGAAGTATTTGTAAAGTGATTCTTCATATTATGTTGTGTCTGTATGTTGCTTCTGTGAAATGTTTTTTAAAATTTTTCTTATTATATTGTTTCTGCATATTGAGTTGGGTTTAACTTTTCAAAAGTATCATTTGGCGATCCCTTAAAGAGTTTGGTAACTCATGGGAGTCCAACTTCGTTGTATATTTTATTTAATAAAAAAATATATCGGCATACGCAAGTAAATTTAATAGATTGATTTGTGTTTATTCACAATTGCATCCTTTAAAATAATGTCAGTTATATTTCCGGCATGTTTGAGAGTGGATAATACTATCAGCATCGCCCTTCAGTGAGACCACCATTCATAATTGAAATGTAACTTGAAGTGTAAGCAAAATATTAAATCTTGTTGCTTTGAAAACCCAACAAACTCGTACTAACAAGGTTGTATCTGTCTATGATTTTTATTGGTTAAATGCCATATTTTTGGAGTTACAATATGATCAGCTTATTCATTTTTTTCGTGAGGAGCCCAGATCCTTGGGGTGAGGTCTACTTGATTTTGATCAACTGCTGCGTGGCGGGCCGGATTAGGATAGAATGCTGGAGGAACAAATAATCCAGATATCTCCAGCCAGACTCTCTCGATCCATCACCTTGCACTTGACCGACCGTGCCCCCCCAGAATCCTACCCACCCCTCATACCTTTTTCCTTCTCTTCCTCTCCTTTCTTTACCTACTGCGTGGCGGGCTGGATAGGATAGACCGCTGGAGGCAGAAAGAAGTAATCTAGACATCTCCAGCGAGACTGTCGATCCATCACCTTGCACCACATCGCACCCCCCAGATTCCTACCCACCCCTCATACCTTTTTCCATCTCTTTCTCTCCTTTCTTTACGTACTGCGTGGCGGGCTGCATAGGATAGACTGCTGGAGGCAGAAATAAGTAATTTAGACCTCTCCAGCCAGGCTCTCTCGATCCATCACCTTGCACTACATCGCACCCCCCAGATTCCTACCCAACTCTCATTCCTTTTTCCTTCCCTTCCTCTCCTTTCTTTCCATAAAAAGACCCTCCAAACAGCATCCCCAAAGATGCCATTAGGAATTTTTTTCATCAGGAACTCCTGGGTTGGGCTAATGTACAAAAAAAAACCTAAAACTTATGAGTAAATCGTATTCTTATTTTTTGTTTTATTCGTTGTACACACACACAAATAATTATTGTATGGTACAAACTAGCTTTTGTACACTGCACTTTGTTTTATGCCAGTTCTTATTATTTAAATACCACATATTTATTTTCTTGCTAAATTAAATTAAAATAAAGCTTTTTATTGGTTCAACACTTGGTTTAACTTATTATTTTCTTTTTTTTCGATCTCTGCTGTAATATACCTTTCGAGTAAATCACATTATTATTTATTCTGTTTTATTGATTTGTAATAAATAATATTAAAATTGTTATCATATATTGTACACACTTTTTTTATGTTATACTTTATTTGACTTACAATTTCAGGCATATATTATTGGTATATTTTTAAACATACCTAGTATTAGTATTTTGCTAATTTCCACTAAATTCTATGTTTAATGTTTTCATACCAATACTACATAACAATATTTATCATGGTTTACTTAAATACTGTAACCATTTGTAAATTTTTTTATCTAAAAGCCTACTAGGGTTAAAATTTTTTTTTTTATAACGCATACACATACCTATTTAGAGTATTTTTCATACTTTTGATAATGCCCTTGGAAGGCGAAACAGCAATAAAAACATATAATAACATTTTTTAACTTTATTTAAGAAACATTCAAGTTATATTTTTCATTTAATATTGTATATAAAGAAAGTAAAGTTCTATTTATAATAATTTATTTTATGGTCAAAGATTTAAAAGAAAGTATGTACATATTAAACGCTATATTTACACATAGATTAAGTTAAAAATGTATAAAAAACAATAGATGAGTTTTGATTTAAGTACATTGTATTATGTATAATAAATAAAAAGTAAAATTAAGGAGTCAGTAGTTGAACAATAAGCAATTCATAATTACATATAAATATATTTAAAATCGGATTTTACAAATAACCTTAATTTACGTGACGTGTTCACGAGCAACTGTTTAGTTATTTATACAATACAAATAAAATTAGGTTCAAGGAGTATCTACTTTATACATAATAATCCACAAAACTTATGAAGTTTGTCAAAGAAATAGAAATAAATAAGGCGTGATACATTGTACTAAATCATTTCATAGCATTACCAAATCCTTTCCTATTCGTCGTGGTAGTCGAAGAATTAGTTGTAAGTTATGTTGTAGTAAGTGTCGGAGAAGTCTCTGAGTATTCTCTGCTTATCTGAGTCCTCTGGGTCCTCTTCATCATCACCATCAATGGAATGATTCTTTTCATTCAGGGGAATTACTGAATCACTTCTTATTTATCGTACAGTTGAAGAATTGGTCGTAAGCAATATTGAAGTAAGTGTCGGAGAAGTCCCTGAGTATTCTCTGCCCATCTGAGTCCTCCGCATCCTCTTCATCGTCATCATTAATGTAATGATCCTTTTCACTCCGGAGCATTACTGAATTTTTTTTTTACATGAGATCCACACAGGAGGCACTGAGGATAATAATTTCTCTCAGGGCCTATGTCATCTTTGAGGATGCTGGGTGGTACCACGACGAATAGGAAAATCATTTCCTATTCGTCGTGGTAATCGAAAAAATGGTTATAAGCTAAGAAGAAGTAATGCCTGAGACGTCTCTCCTCCTCTGATTCCTCTTCATCCTCTTCATCGTCATCTTCATCATCGATGGAGTAATCCTGGGGAAGAACAGAAATAATAATTAGTCTTTTGAATACAATAACATGTTAAAAGGAACGAAAGACTGCGCGACCTTTTTCATTCAATTCTTAATTTTGTGTTTGGGGTCAAAATATACAACAATTAACTGTAGTTAAAATCACCTATTTATTTAAGAATTCATTCTGATTTTTAAACCTATTCAGATGGGTATTTATTATTTTTTTTATATATATATAGTAAGGCCAAATTATTAAGTATATTTGATGGCAATAGTCAAAGAACCGGCATTATTAAGGTCTGTGCCATTTTTGGGGAATGCTGTGTGATGGTCCTGAATAGATTCGTGTTGAAGTAGGGGGGAAAAATGGGGAGCGTTGAAAAGAATGGAGCTTTTAAAATTATTTGACTTCTTCAATATACGCAAATTCATTTTGTGGCATCATTATAAGTAAATGAAAAAAAACTTTGTATACTCAAGTAGCGGTCCACGAGTTTTCAGTGAGCTAGAGTGCTAAGATTGAAAAATACGACGTTATTGATGTTGTTGTAGCTGAAAATGATTTTTTTTTTTCAAAATTTAAATACTTTGAAAGAAGATTTTCAAGATTTTTTCAGTTTGGGGATGCGCCGAATCCATATTTCAGTAGGTATAGCTTCATACAAAAAGTAGAAAAAAAAATAAAAAAATCATGTTCAGCTTCAAAAACATCAATAATGTATTTTCCAATTTTAGCACTCTAGCTCATTGAAAACTTACGGACAGCCACTGGTATACACCACCTTTTTAATTTAAAATCATTAAAAATAAACATACAAAATATACAAAAAAAATATTTTAGAGCATATAATGAAAATATTAAAAACTTTTCTAAATTAAAACAAAATAATTAAGATTCTAAATAACAAAAATTAAATGTAAAATATAGGTATTAAAATGAAATCAAAGAGAAAAACATTTGGTTATTAATGGTATTAATTGGCTTAATAACACTTTTTCTAATAAAAAAGCAATATTTATTAGAAAAAGTGTTAGTAGGCAATTAGATAAAAAAATTGCTGCCTCTTTCATAAAAATACTTTTATTTTTAATAATTAATTTTTGTTATCTAGACAACTGGATTATTTTGTGTTCATTTATAAAAGCTTTTTTATATTTTACATGTATTGTAATTATTAGGTATTCTTAAAAAATTTATACCTATAACTCCGTTAAATAAAGTTTTTGTCCGTGGGTATTTATTTGTTTAAGAATAGTTACATTGGATGATGACTTACAATAAACAGGGGGTTTATCGGCACTGCGAATCTGTCATCGAGGAAAACTTCGCGCAGTTCATCAACATCAATATCATCATCATCATCATCTTCAACATCATCATCATGATCGTCGTCGCTGTATCCACTGCTGAGGCTCGAAACTGGAAAGACAAGAAACATTTATTAGATTATTTCAATTTAGCTATTTTGGTGTAAAATGATATATATTTTATCGTCGAAGAAGATAATACCAATAAAAAAATGAAATCGTAAAAGAACAAAAGACATAAAAATAAAAATCTAACGGTCTCAACTGGGATGTAGAATTAATGGTACATTTATGGGAATAACCTTCAAAAGTTATAATAAAACAGAGTTACTTTAAAAAAAATAAACATATATTTAAGCTTTTAGAAAAGGGTCAAAAAGATGCACCATATAAAATAAAATCGGTTATCCAGGTTACAAACCAGTTCTTCGAACATTTGTTCCCTATTAAAGATGTAGCTGCCAAAATCATCGGCGATCCAATATAATATTATTAAATTTTGAATTTGCAATATCAAATTGACAAAAATGACCTTAAAATATAAAGTTTCAGTGGTCGAATTAGTTAAGGCAGCGCTCCCCAAATTTTTTATCGCCGTGGCCCAGTTATTGTTTGATAATTTTACCGCGGCCCACTGGGGATTATATAGTTGAAAATATCTTCGTTACTTGGTCAGTTAGCAACAGATAATTAAAGAATTTTCTTACATTCATTAATAACCTTCACCCGAATTTTACATTTACATAAGAACAACGATAATAACAGCTTAAATTTTTTTTCAAAAGTCTTTTGATTTTATGCAAGCCCGTGTGCGGCCCATTACCATTTGGTTCACGGCCCATAGGTTGGGGAACACTGAGTTAACGGGTTCGTCCCAGTAAGACGAGAGATCCTGGGTTCGTGTGCCAGTTGCGAACGTCAGTTTTTTTAGTTTTCTGTGTATTGTTCTTTTTGGTTTTAGATTTGTAAATATGTACTATCTTCTTCTTCAACGATATGTTACATTGATGGATAAGTTACAATAAAATAGAATTATTCTAATAGAAAATTGATATAATTTATTGGTTTCTGTTTAGTTATTATGGTTAAATTTAATATTAATATGAAAGTATTCATTTTACAGTAGGTACTCATATAACATTTATATTGTATAGTGTAAGTGTGAAAGATGTGTACTGTAAATGATATTTATTTATGTCTATTCTTGAACACGCGTTTTACAAATGACTGCAATGATTTATATAGTTGTAAAAAAAAACTTTAATATTCAGTAGCTTTATGTACAATTTTATTTTTTTATATTCTTTTTATTATTATGTTGGGTGTAGGGTAGGTTATATGTACAGTGTTTCGTGAACACCTCACTAAAACAGAACTTGTGCTATTTAAAATTTGGAATAGTTGATATTTAAGTTTATTGTCAGGTTAGGTTATGGTAGTTTATGTTTTATGTTTACAAACACAGTACAAGATTTAAGGAGCAAAAATCAGTTAATTGAATTTATTCTCCATATACAGTTGGGACATGAATCGAAAGAAAAATATTTAATGTGGGCATTATAACTTTTTTTAAAGTATCTTTAAAGTACATATATATAAAGGGTATTGTGACGTACTTTACTTAAAAAAAAAAACATCAAAAATTCCACCGAATACCGAATTTTGGCTAATATTTTTTTACTCCCGTGTCAAGAATCACAGGTTAAAATAAGTCATGTATGTCCCTTAACACACATATATGTATTTATACCTATTTTGAAATTCAGTAAAGCGGAAATTCATTGACTTACATGTATCATCGGAAAAGTTAACAGAAGAGATGGTACTCTCAGCTTCCGAGGATTCATCTGGAAGGACAATAGCCATTGCTCTGGCTTCAGGATGGTTATTGCCGTTGACCGCATTGTCTTCTACCACTGTTCTGGCCCGATGCGCAGCTAACATCATCAGGAACCAGTGTGGATAAGTTTCACTGCCATTGTTGAAGCTCATTTTTGTAGTTTGTTTCCTTCACACGTCACAAACTCACTTGAAATGTTAATAACACTTAATAAAAAAGGGGTTAAACTTAAAGCTATTTTGTGAGAAGAACTGCTTATTCGAACTGAAGATTTATTTAGACAATGAGAAGAACTTTTAGCACAACTTCTGTCGAATGATCACAATAAACTGTAAAATAACGACGGTTTCTTATGTAGCGACTTTGACACTTGTCAGAGAGGTAATGATCTAAATATTCTATATTTGGGACTATTTATACCGATTTCAATATAAAAATTCGACCAATAAGCGAATTGGTGGAACAATTAATCCGCACGGCACAATTTGGGGATGTTTCAATTTTACGACCCTTAATGAGCTTAACGCGTTCATTTCTGTGACTCATTTTTCTAATGAAGTGTTTAAATGGATTTAAATATCAACGTAATGCAATTATAATGACCTCTTACCATATAAATTCTGGCAAAGTGCATTAAAATGTAATAACAACGTAATATATCTTTAGTTCAGTGACCACGGCTCCAAAAAATATTTTACTAATTTTCTCATATTTAATAAATCACAACGTACTTTTTCTTTATAGTCATGAGATTAGTTAGAAGTAACTCAAATACCTTTTACACATTCAATACCTGCTACAAAACCTTTTACAGAGCACAATAATACATTTTATGAAATATATAAGTTTGATAGATTCTCCCATCTTAACAGACGGATTGCAATCTTTAGAGCACAGGCGTCGGGTGGGAATGCTATCCTTGTTCTACCGGTATTACAATGGAAGATGCTCCGAGGAACTAGCATTATTGATCCCTTCGGCACCGGTGCATAGTCGGGAAACACGCCAAACGCGTCCTCAACATTTGTACACGGTTGACATTTGAGAACACAGAGAACGTTTGAGAACATTTGAGAACACAGAGATTCACATGAGAACGGGTCGTTTCTTCGACTCGTTCTTGTGTTCAACAGCTCGGCTGTGGAATGTTTGCCGGCCTCTGTGTTTCCTCCTTCCTACAACATGGGTCTCTTCAATCCTCTTGTTCATTCCTTCCTCTCCTCAAAAAGACCCTCTACATAGCATCGTCAGCATCCCAGATGACATAGGAGTTTTGTGTGAAGATAATGTAAAAAAAAAAAAATATATATATATATATATAAATTCATTAAATTTCTATAAAGTATATGCCAATAAAAAAGTCAAATATACACGACGAATTCGCATTAAAAAAAGGAATCTCTACTGAACCATTAAAAACGCCACCATCTTAAAATGAAAACGGTACGTACAAATACACATACATTTACAGAGATACCAAATGCTAAATTGTTGTGTTAAAACAGGACTTCGCCACACTCAGTCAATTTTTTTATTTAGATTAACTTGCTCGCGTATGCTTACGCGCGTAAAGATTCGCGGCGAAATCGCCCCTTCTGAACTGGCACTTAGATGATCTACCTTTTTTTTTCATTTTCATTTACTAGATTCATATATTTCTGGAAGAGATGAATCATTTAAATTTACCGAATTTAATGTTCTTTATAAATAGAACGGCGTCATTTGCGCCTTGCAATTTTTACCTCATGTGGGTATTTAAAAACGTTGCCTAGCCATTAAATACTTAAATGCCTTGTGTTTCATCGGTAGGGAAATTTTTTTATCTAAAAACCCTACTAAAATTGCATGTTGCAATTGGTCCAGACTCAACATCAATCCTCATCATCAGAACCAGCGACCGACGGCCATATTTACATACGTGTCTGTTTATGTTATGTTGGGAGTGGGAAGGAGGTGGTCATGTCCTTTAAATTTTGAGTTCTTGCGCATTAGCCTTCAGGAACTAGAAAACTTTGAAAAACCTCATCCGGGAAGAAACGGCCGATAGTCAACTTGAAACTGGGAGGCCTTCAGTGGGGTGTATGTATCTGTTTTTACGTGAAATATATACTTTATGGGAATTTTACAATAAACACTTCAATTTGGGAGGCGGGAATGGGTACCGCCGCCCCGGGAACCTTTATTGGATAACCAACACCTCTGCCATAGATCACCCCAAGTGGTTCGCTACGTTTGGTGATTTAGCAGGGGTGCCCAGGTTCATGGGGTGAGGTTTGTCTAGGTTTTGGAGGCGGATGACCAGGACATACTGAACCCCAGATTCCTACCCACCCCTTAAGCCCTTTTCCTTCCCAGAACTCTCCTCTTCTTCCTTTCCTTAAAAAAACCCTCCACACAGCATACCCAAAGATGACATAGGCCCTGAGGAAAATTATTTTCCTCAGGGCCTCCTGTTTGGAGCTCATGTAAAAAAAAAAAAAACATACATGAACATACAATTTCACAACAGGTGCAGGTACGTACCCTGGTGTATGGCAGTGAGGCATGGAACTGACAGAGGTAGGATAAAAGTATAGAAATAGTGTGAGAAATGTGGAGATCAGCAAAGAATGCAAGGCTGATGTAAACGTAATGAGTAAGATTAAGAGAGGGAACTTCAGAAGGTTTAGGCATGTAGAGCGAATGGACCAAGAAAGTAGTTTAAAAAGAATATATGACGCAAATGTGAATGGTATAAGAAGTTGGGGATGCCCGAGGAAGACATGGCACGATCAAGTGAATCAGATACTTGAGACGGGCCATGTCAAGAGTCAGAATAATAGAAGAGTATGTATGAGGCGACGTATGAATGTGAATGGGCAAAGAGTGTGTGCCAAGAGTGAGATGTTTGGCGGTCCATTGTCTCTGCCTACCCCTGCGGGAAACGGCATGTTGTTCAGTTGGTTAAACCAATTTTTATAGCCTATCCCTTGATTCTGTGCAAAAGCGGGCTATCCGTTTGATAGATTCTCATATCTTGACAAACGGATTGCAATCTTTAGAGCACAGGCGTCAGGTGGGAATGCTGTCCTGGTTCTACCGGTATTTAAATGGAAGATGCTCCGAGGAACTAACGTCATTGACCCTTTCGGCACCGGTGCGTAATCTGGAAACATGCCAAATGCGCACCATAGGTACACGGTTGACACTTGTCACATGAGAATGTGTAGTTTCTACGACTTGTTTTTGAGTTCAAAAGTTTTACATTGAAATGATTTACTTGCCGCTGTGTTTTCTCCCTCCTACAAGATGGAACACTTCAAGACCATCCTCGCAGGAAGCTCCAAGCGATCTGAAGGTCGGGGGTTCAAATCCTTGCGTGCGCAATTAAATTGTAATTGATTGCTTTGTGTTATGTCACAATTTAATCATTTAAAATAACGTAAGTCATATTTACAGCCCTGGTGTAAGACCACCATTCAGAATTGAAACCGAATTGACTAGCCGGGTACTTCTCCACCTTCCTCTTCCCCGTCTCCTTCCCCTCCCTACTACCTTGAACCCCGCAACACACCCCAATTGGGGATGCCATAGTCTCATTGGCTCCAGGCGGTTGGGAGTAATCTTGTGCGGTATTCACATTTAAAAAAAAGACCTGTATTCAGTCTTTCCTTATTCAGACCTCTCGAAGATGACACAAGCCCTGAGAGAAATTATTTTCTTCAATGCCTCAAAAATACACATCACCATTATCCCAAATCAAACTTAGTGAACATATCAATTAGGCTAGCAGTCCACAATGGTGCGCTAATACCAACACTGAAGTAAGACTGAAAGTTAGATATTTTGCATTTTTAAATGTATGCTTTTTTGTTGCAGATTATAAATCAAAAACTGCATGGAATGGAGATTCCCAAAGACCTGCCGCCATCTTTGATAGCTTCCCTCAACCCAGTCGGTAAGTGCTTCTAACAATTATTTAACCCCTTGGGCCACATCAAAATAATATCACGTTATCAAATAATACCCTTTATTAATTGTTTTTTAACATAACCCTTGATCAAAAAGTTTTGGGACTTTATTCGTAAAATCGAAAATACAAGTTTATTCATCAAAATCGACGTTTTTTTACATGAGCTCCTCACAGGAGGCTCTTAGGAAAATATTTTCCCTCAGGGCCTATGTCATTTTAGTAACTTGTTTTCTTCACACGTCAGAAATTCACTTGAAATGTCAATAAATCACTTATAATAAAAAAGGGGTTAAGCTTTAAGCTATTTCGTGAGAAGAACTGCTTATTCAAACTGTAGATTTATTTAGACAATGAGAAGAACTTTTGGCACAATTTCTGTCGAATGATCACAATAAACTGTAAAATTAAGAGGGTTTCTTATGTAACTACTTTGAAACTTGTTAGAGAGGTAATTATATTAACATTCTTTATTTTGGACTATTTATACCGATTTCAATTATTAAAATTCACCAATAAGCGAATGATGGAACACTTAATCCGAACGGTACAATTTGGGGAAGTTTGGATTTTAGGACCCTTAATGAGCTTAATGCGTTCATGGCTGTGACTCATTTTTCTGTGTTAAAATGGATTTAAATATCAACGTAATGCAGTTATAATGACCTTTTACTATTTAAATTCTGGCAAAGTGCATTAAAATGTAATATTGCTTTTAGTACTGTGACCATGGCTCCAAAAATATGTTAATCTAATTTTTTTTCATATTTAATAAACCAAAACGCGGAAATCATAAGACTTGTTAGTAAAAACTCAAATACCTTTGACATAATACATTAAGTACCAACTACAAAACTATGTTTATATATATTATATGAAATGATTTATTTTTAAATTTTCAATTAAGGAATTACCTTCACAATTTGCTTAAAGAAACGACTTTCTTTCAGAATTTTTTTTTTAAACTTTCTCTAATATTGAAAAAAAAAGCCAGTAAGAACGTCAAATAAACACGACGAATTTGCATAAAAAAGTAATCTCTTCTGAACTATTAAAAGGGCCATCATCTTAAAACTGAAACTGAACGATTTTTGTCGCATCACCGCAGCATGCAGTAAAATCACATTCTGGCAAAGACACGTTTCATAATTATTATTTTTTAATTGATATCTAGCGTTTTACGAAAAAGGAAAGATTATTCGAAAACAACAGATCACAATCTGTTCAGATTAAATCTTTAGGAGAATCTGTTTTCTGAATATTGGGAACATTACTGAACCTCACACCAAAACCATATTAACACACCTTTTCAAACACAAAACTGTTTTTGACAATATCCAAACAGCTCGTGATACCAAAGGATATAATCTCTAAGCCCTTTCGCAAAAACAACTTTTTGCCAAAGAAATTTTAAATGCTTAACAGAGCCATAAAATGCACTTCCACTGGCTACTAGACATAACACAAATTATTTGAAATATAAATCAGACGCCAAGTCTTGGATCATCAGTCAAGAGAAATCAAACATTTATAGTATATATTCTCAATGGTACGATGCTGATTGTCTCTCGACTTTTATTTTAAATGAAATATTGTCGTTGTTAAATTGCGCCTGCTCTCAACAGGAATTCTTAGTGAGACAGGCAGAGCACACAACTGGTGTAATTTAATTAAGATGAATTAAAACTAAATTTAAAAAAAAAAATAGCATTTCTATCGTATCCCGGTGTCATATATATACCTTATTATTAACGTTTTCAACTTCTTATCCTATTGACTTTCATGGCATAAGTGTTCCTCTGATTTAACTTTCTTCACTCATTCAGTCTTTTTAAGATTTTAATGTGATTATCACTCAAACTGCTACCATTCAACTATTGGGTTAATTTATCCGAAGGATGTGGAAAGTGGAAAGAGATGGGGAAGCGGAAGGTGGATTAAGTATTGTAGCTATTGAGATGTAATCATTCAAAACAGCTAAAACCATTTTAAGCAAAGTTTCGCGGACATTCACCAAGGCGTTTCTAAAAGTATTCCCCATTATCGACGGTCTCCGTAGTCGTGGGGTTAGTCTCTCGACTATCATCCGTAGGTCATGGGTTCAAATGTCAGCAGGCGCAAGTAATTTTTATTTGATTGATTTATGTTATTTCACAATTTTATCATTTAAAAATAATATAAGGTATGTTTGCGGCATGTTCGAGAGTGAAAGATACTATTAGCATCGCCCTTGAGTGAGACCACCATTCAGAATTGAAATTTTACTTGAAATGTCTTATACAGTGTTTGGTGACAAGATCTGAATCGCCAGTTCCCCTTTAACCCTTTCCCACCTTCCTCTTCCCCATCTCATTCCACTCCCAACTACCTTCAACCTCTCAGCATACTTCTATTGGGGATGCAATAATCTCACTAGCACCAGGTGGTTGGGAGCCATTGGGACTCTTGCGCGGTATTCACACCAAATAAAAGTTTTCCTGCCACAATTTGTTTACGTTAATTTTCATTTTATTCTTTTACTGAACTACGGATACTACTATGCATTCGTCTCATTCTCTTGAAGTTTGCGTAAGGTTTCTTTTTTACAGTGAACTGAACACATGATTTTTATTTAAAATTAAAATTAAATTAAATAGTTGTTTTCATTATTTATTTCCGGGGTGTTATGCCGTGTTGCGCTACCTCCTTCTTTAGCCAACGTTTCGGACATCGTTGTGTGACTCATCTACATGAACATCTATGTGTGACACATCTACAGGATCTGCCGGATCTGCCCTGATGATGGACACTGCAACGATGTCCGAAACGTTGGCTAAAGAAGGAGGTAGCGCAATACGGCATAACACCCCAAAAACAAATAACGAAATTGCTTTTGGCCGTGCAAATCTTAAAACGTATCTAAAAAGTTGTCATTTAAGCATTTTAGTTATTTAATATTTTGACAGCTGTTTCGGCTTTTAAGGTCATTTCCAAACTGTAGTTAGACCACTACGAGGCGACTTATTTAGTCGATTCTAAATTTCAATTATGAAGGTGCCCAAATTGATTTATGGATATAATTGTTGTAACGGGATACCTACTTTTATGTCCCCACATCATATGTTAATGTCTTCTTAATTCTTTACTAACGATGTGACTGCTATTGACTTAATAAAGATATATATATATAAATTAACAGAAACGCACTGTAATAACGATCAACACATTAATGCACTACCCAACTACAAAGGCATCGCAACAACAACACCAATTAATAAAAATAGTGGTATAATTATATTTGTTCATGACGAGTGTGAAGTTATTAACATTGAAGAAATTGATATACAACATGTAAATTGTCTAAAAATAGATATAAAATTAAAAAACAAATTATACAGAATTATAACAGTATACAGAACACACAAATCAAACATAACTAACTTCATAAATGAACTATATGAATATCTAAGCAAATTATCGAAAATTCTTACTTTTGTATGTGGTGATTTCAATATAAACATCTCTGCTAACCATAACTCAATAGAAAAAAATAATTTCATTAACATAATGACACACCTCAACTTTAAATCTTGTATTAATAGTAACACTCGAGAAATTAAAAACCAAACTCCATCATGTATAGACCATATCTGGTGTAATATACATTTGAATGAAATAAAAAATATTAAATCTACTGTTTGGAAAACTAATATAACTGACCATTACGCGTGTCTTATATTACATGAGACAAATAAAAAACTAAACACAATACCCAAATTAAATCTTCCATATTCCCAAATAGACTATGAATTATTAAAAAAATCATTAATAAATGAAAAATGGGAAGAAGTTTTAAAAAATAAATGCACCAACCAAAGTGCCTTACTGTTTGAAAAAACTTTAACTAAACACGTTTTAGAAGCAACAAAAACAACACAGATCGTCCCCAATTCAAAAACAAAGAAAATTAAACCATGGATTACTCTAGGATTAATAAAAGCCATTAGAAAAAAAAATAAACTTTATAAAATAACACAAAGACCACTAGTTAACAATAAAATTATAATATATTATAAAAAGTATAAAAATATATTAACTACTCTAATTAGAAAAACGAAAAACGACTATTACTCAAAAATTATAACAGAAGCTAAAGACAATAATAAAAAAATATGGTCAACAATAAATGAAACAATAAATAAAAATAAAACATATAAGCACATATCCGAAATATCAGATGGGAAATTAATATATAATGTACAAAATAACACAAAAAAATGTTGTAATATTTTAAATAACCATTTTAATAACGTTGGAAAAAACCTAGCAAAATCCATAAATTCGACCAATATATCAAATCCACAACACAGAACACAATGTCAAATAAATAAATTTGAGCCAGTCACAGAAGCCGACATTGACAGAACTATTTCGGAACTAAAAGGAGGTTCTGCCCCCGGCTTTGATAACATAAATGCTAAGACAATAAAGCGATGAAAACATACTTAATTCTCCCAATAACACATATAATAAACCTAAGTCTAGCAAATGGCGAGTTTCCCAATAATTACAAAAGAGCAATTATAACTCCCATTTATAAAACAGACTGTCCTAAAGATCCACAAAATTACCGCCCGATTTCCCTTCTATCAAATATATCAAAAATATATGAGAAAATTGTAAAAAAACAAATTTGGACATTCTTAGATGAAAATAAAATAATTAATGATAATCAATTCGGCTTCAAAAAAAAATACAAGTACTCACGACGCGATAGCAAAAATAACCAACTATTTATATACTGCCCTAGATTCCGATAAAAAATGTATCGGAATATTTATAGACTTGAAAAAAGCTTTCGACAGCATATCGCATAAAAAATAAATAAATAAATTAAAATCTATAGGAATTAATGGGAAAGTCTTAGCATGGATAGCTAGTTATTTACATGAAAGACCACAACAAGTAAAATTACTAAATCAAGTCAGCGATTCAAAATATAGCGATTTTTCAATACCCCAAGGTACAGTTTTGGGACCATTGTTATTTATTATATATGTCAATGATATATTCAATATTTATAAATATGGAGACATTGTCTCCTACGCTGACGACACAGTCCTATTACTAAAAGCAAACACCTGGTCTGAATTAAACAAAATGGCAAATACAGATATCAATGCACTAAAATTGTGGTTTGATAAAAACCTGTTGACTTTAAATTCTAAAAAAACCTATTATTTACCATTTTTCATTAAAAAACAAGAAACACCTAAAGAAATAAACTTAATAATCCACTCTGTGACAAATACAGAAAACCACAAATGTAATATATCATGTTCAAAAATAGAAAGCAAAACTGATATTAAGTACCTGGGCATAACAATAGACCAGCGTTTAAAATGGTCTCCACACATAAATATTCTGAACAACAGAATAAGGAAACTAACATATATATTTAGATGTTTAAGAGATATTTTAAACGAAAAATTACTTAGAACCACATACTTCGCTTTCTGTCAATCAATTATACAATACGGCATTATAGGATGGGGCGGTACATATAAAAATCAAACACAAACAATTTACATATCACAAAAACTAATAATAAAAACAATTTAAAAAAAACCCTACTCATATTCGTCAGAACTTTTATTCAAACAATTTAAGGTCAGAAAATTAAGTGCATTATACTTTTATCATGCAACATTACAAATTTATAAAGATAATATTAACAATCAAGTTGCACCCTTTAAAAATAACAGAAGTCTTAGACAAACATCAATACTTCCCACTCCAAAATGTAAAAAAAAAATTGGACAATTGAGTCATAAATATCTCGGAGCAAAATTTTTTAATTCATTACCAGAAAAAATTAGAAACATGAATACCAATATAAAAAGTTTTAAAACTCACCTAAAAAATTATACTGAAAACTTAAACTGAATGATATTAAAAAAGCAATACAATAACACCCCCCCATACACACAAGCCTTGCTTAATTAAAGCACAAAATGCTTAATTAAAAGCACAAAATACTCTCCGACAATCAATTCGGTTTCAGAGAGAATAAAGGTACGAGTGATGCTGTATTGAAGGTACTGACCAAAGTTATAAGCGCGCTGGATTATGGCAACAAAGCTTTAGCGGTGTTTTTGGACTTATCAAAAGCATTTGATACAGTTTCCCATGAATTGCTCCTTAAAAAATTATCATCTCTAGGCATTGATAGTACAGCAATGGGTTGGTTCAGATCTTATCTTAGTGATAGAACGCAGCAAGTAGAGATAAATAAAATATTAAGCAATGGTAAATCAATCTCCTTTGGAGTCCCGCAAGGTAGTGTGCTTGGGCCAATATTGTTTCTAATATATATAAATGATTTATGTAATCTGAATATTTCTGGTAACATCGTTAGTTTTGCAGATGATACTACCTTAATATTTGAGGGTAAAACTTGGGATGAAACATTTGACAAATGTAATACAGGTTTAAGAGTGGTAAATAGTTGGTTAAATAATAGTATTTTAACTTTGAACATACAAAAAACCAAATATATCACTTTTAGCATTTCAAGTAAAAGTCAACCTTCTGCCACTCATAATTTAATAATACACAATTGTTTGCAAACCTGTAACTGTAACCCTGTAGAAAATGTAGTCAGCATCAAATACCTTGGCGTAAAAATAGATAAATTTTTAAGATGGAACGATCATGTTAATATGTTGGTAAATAATATTAGGAGACTTACCTATATCTTTAAAGAACTCAGACATATACTAGACAAGGAAAAATTGAAGATGGTTTATTTTGCAATAATCCAGTCTCTACTTTCTTATAATATAGTGTGCTGGGGTTCTTGCCAAAAGACTTATATAGAACCACTTAACATTGCCCAAAAACTGATCCTTAAAGTTATGTTCAAGAAAAAATTTAGATATCCAAGTCATATACTTTATAAGGAATGTAATGTCATGAATGTAAAACAGCTGTATATTACACAAACACTTTGTAAATTTTTTAATAATATTAATATTGCAGAAAGAACTCAGCAAATTCGTACTACTAGAATTGGGTCTGGTCTTAAATTTGTGGCAATTCAAACTAAATCTTCTTTTGGTCAAAGAAATTACTTCTATCAGGCTCCACTCATATTTAATAGCCTTCCAGAACATATTAAGTCATCTAATTCCTTGTGCACTTTTAAAAAGATGGTTAAATTATTCGTATTAGCCGAAGATTGCCAATTGATTTTTTCTACATTGTCATTTCTAAATTAATAGCATATTGATTATTTATTACAGTATATTTACTGTTAATATATAAAATTTTTTTCTTATTAACTTACCATTACGTATTAATTTTCTAACCGAACCTAATTTTAAATATTATAAATTAAACAACTTGCAAAAAAAAAGTTATTTCAAAGCTAATTTCAACATATGGTCACTCTACATGTTTTACGTTATAATGTATTTGTAGAGGCCCATTCTGTGAGAAATATTATTGTAACAATATTGTCTTTCAACACATTATCTTGTATACTCTATAAAATTGTTAATGTCAAATCAAAATGAAGTTCAAAATTTCAATTTAAACAATAACACCTAAATTATAAAGGTAAAGAAACAATAAATAAATAAATATATAGGGGTTACCGTATCCCATAACTTTGTCAAAACTAAAAGATCACACGGATGGCATTTCTAAGGTGTCACTGACATTATAAAATACAATCGTATTTTAATGAAAACGGGCACTTAAATGGAATGAAAACAATAATGTTGTGATCAAAACGGTTTCTTTCATATTTATTTCCTAATTATTTGATAGTCACTTTAATATTGCATAAGAAAGATTCGCTCTAATTTAATCGCTTATAAATCTTTGTTTTTTTTTTTTCATTGTTTATTTTTTACACCTATTTAAAAAAAAAACCTAAGGACATGTATTTTTTTAGTTTTATATAACTAATGATATAGTGAATGAGAACATTTTGTCTGATCTCTCAACACTTTGTTATTAATTCATATATTTTTGTCACTTATTATTTTCTCTGTTTATCATTTTATTTTTAAATTTTATGATTTTGCTTTTACTTAACTGTTTTGCATGACCAATATTTGCGTGTGTTATTTTTATTAAATTGTGAAATTATTAACCCCGATACAGGCGAACCCTAGTGGGGTTAATAATTACATGCTAAAAATATATGTACCTACATAAATTGTGAAGAAGCAATAAATAAATAAATAAAAAAATAAATAATAAATTATGGGGGTACATCAAATATCCTACTATGTAATTAATTACTGTATAAAATTTATTTGTAATTTAAAAAAAAATAAAATAAAAAATATTTTAACGCTCTGTTAAGATCATCAATATTACCTTGGAACAACAAGGTTCTCTATGCCATTGGTATATTTTTTTCTTTTTTACATTAACTACACACAAGAGGCCCTGAGGAAAATAACCTCCCTCAGGGCCTATGTCATCTTTGAAGATGCTGTGTGGAGGGTCTTTTTGAGGAAAGGAAGGAGTGAACACGGGTCTTGAAGAGACCCATTTTGTAGGAGGGAGGAAACACAGAGTCCGGCAAATCGTTCACAGCCGAGCCATAGAAACGACCCGTTCTCATGTGACTAATGTCAACCGTTTACAAATGTTGGGCGCGTGTTTGGCGTGTTTCTCGACTATGCACCGGTGCCGAGGGGATCAATGATGCTAGTTCCTCGGAGCATCTTCCATTGTAATACCGGTAGAACAAGGACAGCATTCCCACCTGACGCCAATGCTCTAAAGATTGCAGTCCGTCTGTTAAGATGGGAGAATCTATCAAACGGACCGCCCGTTTCTGTACAGATTCAAGGGTTTTTTTAGGGATTTTGGAGCTCCAGACCAGAGGAGACTGCCAAATTCAACCGTGGGGTGCACTTGCGATTTGTACAGGGTTAGCAGTTGTATAATATTAAAGTTTCTGCGGGCCCTGTACAGTACGCCCAGTTTCTGAGAGGCTTAACTCTGGTTTCGATGGAGCCCCCGTACCTGAGCTGGTCACTTAGAGTTACACCAATATAGGTATGAAACTGATGTATTAAGATTCAAAGTTTAAAATCACGAATAAAATAATCTCATTTGAAATTTGTGAAAAGTGTATATATGTATATCATTGTAATATTGAATTATCTTTATGTTAAAGAACATACATTTACTCAAAAAAATTAAGCAAAATATTGAACCTTTTTGCGTTGAAGATCAGACCAACTCGGAGTAACAAGGTTTATCTGATAATAATTTTTTTTTTGGTTGCTAAATGCCATATTTTTGGAGTTACAATAATATGATCAGCGTATTAATATTTTTCATGATGTTCCCGGATCCTTGGGGTGAGGTGATTTGGGTAGGGTGATTTTGATCACGTGCTGAGTGTCGGGCTGGATTAGGGTAGACTGCTGGAGGTAGAAAAAATCTAGACCTCTCCAGCCAGACTTTCTTGATCCATCACTTTGCGCCGTACCGCATCCCACAGATTCCTGCCCACCCCTCATACTTTTTTCCTTCCCGAAACTTCCTCTCCTTCCTTTCCCTAAAAAGACCTTCCAAACGATGATATAGACCCTGAGGGATTTTTTTTCTCCGGACCTCCTGTGTGGAGTTAATGAATAAAAAATACCTAAACCTTATGAGTAAATCAAATCCTTATTTTTTGTTTTATTCATTGTTACACACACAAATAATTATTGTATGGTACAAACTAGCTTTTGTACATTGCACTTTGTTTTATGCCAGGTCTTCTTATTTAAATTCTACGTATATGTTTTGCTGCCAAATTAAATTAAAATATGTTTATTTATTGGTACAATTCTCATTATTTTCCCTGAAATGAGATCCCTGAGACGTATGTGTGGTAAAACAATGTATGATCGTATGAGAAATGTGGATATCCGCAAAGAATGTAAGGCTGATGTAAGCATAATGAGTAAGATTAAGAAAGGGACCCTCAGATGGTTTGGGCATGTAGAGCGAATGAACGAAGAAAGCAGTGTAAGAAGAATATACGACGCGAATGTGAATGGTAGAAGAAGTCGGGGACGCCCGAGGAAGACGTGGCACGATCAAGTGAATCAAATACTTGAGTCGGGCCATGTCAAAAGTCAGAATAATAGAAGAGAATGTATGAGACGATGTATGAATATGAGCGAGGCAAAGAGTGTGTGCCAAGACCGAGTTGTTTGGCGGTCCGTCCTCTCTGCCTACCCCTGCGGGGAAACGGCGTGATGGTTAGTTAGTTAGTCAATCACAGCAAGGATTTACCTTTCGAGTAAATTAAATTATTATTTATTCTGATTTATTGGTTTGTAATAAAGAAAATTAAAATCATAACCATTTATACCATTATACCTTCACACGCTTTTCCGTGTTTCTTCCTATCCTTAACTTACAATTTCAGGCTCATATCATTGGTATATTTTTTAACATCGTATTAGTATTTTGCTGATTTGAACTAAATTCCATATGTTTATTGTTTTCATGCCAAAATTACAACAATACTTATAATCATTACATAGTATAAAATTACATAGTATAAAATAAAGTCGCTCAAAATGTATGTGCGCATAGATCTTTTAAACTACGCAACGGATTTTCATGCGGTTTTCACCAATAGATAGAGTGATTCAGGAGGAAGGTTTATTTGTAAAATACGTGCTTATTATAGTAGATACAAGCCGAGAAATTCAAATATTCAATTCAGGCAGCGGGCAGCGGGCAAGCGGGTGGTGTGGATTTTATAAAGGTTAGGTAATGGCGTTGTGTTTCGTTAGCTGCAGCAACGTGTGGCTGGGTCTGCTAGTCATTACATAGTATAACTTGAAGTCGTACAAAATGCATGTGCGCATAGATCTTTTAAACTACGCAACGGATTTTCATGCGGTTTTCACCAATAGATAGAGTGATTCAAGGGGAAGGTTTAAATGTATAATACATGCTTATTATAGTAGATAAAAGCCGAGAAATTCAAATTTGAAATTCAGGCAGCGGGCAGCTGGCTAGCAAGTGTGTGGATTTTATAAAGGTTGGGTGTTTCGTTAGCCACAGTGGCCGTGTCTGCTAGTTTATAATAAATCGTAGCTTTGTTTAAAACGCTTATAACCTATTTACAAAAATATTTTATTTTACGGAAAATCAGAGTTTTTTTCATACTTTTTGGTAATGCCTTTGGAAAGCGAAACAGCAATAATAACACATAATAACAGTTTTTTTATAGTTTATTTAGGAAACATTTAAGTTATTTTCATTTTACATTTCATATTGTTTATGATATAAAGAAAGTAAAGTTCTATTTATGATAATTTATATTATTTTCACAGATTAGAAAGAAAGTATGTACACATTAAAAGCTGTAATTATGCATAGATTAAGTTAAAAAAAATAATGATAAACAATAGAGGAGTTTTGATTTAAGTACATTGTAATATGGATAATAAATAAAAAGTAAAATTAAAGAGTCAGTTATACAATAAGCAATTCATAACTACATATAAATATATTTAAAATAGGATTTTACAAATAATATTAATTAAAAAAGATTGTTCATGAGAAGTTATTTATACAATACAAATTAAAATAAGTTCAAGGAGTACTTTATACATTATAATCTATAACATTTATGAAGTTTGTCAAATACATAGAAATAAATAAAGCGTGACACATTGTACTAAATCATTCCGGAGAATTATTGAATCCTTTCCTATTCGTCGTGGTAGTCGAAGTAAGGGTCTAAGTCCTCTGCTCGTCTGGGTCCTCTGCATCATTTTCATCGTCATCATTAATGGAATGATCCTTTTCATTCCGGAACATTACTAAGTCATCTCCTAATCCTCGTGGTAATCGAAGAAATGTTGGTAAGCGAAGTAGAAGTAAGCCCTGTGAAGTCTGTCCTCATCTGATTCTTCTACATCTCCTTCGTCATCATCAATGGAATAATTCTGGGGAAGAAAATAAATATTAATTAGTCTTTTGAATACAAGTAACATGTTAAGAACAACGAACTACTGCGTGACATTTTTCATTCAAATCTTTATTTCGTATTGTGGACAAAATATCCAACAAATAACATTTTTTTAAAAATGAGCTAGGGCGTCGATATCCGATTCGGCCATTTTTAACTGTATTATTATACTGGACTAAAAACCACCCACTTTATCTTCATTTTCTCAACGCATATTTTATTGGCTTTATGTATGATTCCAAGATTCAAACCCGAACTAAATGCTATCTAGATAGTGTCGGCATAAATCTTTATCCATTTTGTTTAATATGCGACATCTATTGACTTTTCTGCAAGTTTAGGATGAATATTTTTTTAAACTTAGCGCTACCACTGCGCAAAGTCCCAGAGGTGCAAATATCTTTTTATGATTTTTCTGTTTCCAGATTTTCGATTGGGTTTCGCTAATATTGTCTTAATTTATTTAAATATTACTTATTTGTCTATTGTTATTTTTGTCAATTTTATTTTTATTCTGGTGACGAAACCGTTGGTTTTTGAAACATTTTGATAATAATGATTAAATAAATGATGACCACAAAGTGATTTGTTTGATCGAATTGACTTCAATAATTTAATTGGTGAATAGTGTTGATATTCTCAGATATGGTGGTTTGTTAAGAATAGTTACATTGGATGATGACTTACCATAAATAGGGGGTTCATCGGTACGGCGAATCTTTCATCAAAGAAAACTTCGCGCAATTCATCAAAATCATCATCGTCATCATCATCATCATCATCATCATCGTCATCATCGTCATCATCATCATCATCATCATCATCATCATTATCATCTCTGTAATCGCTGCTGAGACTCGAATCTGGAAAGACAAGAAACGCTTATTAGAAAATCGCAATTAAGCCATTGTGAAGCGGTGTAAAATGATATATTTTATCTTTGAAGAATACCAGTAAATCTAAACGAAATATGAATAAGTCATTTCCTACTCGTCGTGGTAATCGAAGAAATGATGGTAAGCGAAGTAGAAGTAAGCCCTGTGAAGTCTGTCCTCGTCTGATTCTTCTGCGTCCTCTTCGTCATCATAAATGGAATAATTCTGGGGAAGAAAATAAATATTAATTAGTCTTTTGAATACAAGTAACATGTTAGGAAGCACGAACTACTGCGCGACATTTTTCATTCATATCTTAATCTCGTATTGGGGACAAAATATCCAACAAATAACATTTTCTTTAAAATGAACTAAGGCGTTGATATCTGATTCGGCTATTTTTAACTGTATTATACTTAGACTAAAAACCACCTACTTTATCTTCATTTTCTTAACGCATATTTCATTGGCTTTACGTATTTTTTTACATTAACTCCACACAGGAGGCCTTGAGGAAAATAATTTCCCCCAGTGCCTATCCGTGAAATAGATCCATGAAAATAGACTTTTCTGTGGAATAGGAACCCAAAGTTGAATGAACTTCAACTTTCGTTTTATAAATTCAACGTAGAGCCGCATTTCTAAATTTAAAAAGAGCATCATGTTTATAATATAATTTGTAACATGCACATACATTCATACATACTCACACACATACATACACACCTTCCCACTACGCACATCACCCCGTAAATTACTTAATACACATACCATAAATAAGACGCTACAAAGAAACACATCCAAGGTACCCACCTTGAAATATACTTAATAATTGTAAATTGTTTTCACCACTTTTTTTAACATTAACTCCACACAGGAGGTCTTGAGGAAAATAATTTCCTTCAGGGCCTTTGTCATCTGGGATGCTGTGTGGAGAGTCTTTTTGAGGAGAGGAAGGAATGAACATTGGTAAGTAGTATAAGAACGAGTTGAAGAAACGACACGTTCACATGTGACAAATGTCAACCGTGTACAAATGTTGGCGTGTTTCCCGACTATGCACCGGTGCCGAAGGGATCAATGATGCTAGTTCCTCGGAATGTATGATTGCAAGATTCAAACCCGAACTTAATGCTATCTAGATAGTGTCTGGATAAATCTTTATCCACTTTGCTTAATATGCGACATCTATTGACTTTTCTGAAAGTCTAGGATGAATATATATTTTAAATAAAGGAAACAATTTTACTTTGTTTGAACCACTTATACATATAATGAGTAAATCCGACCGGTTTCGGAACGACCGTTCCTTCTTCAGGAAAAGCGTATACTAATTTGACAGCTTCGAAATATGGATGGGAACAATGTTTTATTATGGTGGGGATGGAGCCGTTGCTAGGTATTAATGTAGAGTGGGTGGGTAGGGGAACAAATCCATGATTGGGCTATAAGACAATATTTTGGTTTGTTGATAATAAATTCATAATTTTTAAGGGTTTTTTTTTATTTCCAAGGCTTCTAAGTTATCTAAACGTTTTCCTTTATGATTAATATGAAGAATATTTATCTAATACAGGGATAAAAAAAATTGAGAGATTCATTATTTTTAAGGGATATTTTTTATTTCCAAGGCTTCTAAATTATCTAAACGTTTTCCTCTGATTAATATGAAGAATATTTATCTAATACAGGGATAAATATGCTTAAATCATGTAAAGACAACTGGATACTAACTACAAATGTGGAAAAACTACAGGCCGCCTCGGAACAGGAAACCCTAGTGAGGAGGACTGTGAAAAAAAAACCTTAATATAATATAATTTAAAAATACATTATGTACAAATTTTGCTATAGATACTAAAAAAAAAAAAAAAATGACTTTAATAGTTTTAATTGCGTTTAGGATATTCTCAGATTATGGTGGATTGTTTAAAAATAGTTACGTTGGATGATGACTTACCATAAATAGGGGGTTCATCGGTACGGCGAAACTTTCATCAGAGAAAACTTCGCGTACCAGTTCATCAAAATCATCAACGTCATCATCATCCTGAGGCTCGAATCTGGAAAGAAAAGAAACACTTATTAGAAAATCGCAATTAAGCCATTGTGAAAGGGTGTAAAATGATATATTTTATCTTTGAAGAATACCAGCAAATCTAAACGAAATATGAAAAAGAACAAAATACAGAAAAATAAAAAAGCTATCGGTCGCATCTCGGATGTTCAATAAGGAATAGCATTCAAAAGTCATTATAAGAAGACAGTTATTCTAATAAAAAATAAAAATTATTTTTAGACTTTCAGAAAAAGGTTAATAGGGGTCCCACATCTAAAATAAGATCGGATGTTTACCAAGGCAATATCTAGGTTACAAACCAGTTCTTTGAACGTTTTTTCCCAATTAAATAGGTTACTTTCAAAAACATGGGAAAAATTAGTCTAAGATAGTTTTATTCAATTTTTAATTTGTAATATAAGATGAATGAAAATGACTTTCATGTTTCAGAGGTGGCTGAATTAATTAAGGCGTTCCTTCAGGCAAAACGAGAGATCGTTGGTTCGGGACCCAATTGCGACTGTTAACTTTTTATTTTTCTTTTTTTATCATATTTATTTTCATTTTTAATTCATATTGATGTGAATAATCTTCAAAAGTTATTATAAAAGAGAAGTTATTCTAATAAAAATTGATACACATATTTGTTTCTTTGAAGTTTAAATTTTATATTAATAAAGAAGTAGGTATTAATTCCACAGTAAACACCTACATACATAATATTTATATTGTAAAATGTGAAAGATGCGTACTGTAAACGGTATATATATAGAGTGTTTTGTGAACACCCCACTAAGAGAACCTGCGCTATTTAAAATTTGGGGTGGTTGATCTTTAGCAAAATTTATTACAAAGCTAGGTTATGATGCAGTATATTTACAAATTCCTACATTAAAATGTTTTAAGAATAAATATCACACGAGGGATGGATATCACGCCCGGTATCATAGCTGATTGAATTTATTCTCTTCATACAGTTGAGAGATAAACAGAAAGACAATATTTAATTAAGAAATTTTTAATTTTTACACGACTCGATAAGCATCTATAAGACACGTATCAGGATATTAAGTGACAAATTTATCTTATTTTAACCAGATAATCGTTATTTGGAGTAAAAAACGTTAATGAAAATTTGGTGGCTTTTTGGTCGGTGGGTCGAGTAATCGCCCAATGACATCAATGTCACCGGAGACCAAAATTTGGTTTATTTCTTACTCCAAATAGTGTTAGATCCAATTCTAGTCATAATTTATATAAATGATGTAATTAAAACCATAAAACATTGCAAAATTAGACTCTCTGAAGATGATACCTCAATCTGTACTTCGTGAGAAGATTGCATAGATACAATCAATAAAATAAACGTAGACCTACAAAATATAGCAAAATTGCTGAAATTAAAGTTAAAACTGAACGGAAATAAAATATAATATATGGAAATAGGCAATAAAACCCATAACACGGTTTAAATTTGACAACGAATGATGAAAAAATTAAAAAAGTAAATGAAATAAAATACCTGGGTGTAATACTCGATTCAAAACTAACATTCACGGAAAATTTTGAATGCTCTAAAGAAGATATCAAAAAAAGTAAATTTTCTTAGAAAACTAAGAAATAAACTAAATACAAACACTAGAGTTCATTTATAAAATTGTAGTTGCTCCACTTTGATTACTGCTCTACGATGTTATATTTGTTATATCACGATGCTATATTTGGCCAATGAAGGAAATTTAATAAACTAGAAGTTATCCAGAACAGAGCTGTGAGATGTATACTGGGTAGAGGCAAATATGCAAGTTTAATCAAATGAAAGAGGAGCTAAATTAGTTTCCAAAACAAGATACTGCTATTTAATGCGTTCATTTTTGTGCATAAAGTTATGAAAAACCAAATGCCAACTAGAAATATTCGTCTAGTTATATTGCCACATATGAAAAAATCAAAATTACAGAACTGCCTAATGAATAGAGGACTAAAGATGTATAATAAAATGCCTGAATGAATGAATATATTTAAAAATAAATGTTATACTTTTTGTGAAAATATTTAAATTTATCAAATGAAAAGTTACTTTGTGCTTGTTAGTTTATATAGATCTAGTATAAACTAACTCATAAATAATACAGGGGGAATCACTGGTTAAAGAAAGTCAACCATGTACTTAGACCTATGTATTATATAACTGACCTTTAATTCAGTAAAGCGGAAAACCTTTTACTTACATGTATCCTCGTAAAAGCTGTCAGCGGAGATAGTGCTTTCACCGAATGACGCGTTGGGGTCTTCATAAATAGGCTGTTCTTCCGTTTTCGAGGATTCATCAGGATGGTAAATAGTGGATGAAAAAATGGCTCTATCTTCAGGACAGTCATCTGCCGTTGCTGGATTGTCGTTGGCCGCATCAGGATCGTCTGCCATTACTCTGGCCAGATCTTCTGCAATCAACAGCAGGTACCAGGGTGGAGAGGTCTCCCCGCCATTGTGGTTAAAGCTCATTTTATTAACTTGTTTCCTTCACACGTCAGAAACTCACTTGAAATGTCAATATAACACTTACAATAAAAAGGAGTTAAGCTTTAAGCTATTTTGTGAGAAGAACTGATAATTAAAACTGTGGATTTATTTGGATGTTGAAAAGAACTTTTGGCACAATTTCTGTCGAATGATCACAATAAACTGTAAAATTACGAGGGTTTATTAAGTAACGACTATGGCACTTGTCAGAGAGGTAATGATTTAAATATTCTACATTTGGGACTATTTTACGGACTTCAATTTAAAAAGTTGACCAATAAGCTAATTAATCCGCACGGCACAATTTGGGGAAGTTTGGATTTTACGACCCTTAATGAGCTTAACGCGTTCATTTCTGTGACTCATTTCTCTGTGGTTTGGATTTATATATGAACGTAAAGCAATTATAATGACCTCTTACCATTTAAATTCTGGCCAAGTGCATTAAAATGTAATAACAAATAATTGAAATATTGCTTTTAGTTCTATGACCACGGCTCCAAAAAATATGTTTCTAATTTTCTCATATTGATCAAAACGCAATTTTTCTCGGATATCATAATATTAGTTAGAAAAAACTCAAATACCTTTTGCATTACACATTAAATACCTACTAGATTTTTTTTTACAAAGCACAAGAATACATTTCATGGAATATATATATTTTGAAATTTCTATTTTTTTTTCATTAACTCCACCCTTAGGAAAATAATTTCCCTCAGGGCCTATGTCATCTGGGATGCTGTGTGGAGGGTCTTTTTGAGGAGAGGAAGGAATGAACATTGGTCTTGAAGAGACCTAACACATAAGACCCCAAATCCGAAATCAATTCTATATAAGTCGTCATCCATTCTCATCTCTGCCTCTCTACCCAACAAAGAAATAGAGGGGTGTCCAAGCGCACAAATTTATTTTGCCGCGTCATGCAACGTGCCTTAAAATCATAAACATTTATTTTTAATTGTTACGTAGCTTTTACGGAAACATGAAGAATATTTTAAAACCACAGATCACAGTCACTTCGGATGAAAACTTCTGAGGATCTGTGTTCGGGACATTTATTAGGCAACTTTACACCAAAACCATATTGATCTCTTCAAACACAGAACTGTTTTTGGCAATATCCAAACTGCTCGTGATTCCAAAGGACATAATATCTGACTTAGGCCTATCGCTAAAACAACTTTTGGCCAAAGAAATGATAAATACTTAGCAACAATGCTATGCAATGCACTTCCACTGACCATAAGTTAGAACACAAATTATTTGAAATACAAATCAAACACCAAGTTAAAGATTTTATTAGTTTGTATTCTCAATGGTACGACGCTGATTGTCTCTTGACATTTTTAAATGAAATTTGTAGGTGCTATTTTTATTTTTGTAGTAAACTGCGCATGTTAAACTGCGCCTGCTCTCCAATGCAGGAATTCCCAGTGAGACAGGCACTGTAAAATTTATTTAATTAATTTTACACTAATGTAATTTAATTAATAAAAGAAATAAAAAAAAATCTACAGCATTTCCATTACATCACCGAGCTATTTCTATTTACTTCGTAACGTTTCTGATTTCTTATCCTATTTATTTTCACATCATATACATATCTACGTTCTCCTGATATAACTTTCATTCTTGTGCGGTTTTGAGAAAAAAATCAATGTTTTTCTGCCGCAATTTGTTTATTTTAATTCTCATATTATTTATTCATTTGACTCCGTATACTTCTAATGAATATAGGACAATGACTGATGCTGATAATACATGAATATTGCACATCATTATAAACAATTCAGTCGTGAAGATTGTCGTATTGAAAAATAATATTATAGACGTGAAGCAATCTTACAATTGATATGGTTGGTGTAACTCTAAGCGACCAGCTCAGATACGGGACTCCATCGATGCCAAAGTTAAGTTAGTCATGTACTGTACAGGGCCCGTAGATACTTTTTAGTGCACAACTGTTAACTCTGTACAAATCGCAAGTGTACCTTCATGATTGAATTTGACAACCACCTCTGGTCGGGTGCCCCAAAACACCTGAAAACCCTTGACTCTTGTGCAGAACTGTATTCTCCTATCTTAACAAACGGATTGCAATCCTTAGAGTACAGGCGTTGGTCGGGTGGGAATTCTGTCATTGTTATACCGGTATTTTAAAAGAAGATGTTCCGAGGAACCAGCGTCATCCCATAGGCACCGGTGCGTAGTAGGGAAACACGTGCCTAAAATAATATGCACACGGTTGACTTTTGTCACATGAGAACGGATCGTTTCCACTCCTCGTTCTTCAGTTCAACAACAGCTCGGCTCTGATATGATTTTCCAGCCTCTATGTTTCCTCCCTCCTACATCATGGGTCTCTTCAAGACCCATGTTCACTCCTTCTTTTCCTCAATGAGAACCTCCACACAGCATCTACAAATATGACATAGGCCAAGAGGAAAACTATTTTCTTGTGTTGAGTACTTAAATATTAAAAAATAAATAAAAAACATTTTGATAAAAAATTCTATATAACCGGTTTAACGCGCTTTAACTTCGAACTATGAATTGTGAAATAATCAAACAAAATCTAAACGAAATACTCTGTACGTAAGTAATGCATCTGTGTGGTGATGTGACCAAGTCATCTAATATGATGATAAAACTAAAACCGTTTTACTTGCATTAACCCCAGGGCCGCGGTCAAAAGGTTCGAAAATTTCCCTATTGCAATGAATGGTTCATTTCAAAACATTTCTGAATGTATCCGAAAACTATAAACAATTTTTGAAAGATAATGAAATACGTTATCAAATGTTATTATTAGAAATCAACATATAATTTTTGAAATATTCAAATTTCGAATGCAAACGCATAAAAGTTTTTAAAATGATTCACCCTACTTCTTTCGTTTTTTCTAACTAAAATTACTGATTACTATAAAAAGGAAAACATGTTTCAGAACATTGTATTATATACGTTACTGTCACCTCACATTTTAGTGATTTCATTAAAAAAATATTTTTAAAAAAATTCACGATTTTCATATATTTTTTTTCTAATTTCGGTTGAAAACTTTGATTTCACTTTTAATTTTATGTGGTTTATTTCTTTTCTTTCAATTCGAATATATATTATAGCGATATATTTTTGCTTTATAACAACGCACCGTTTATATTATATTTCTCACTCTGACAATAAGGGAGAAATTAATATTTCTATGAGTCCCATGTGATCTGTTCCAAAAGCGAACAAATGGTTTTAAAGCCGTTGTCGAATCCACTTCTCCGAACAGAAAATGACCAATTAATAGTTTTTGTGTTTATTTCTTAGAACTGGATTTATACTTTTTAATTTAAATGTTGTTATTAAGTTAAGTATTTTAGTTTTTATTATTGTGACAACTGTTTCGGCTTACAAGGCCATTTTCAAACTATTGTTGGACCTCTTTGAAATAGCTTACTTGCAATTAAATTTCAATTTTGAAGATGACTTCATTGATTTATTACCGGTTAAACTAAACCGATGTGACGGGGTCCTTCGAACTCTGTTTTCCCCGTATTAAATGCTAATGTCTTCTTAGTTATTTAATATTGATTTGACAGTGACTGCAGTTGACTTCATACAAAAAGACCTCTCTGCTAAGAGTAAGAGTCGCACCCCAAGTAAAAAATTAATAATGTTGAGATAATAATGCAGAAATATTGAAAACATTTTACTTGCTAAAAAATATTACAAAACGAACTGTACAAAATTAGCAGTCCGCAATCATTCTTTGTTTCGTTTTCCAGAATTACTAGAATAATTGAAATTATGAATCCATTTATCTTAGATTACCATGTTTTGACATGTCATAGGGGTACGAAGTGTTGGAAGTAATAATAATGTTGTGTCTTTAAAAGCAACAATCAGAGAGCATAACTAAGAGATGGAAAAGATTCATGAAATCTTTGGAAACTTTAATTATTTAATATCTGCAAAGACAAGTTTGTTGATTTGCAATGGTTTGTTTATTTTAAATGACGTTGGTTGAAGATGCCTTACCGTAATATTATATAAATATATGGAATTCATTGGCAAGTCTAACAGTATGTCACTGGTTATCTTCACTGCTTAATTCATCACTGCTTTCGCTGTTAAAACTTGAACCTGGGAAAAAAACACTCATTAGATTGTGATAATAACTTTACAATGGTACTATGGGTTGAATCCTGGAGGTTATTCATATTTTATAGTCAAATTACGACCATCACGCTATTAAATACACTTACAGCCTTACTAAAAAAAAACCACAGCACGCCCGATAACCCACGTTGCTGCAGCAACATGCATAAAACAAAAATACACTAAAACAAGATGGCATTACTAATAACGATTTTTCTTAAAATTTATTTTATAGGTTTGGCAACAATGTAATTTTTCATAGTGTAAGTACTAAATTGTGTGTTTTCCTTCATAACCACCAGGTGGCGCGCGGGCGCCTGCGCATTCGTCGTTCGGGCTGAAAGCAGCGCGAAAAAAAATCACTTCTCGGATGTGTGTGTATTATTATTACTTACTTAAATGTGATCGTAATTTCTAATGATATGACTAATTCACCATTATATTCGTATAATTGATATATTTAACGAGTTTTTGTGGTTTTTAATAAGTTTTAGTCAAGTTATAATAAAAATAATCATACTTTGAAAATTGAAATGTCAAAAAGGATTTTATATAAAACATGATAATTCAAATTTACATTAAAACGTTTTTATTTTATGACAATTTCATAAAAGTGGTGTTTTTTTTAAATATTAATATCTAATACATTTAATGTATAATATTTAGAGGCAAATAAACCGCCCCTGAATTTTTAGAACATCTCGATTAAATCGCAAGTACAGTTTAAGCGAAAAAAATAACTGGGAGAAAAATGTGATTAAGAAAAATACTTAAAACGAAATGAAAGCTTTCAGATAATTCGATAAACTTGAGATAAATGTCTAAATCTGTGTAACGGAGAATTATTCAATTTCTTAACTTAATCACTTCTTCTAATAGTGCAAAATTATTTTATGGTAACATTTTAAATTCAAATTAATAGTTAACTTTGTATTAACCACTTAATTATTTACAAAAACCGACATGTTTCGTCAGCAAAGCTGACTTCTTCAGGGTTTTGACAGAACTAATTTTAAAAATAACTTAAATTCTCGCTCACGCTTTCTGCAGCGTTGGTGCTTTTGCTGAAGGATGCGCCAAGGTCATCTGCCAGAATTGTCATCTGCCATTACTCTGTATTCATGAGAATGGTACTTCGAAACATCTCTAGCTTCATTTGGAAAGTGCTCTTCAATTTCTCTCCCTTAGAGAGGATGGTATGCTGTAATTTCACGGACTTCGAAAGATTGAAATTTTCCATTTGATTTACTACAAAAAGATGGTTATTCTCCATTACATTGGCTTCATAACGATGATAGTTTGTTGTTCCTCTGCCTTCATGAGAATAATAATGCGTTGTTATGGCTTACGTCGTTCCTCCAGCTTTATCCGGATGAAAATATGTTGTTACATTGGCTTCATCAGCAGTAAACACCATCTAGTGCCAGGGAAGGAGGGAGCTTTCTCTTCCATTGTTATTAAAGATCATTTTATTGTTATTATTTTCATATGTCAAAAATAAATATAACATTGACTTAATTATCGATCACTTGAAACCCTTTGAATTAAACAAATAATTGGGTTAGGTTAGGTTTAGTTAATTAGAGCTGTATTTGGAAAATTAATGAATATTTGTAATAATTACATCAAAAATAAGCTCAACACTTACACCTTTACTTCACAGATCACAGTAACTGTTAAACTCACGATGATTGCGATAGTAACCATTTCGATAGTCTCTTAAGAGGTACTGGTAGATCCTTTTTGGTCTTTGGTATAATTTAAACTCAGAATACCATTATTTATGTATGTGGCTTTCGGAGCCTGAAATAAAATAACATTTAATTAGTAACTTAAGTTTAAATGATTCTTCTTTATTTCCAATGGAATTATTCCAGAGAAATAGAAAAGAAATATAAGTTTTTGGAATATTTAAGAAGTGCAAGGTGAAATAATAAAAACAAATTATTTGAAGGTAGTTCAGAGAAAAGGCACGGGTAATAAAAGCGTCCTTAGGGAGATTTTTCATAAAAAAAATCATCCAAGTATTATTATAGATCGTATTTATAAACAGTTGCTTTAACCTAATTTACATAAGTAGCCAGCCGGTTAGTAAATAACTAAAGTCACTTAGATAATATAAGATTATTTCATGCTATAGTGCGTAGGTTAATTATCTTTAGATCAGCGGTTTTTAACCCGGGTTCGGTGAGTCAGTCTCGCAGGTTCGGCGTATGTCATGACACACCCCCGACTCGTACGATTCGTTTCGACTTCCAATTAAGAAGGGTTCGTTGAATACGCATATAAAACTGGAGGGGGTCAGTACCTCCAACAAGGTTAAGAACCACTGCTTTAGATAGAATTTATAATGTGATTCGTTCATACGTTCAACAGCTCGGCACTCTGTTTCCTCCTTCCTACAACATGGGTCTCTTCAAGACCAATGTCTATTCCTTCCTCTCATCAAAAAGACCCTCCAGCATCTCAGAAGACATAGGCCTCGTGAGAAATTATTTTCCTCAGGGCCTAGTGTGTGTTATTGTAATAAAAAATATATTAAATGACGATGATGCTTACCAAATTTCCGGGATTCATCGGGAACAATGCGTGGTCTTGGATAATTGCAGTCACCATTTCATCAGCATCACCACTACAATCACTGCTGAAGCTTGTATCTGAAAGGATAGTAAACCGTATTATACAACCTTATCAAGCAAACATTCATTTGAAATTTGGGTAAAGCAATGGGGGTTATATTTCGATTTGTATCCTCTAAAACTTTTTATGTGTTGACGGAAATAAATAATCTCTATATAAGTATTTCAGAACAATTTAATTGTTCAACACACCATTGTTTTCAAGGAGCATAAAAAAAATTACCGTTAATAAGAAGGCTCGTTTTTGCCATTAAAATGAGGGACGTTAGGGCGCCGTATAACCGCTCAAAAATAAGAAGATGGAGAGACATGTAAATACGAATGTTAAAAACGATAATATTTGAGCGAAAATTGTGAAAACTTTTAATAAAAAACTACTCGTTTAAAATAAAGCAAAAATCTCATGAGGAACATCTAAAATAGCATTTAAAGAAACACTGTAATTTTTTTCATAGATATAACTGCTAAAATAAGTGAATAAAACGTGTTTAAAATAATTTTTGGAGCATACTTCGCGATTTTTTTCTATCGAGGGAATTTCACATAATTTGCATTTGCAAAAATAACATATATTTTTTTAAGAGCTTTGAACCTTCAAATGTTTAAGGGAAGTATGTAAGAAATCGGTAGAAATTCGGTAAGAAATCGAATGAGTTCAATTAACCCATTATGTATTATAATATTTGCTTAGTGGGGTGTAATTATTTAATTTTACACCCTTCGCCAAATTTCACATTAAAAACCTGCTAATGTGTTTATTTCGTTTATTACTAATGCTAATAAAGTGAGTCAAATAATCAGGGTGGTACTTGAAAAACCTTGAATAAACGTTAAAACACTATTTGGGAATTCACACTATCTAATGGGTGCAATTACAATTATTTAAATATTCATAGGTAGGTCTGAATTTGGAGGATAATACTTTGTAATCCAGTCACTTAACCTAAAAATAGGGTATATCCGCTAAATGAAACGTAATAAGCTGAAAATTTCTGTAAACCTTTATTTTTGTATTCTGCATGTTGTCTCAAAAGTCTCATAAGGTAACGTGTGAGCTTCTTTGGATATTCAAGGTCAAAGGTCACGAAAATCAGTTTTTTGGAAATATCTCGCTTTTCTTGCCTCAATTCGTATTTGCATTCAATATAAAAGTTGTAGAATATAAAATTATTTTTTATATACGCTTTACCGTTTTTAAGATTGAGCGTGAAGAGTCCGGAGCGCTAAGCCGTACATCCTATGGCGCAAGGTTAATGGCGAATCCCAGTTCGTAGTACGTTTTTTTTAACTTAATTTTTCGTTAAATATTAGTTAATTAATTATTTATATATTTTATAGATATTACCTATATATCAAAAAGTCATTTGACATTACTTACCTTTTTATTCATAATTACTAAAGTTATTAAGTGAATTATTTTGTAATATATTTTTAATTATAACAAATGAATCAATGTTACTTTGTTTGAACCACTTATATGTTTATTTGGGAGGAATGCAGATCCGGGCACCACTTGGAAATTTAATAAAAAGGCACTTTCTAGATGAGAAAAGTGTGGAAAAGCAGAATAAAACAAAAATTAAGGCGCGCTCGGCAAAATTGAGGGAGATACAACCGTTCAAAGTATTTAAAATTTCACTTTACAAAGTAATATTGACAGTTCGCCCGCGTCTGCCCGCCATTTTTTTTATAACCTAATACGCTAAACATGGTTTGTGATAGAAAAGAAAGTGCCCCCTTCGTAGCGCCTGCTCGCGTCACGGCAAAAAAACATCCCAGTTTTCAAGTGGTTTAGCGGCTACGCTAGGTTTGTGTAATATGGTTTGTGATTTTGGCGTACTATTAATTCTGTATTAGGTCTGGGATCCAATATAAGCAATGAAAACATGGCGAACGAACTGTCAATATCAGTTCGCGAAGTGAATTTTTAAATACTTTGAACGGTTGTATCTCCCTCAATTTTGCCGAGCGCGCCTTAATTTCTTTTTTATTCAACTTTTCCACACTTTTCTCATCTAGAAAGTGCATTTTTATTAAATTTCCAAGTGGTGCCCGGATCTGCATTTCACCCTGTTTATTTATAACAATTTAACTTCTATGAATGTTCATACCGAGTGCCGAAAAGTGTAGAGAATTTTATACTCTACAACTTTTATATTGAACGCAAATACGAATCGAGGCAAAGAAAGCGAGATATTTCCAAAAAACTGATTTTCGAGACCTATGACCTTGAATATCCAAAGACGCTCACATGTTACCGTATGAGACTTTTGAGACAACATGTAGAATACCAAAATAAAGGTTTACACAAATTTTCAGCTTATTATATTTCATTTAGGAGTGAAATCCTTATTTTACTGGACTATTTGGTAAATCTTAATTTAAATATGTGATCTAGAGCTGAACTTTTAAGTGTAATAGATGACGAAAACAAATAATCACTTTTTACTTCAGACCAATTTGACAATAATACCTACCTCGTTCCTCCGGCTTCAAAAGGATGAATATGGTAATCTGAAACATCTCTGGCTTCGTAAGGAAAGTGACCTTTATTTTCTCTTCATTGATAAGGATTGTAATCACCATTTCCCAGACATCGAAAGGATATTAATTTGCCATTTCTCTCGCTTCATAAGGGTGATAATATGTCGCTACTCTTGCTTCACCAGTGAGCACATCTTCCTTTCCCCTGGCATCATGAGGATGAAAATATACAATTACGCTGACTTCATCGTGTCCATCTGCCTTCCCCTGGCTTCATGAGGAGGATGATCGGTTAATGCTCTGGCTAGATTACCATGAATTTTGGCATTAATCACGTCAAAATAAGCACAGCGCTGACTTCAAATGAATTAATAATTGACACACTTTTAATCAAATAAACAAAGGGCTGAATTATAAATATTTGGCCAGAAAAACAGCGTATTTTAAATTATTGATATATTAGAAATTTTAAAAAAAGTTACACATTCATTTCACAGACCACAATAACTTATAAACTGTTATAAACTCACGAGTATTGATGTACGTAGATAACCGCCTCGATATTATACAGAGAGGCGCTCATTCTGTAGGTATGTTGGATTATTTATACCGCTAGGTGGGGTCGCGAACACGACGCGCGTTCCGTGCTCCGCGAGCAAAAAATTAATAAATAGTAAAAATAGTACTAAAGTTAACAGAAAATGTCTCTAATCGGGGCTTTGAATCGGAGACCGCCTGTGCGGGATTGTAGTGAACGAGATTCTCGAGTTTTTCCAACAAACGACAGACGTAATTAACGTGCAAACCATGAAAATTATACGTGAAATTGAGTCCGCTAAAAGTGTTTTGTGCAAAAGTTTACCGGAAAAATGTTTGTCAGAAGAGTCAGTGAAGGTAAGCAAAATCGGATTTTAACTGAAATAATTAAAATTCTCAAAGAAACTGTCCCGAACAATTGCAGTTTTAAAGATAATCGAACTACCGCTGGTGAATTTTTATTGACGCAACTGCATTTTTAGAGATTTAATAATCTCAAAAGCGAATTCCAGAAACTGAAAGATAAATCCGATCATAACAAGAATTTGATTAAAGAACCAATATTATATTTGTTAACTTTCTAGATAAATGTGTTATATTTACTATCAATGAACTAACAAATTGCTTTACCATGATAACCCACAGGACAGTACCATCTATTGACGAACAGTCGAAACCTTGTACCAAGGCCAAGCCTATGGAAGATGCAAATGTTCAACGCCATCTGTGGAGACAAGTCCAAAACCTAATTACCCACCTCAGACCGAAAAAACAATAAATTGATCATCCAAAATCGTTTGCAGATGTCGTTAATGACAATCCTTCAAATCATAAGGAACAAGAATGGAAATCTATGAAGAAAAAGACGTGTAAAGTAAAGTATCAAAGTTGGGACTTCTGAGTTAGCGTACTAAAAAATTATGTGAGTATATAAAATAAAATAATTAAATAAATAAAAATAATAAATAATTAATATTATGTATATTAACTAATTTTTTTTTGGCCGAAGTTCTCGGTTGTAAGAAAATACATTTTAATGAAATCAACTTATCCAAAACAATAACAAAATACGTAAATAGTATCACCCCTCTAAATATATTTTCATTTATTTTCAGATCAATTCGTCGAACGGAGCACTATAAATAAATAAATATGCGGTAGTGATGACGTAGGCCCATTAATGAATTCCAGATTATTTGAAAAATCTTATTCGTGTAATTAAAATAGAAACTATTTACCCTGGATAACCAGTTTGGCTTCAAGAGCGCCTCATCAACCGATATGGCCATTTGCGGAGTCCAACAAACAATAGCCTTCTACAAAAAAGAAAAAAACAACTTTTATGGTGTTTTCTTGGCCTAATAAAGGAATTTCCCATCAATTATTATGGGATTAACACATACAATAAAATATCCCAGCAGTAGTTGTCAATATGCTGGCTATTTGATATGGCAACAGAAAAATTACATTCAATGGGCTGGAGCTTCTTCAAGACCTTTATTCCTAAAAAGCGGAATCTGCAGACAAGGCAGTGACAACATTAACAACATTAAAAGCGGAATCTGCAGACAAGGCAGTAACAACATTAACTACGTGGATAACATGGTGCTGCTAGCACCTTCGATTAAAGCTAAGAGATGACTTGTGCAAAAATTCACAACACAACTTGTTGTACAATGCTATCTCGTTTTCAAACACAACAAAGAGCCACTAAATATTCTTCCAGTCTGTCTGAAATAAACTGCTCACAGATTAAATTATCTGGAACATATCCTAACCGAAGATATGAAGGAACCAGAAAATATGGAATGACAAAGAAGATAAATTATTATGCCGGCCAAAATGCTCTTAAGGCGGTTCTACCACTGAGACGACAATGTCAGAAAATTACTGCACTGCCCTGTACACTTCTGAGCTGTGGATATAATTTGCAGCAACGCAATGGGACATGAGAGGATGTTCTACAACAACTTATGCAACTACCAAGGTTCTGAAGTGCCTCTACGATGTTCACTGAAGTGAGGGTACACTCATTCCCTGCCTTACTTCGCCACCGACTAGCCAGCTTCTGCCCCCAGAACAAGGAGATCAACCAACATCATTGTCGTGGCTGCATCCCAGAGGCTCAGCTACCCACTGAATGAGGGATGGATGCAGATGATGCGGCGACACCTCCCTGACGGACGACCCTACAAGTTTTTAATTTTATTTATTTTTTTAATTCTACTTATTTACGTAATGTATTTTATGATATTATTAGGTACCTTCTTAATATGTTTGCTCATTTTTTTTTTTTTTTTAATAATATTTTTTCAAGATAATTGTGTAATTATGTGTTATACGGCAGAATTGGATTGCACTATCCTTCCAGTGCTGCTGGAATAGAAATTTAAAAACTATATAGTCACATATACCAATTCAAACGATGTTGCACCAAAAAACCCATTTGTGGAAAAATAATAATCAGTCCGGCAGTACTTCATGAATTACGAATATTAACCACCCTTTAATGACTTTATCACATGCTTATCTATGACTCACTTTTCTGTGAACAAGTTATTCATAAATAGATTTTAATATGTGCCTATCTATAATTATAAGGTATACCGACCGTCCTAAACTAATAATATGTAATAATTTGTTTTTAACATCTTTCCTCTAGTTATATTTTCTGATGTCCTTGTCTAGACATAGAATTCCTTCAAATAATGAAATAAAACATATTATTTTCTATTTTTGGCAGCTCCTATCAATAAGAAGATGGTTATTTAGGTTTAAAGGTCAAAAGCCCATCCTATGTTTGGTTAACCTCTGCTTCTTTTGCCTACCTAGGACGTTACACGATAAATCACATTTTATTCATTTGTTCTATAAGAATAATTACATAGGTAACACGTTTCCATGACAGTTGATTCCCCGAAAGGTGACCCCCGGCATACTTATGTTCAATATAAATTCGGTTTCGGGAAAATACGGTATACCCACATACACAAAATATAACTAAGTGTCCCCGAATGGGGTGCAGAGAGGCTGTACTGCTGAATAACAAAATGATAAAACACATTTTTATTCAAACGTATCGAGGAAAAAACTACTTGTCTGTATACTGTATATAACAGCGTATATATAAGTACAAAAAATCGACATTGTACATAAATTCATTTGATATCCATAACTTTGTGAAGTGAAAACTTCTTTAACACCGTTGTGATTTGTAACTCGATTAAACGAAAAATAGCGACACTGAAAAGAGACTGAACATACATCTTAGGATTTAGCCTGCGAGAGAACGAGGTTGTTAATCGGTCTTCTCTTTGTGCGGTGCGTCGTAGCCTTCCCCCTCTTATCTACTTTAGTTTTCTGAAGGTTTCACTTCTACCGTGTGTGAATTGCACACTCGGATGTTTTCCCTACAGTTTCGCTTGGGTAGAATTAAAATTAAATTTGTTAATTACGTTACAAAAATTTATTCGTTACCTAATGAATCCATTTCTTAATTATAAATCTATAATACGTATGTGAAAAACCAATTTTGAAAAAAAAAATTTAAAATAACGCCAAGAATATGTGTGACAGTTTTATTTGATAAAAATTTGATCTTTTTTATAAAATTACTAGCTGACCCGGCCACGCGTTGCTGCGGCTAACGAAACACGACGCCATCTATTGGATGGTTACCCAACCTTTACAACCACCGCCATCTGTTAATTTGCATAAAAATCAAACCCACACCGCCTGCTGCCAGTCCGCTCGTTCAACACAAACAGACATTCTCCTTTATAAGTTATATATTTCAACCAATTTACATAAAACCTTGACAAATTATGTATTTAAACTTTCATCATAAATTACTCTATGTATTGGTGAAAACCGCGATCCGTTCATTCGTTTTTGAGTTTATCGCGATCAAACAGACAGACTGACGCGTCGGGGAGGACTTTAATTTATAATATGTAGAGATGTATTTATAAAATAAATAAAAATAAAATAAAACTTCTGCGCTTAACTTCTTGAACACCGACACTTAATTTTCACATTGCGCCAGCTTTTCATATTTTCGTAATAACTTTTTTATATTTTGCAAAAATATTTTTATTTAAATTTTACCATGTATTGTTACAAAATGTCTCATAATATAGTTCATAATATCTGGTATATAATATGTAGTTTCCACAGAGTAGCTAGTTATAGTTATATCAAAAGATTTTTTGAAAATATCCTTAAAGATTTGTATTGGCTCACAAGAGGTTAAATCGAACGTTTCCAGATTCCGCTTGCCATGCGATTTGCATGCCTATTATCTACATTTGTGATGACGTAAGTCCATGGGCGTAGCCAGGGGGGGGTTTTTGGGGGTTCAAACCCCCCCCCGAAAAGTTAAAATATCAACATCAATAATATTAAAATAAGGAGAGTTAAGAGAATGTTATTTGTAACACTGACATCTCAAAATGATATTATGTATCTAAAAAGATAAATGGGGACCTCTGAAAGAAATAAAATAATTTAACTTTTAAGATCCGTTTTTTCGGTGAATGCGGTTGATTTTTTTTGGAATTCCGTCTCTAATTTTCGTTTCTAATCAGTGGTAAGTATATACGTACTTTTAAATTATTATTTTACTTAGAAACAAGTGTTAAATAAACATATATCGGGATTAGTGTTACAGACAGGTGTTAGTGTATTGTGATTAGTGTTACAGTCAGTGAGCATAAATGTGATTATTAGAATAATTTGACTGCTTAAAATGTTTTAACATGTACTACTAACGTTTATTATGTGGGTATTTTGTTTTGAAAAGTTTTATTTTCCATACACATTTATTACTTTAATTTTATTAAAAAAAAATTAAGTAGTTAGAAAATAAAAATTTTCAAAGCAAATTCAAAGTCCGACAATACCCCCCCCCCCCCCGACACGAGTTTTGCACTTTCAGTAGTTTTATTTTCTTGAACCCTCCCCGAAACTAAAACCTGGCTACGCCCGTGCGTAAGTCACATTGAGAATAGACATTTTTGTGGCTTGTATATTCGTCTTAAGTCAGTGGCGACAATGGTTAAGAGGATTGACTACACCTACACAGCCTTTTTCATGCAAAACTTAAATTAGTATTTGAGACCAAAATAATCAACCAAACAGAATAATTATTTTTCTCTTCTTGGCGGCTCCCACCAATCCGAAGAAGGTATTTAGAGTTAAATGTGATGTTTTTCAATTTGGAAGGAGGGTATGCTGGTGGGGATGCTTCTCCCACCTACTGCATGGTGGGCAGGATCGGAGAGACTGGTTGAGGGAGACCTTTTTACTTCTCCAAGCCTCTCTCGGAATATCGCCTTGCACTGGGAGGGATAAAGGAAAGGAAGGAGAGGAAGTTCTGAGAAGGATAAGCTAACCCACTCAACTCACTGACCAACAGATTCCTATCTGTTGGTCAGTGAGTTGAGTTCTGCTTGAGAGGTCACAAGGTCTCCCTCAACCAGTCTCTCCCAATCTGGCCTGCCACACAGCAGGGACACCCCCGCTAACACGTAGCGAATCACTTGAGGTGATATATGGCAGAGGTGTTGGTTATCCAATAAATGGTTCCCCGATGGCGGTACCCATACCAATCTTCCAAATTGCCTCCCGAATTCTTTTCCTCAAAAGACCATCCACACAACATAGCCAAAGATGACATAGAAGCTGAAGGGAATTATGTACCTAAGGGGCTCTAGCATGGTTTTTTTTTTTGCTTTGAATGGTTACATCATTAATCATGGATTTTTCGACCGCCACGCTCATTCCCGTGTTATGGTGGTCGATTTTACATAATATATAGTGCAATAAAAATTTGTAAACAATAATATAAGAGAACATAAAGGATTATAAAATAATATCAAAAAATATAAAATAACATTGTATTAAAGAATAAAAATAAATACAAAATAATATAAAAAGAGTAGGAAAGATATAAAAGAATATAAAAATCATAGTATATGAAGAAATATAAAAGTGTGCATTTTAAAACATCTAAAATTATTATAGTGAGGAAATATTATGTGTGCATGTTAAGTTACATAGGAATATTATTTTTTGGTAATTTTTGGACAAATAGATTCATGTTGAAACTATTTATACTGCAGTGAATTGTTATTGTAATAATTATTGTCTCTGCAGGTACAAGTAAGGCAGTAGTGTACATGAGGCATATCAGTGGTACTGAACAGTTTAAAGTAATGAATGAAAAAAGAAAATTTAAAAAAATATTTATTAAAAAAAAATATACTTAATCTTACGGATATTTTTACTAATCTACGTTCTTTGAAGAAATTCTTTAAAGAAATTTCGCCCCTTTCCGTATATTCATTTTTGGACATAGAACGCAAATTGAGTAATAGTATTTGATCTTTTGATGTCGTTATTTAGTGCGTTGAATGTTTTAGGTGCGATGAATGAGTTTTGTCTCTGTGAAAAAGTGGTTTTTGTTTAAGGTAACTTGCATTTTCTATTTGTTGAGAAGCGTGTATGTATATCTTTTTGTGTGGAATTTATCAGACCATTTTCCACATATGTATGAGAACTATCTTAATATACAGTTGGCGAATGTACTGCAAGTTTCTTCAAAAGTGAGGGGGAACATTTGAAAGTGATCCTTGGCAAAAGTTTATGAACGGTCACTAGAGGGTAGAAAATGGATGCTGATGCACATCCACTCCATCCTATGATGCCGTATGTCAATATTGATTGGAATAGAGCAAAATAAACACTTCTTAGAGTTTTTGTATCAAGGATTGATCGGAGAGAATAAGAAAAATAGCATAACTTACGGAGTCTCTTTGTTATGGAGCTAATTTGGACCTTCCAGCGTAACTGGTTATCTATAATGATACCTAGGTACTTTATTTCGTTTGACGGTTTAAGTATTGGGCACGAACAGATGTTAATAAGAAGTAGTGGGGGAGTGTCTAGATTTTGTGGACAAGTGGGCAAGTGTGAATGATTAGTTTAAGAAGGTTTTCTGGGAGAGTTAATTTACGGATTGCAAAAAGTACGTATTATGTTTTTTGAACATTTAAGGTGAGGAGGTTAGAGTCTAACCTTTTTTTAAATTTGTTCAGTCCACAATTTGCCTTCTCAATTGATGACTTCCATATTTTTCTTGTAAATATAATAACAGTGTCATCGGCGAAAGATATTATATTACTGTCAATATCATCCAAGTTTTTTTTATTTTTTATTTATTTCGTTTTTATTTTTTTTTATTCCAGTTAAAAGAAAATTACATTTTCACTCATTTAACTAGAAATAATTATACACATTAAGATAAAATAGATATTTCAATACAGTGCTATTCTATTTCATTATTTTGTTTATCAAGAATAAGTATAAATATATTTTTTTTAAATTCACCCAGCCACTTTTCGTTTTTAATGTCATTTGGGAGGCAATTATATAAGTTGCCCCCCTCGTAACCAATGGATTGTTTACCATAGTTAGTGTGGATGGTGTTTAAATGTGTGTTATCGCGTTGTCGTGTAAAGTGTTTATGTACTTGGGACGTTTTAATGAATTCTGTGTTTGTGTGAACGAGATTATTTTGTATTTTGTATATAAGGAGACATGTATTGTATTCATATAGTTTTCTTAATGTTTATAGTTTTGTTTCCATATATAATTTTTTTGTGGATGTTCTGGGCTTGTAGGTAAATAGTTTTTTGATTACTTTGTTTTGTATTACCTGTAATTCATTTATGTGTGTTTCCCATGCGTTTCCCCAGATTTCAATCAAATAATTTAAATGTGAGTGTACGAGACTATAATATAAAGCTATTTTTAATTTATTTGGCAATAGATATGATAGCCGGCTAAATACGCTAATTAAGGGAATGATTTTATCTTTAATACCTTGTATGTGTTGTTTAAATGTCAAATGCTGATCAATGCACAGCCCAAGATATTGTTCCTGGATCAGGATTTGCAGGTCGTTGTTTTCAATTTTTAAAGGAACATGGGGAGGAATTATTTTACGGGTTGAGCTTAAGATCATGTATCCTGTTTTTTTAACATTCATTGTTAAAATATTTGTATGGAGCCAACTGTTGATTTTTTCTAGATCTGTTTGTGCATTTTCTAGTAAGATATCTAAATCTTTACCCCAATAGAAAATTGCTGTATATTAAAAGATTTCACCATTTAAAATTAATTGCGAAATATCATTGATGTAAATTTGGAACAGTAGTGGACCTAGTATGGACCCCAACGGAACTCCATAGTTTATTGGAACGTAGTTGCAATTTTGATTGTTAATGCTAACGAATTGCTTTCTATTGCTAAGATATGATTTGAGTAGATTGAGAGCAGGACCAACTACACCAATTTTCTCGAGTTTCTTGAGAAGTATGTCAATGACTAACTGTATCAAAGGCTTTTTGAAGGCCAACTAATACGGATGAAATATAATTTCCACCATCAATGCCGCTTCTAAGTTTATTGATTAAGTCATTTATTGCTCCTAGTGTGTTCGATTTTTTCCTAAAGCCGTATTGTTTTTTTATATAAGATTTTGTTTTAGCAGAAAATTGTTTAATCTTTCGTAAATTACACGTTCAAAAATTTTAGATAAAATTGGTAAGATTGAGATGAGTCTGTAGTTTGAGGTATTTTTTTTGGGCCCACCTTTGTGAATTGGTATCACCTTAGCAATTTGACAGCTATCGGGAAAAGTTCCCTCTTTAAAACATTGATTGATTAATTTTGTTAAAGTAGGTATCAATTCTGTGGAGAGACTTAGCACTGTCTTACATTTGAGTGAATCGTAACCAGCACTTGAATTTGGTTTTAGAGATTTTAATATTTTACTTATTTCTAACTCCGTTGTGGGCTAAAGATATAAAGATTCAATGCTGTCATACACTAACGTTATACGTTGGATTGTGTTTGACTTTGCCATGTATATTAGCGGCTAGGGAGGAAGAAATGGTTAAATTGGTCGCAAATCTCTACATTGTTAGTGTTTATTTCATCATTAATGATTAGTTTATTGCAAACATTTTTTGAGGTGTAAGATTGATTCTTAAGTTTAATAAGGAGTTCATATATACGAGAAATAAGAGCGGACCTAAAACACTTCCTTGGGGCACGCCGTAGGAGAAAGGTTAACATTTACTCCTTAATGCTTGATTGGACTGGATGACAGTTATTTGTGATCTTTGTGTGAGGTAGTTTTTAAACCATTTCAGGACAGTACTTTCTATCCCAATCTGTTGCATTTTTTAAAGAAGAATGTGGTGTGAAATAGTGTCGAAGGCTTTAGACAAATCTAGAAAGACAGCAATAGGTTTATTGCCTATTGATATTGTGATGTTTGTTTGTTAGATTTCAGATTATTTATAACAAGTTCCTTTTTACTATATCACTATAACACTGTCGCAGAATCACTTTAGACACTAGTCGATTCAAAAAGGCTTTAAAAAAGTTTTAATCAATGTTAATTATTTAAAAAAAGTAGATTTTGTAGCTAAGCTAGTTTTGTTCACAGATGAATGGGTGAGGGAGACAGAAGGTGTTTATTTTTGTCATTAATAATAATGGCAGGTATTCCAAATTGCGTACGTACTTTTGGCCTCCCCTGTTCCAAGCAAATTTGTAAGAGTTTTCTCGTAAATCCTTCCGAGCAAGAAACCATAAGTGTTTTGCATGAAACTTCAAGTGTTCTGATGTGTACGAGGATATCAGAGAGATAGGTCCTGACATTCCGATGAGGGTGGTGTTTATTGTGTTCGGTTGGTAGCTTGTTTGTTGAATTTTTTAATGTCACCCAGGAAATCACATCTGTGACGTGAAAAAAGTGCGTTCTCACTAAGATTAAGTTATTTTTGTTGTGATATATTCAGAAACATCAGAATCTAGCTTAGTATTTTAATTAATTCTATCAACATATTCCTTGTCTCAAATACACTGTTTTTTTTAATAACATTTAAAACTGAGTAGGTATAGTCTTTTTGCTTGTACTGAAGTAGACTTTTAAGTGAACACTTTACCAGCGTTACTGTGTTATAATGGCCCAATTTAACATCTTGACGATCTGCCAAAGTTATAAAATCATAGTGTTAGTTATTGTCTTAGCTAGAAATCTCAGGTCATGTGAATATTTTGGTGGCTCCAATACAGACACGAATAATGGATAAAGCGAGAATGAGGGTTGAAGTATTATTATCGATGTACGTAAAAATCAAAATATGCTGTATATATGTGAAATACCTTCTTTAAATCCCCGCGAAAGTTATTGGACTATTACAACCACATGAAAGTTCATCTAAAAAGCTTTTTAATAAAAAAATCTTGCAAAATTGTGAAAAATGTCCAAATTTGAGAATGAAATTTTGCAAAACAATGATTGTTAAAACAAAATTCAATTTCCGAAACTCCTTAAATTAATGAATTTATTTGAAGTACTCGCCTCACACTTTTTTATACGGTTCCTGTATAAGAATTTGTGTAATTTGCGTATTTTAGAAAGGTGACAGTTGCTGCTTTGCACCTTTGTAGGTTTGCTTGCGCAAATTTAATATTTTTAGGACTGTTTAACTGTCCATAGTCCACCAGGCTCCTGTACCTTTTCACATTTCTCAAATATATGAGGCATTCAGGGGAAAGAGCCATATGGTTGATAGGCTTTGTTATTTTGTATGCCTTGTTGGCTGCTACGTAGCTCTGACAACTAATACTCCCGCTATTTGGGGTAGTGCGTTTCTGGATTTTGTGGTCACCGCCACATCTCCAGCAGACCTTCTTTCTTTCGCAATGGGCGGTGGACAGCAAATTAAAGCCATATACTCTGCAACACCGGCTTTGTTATAGCCGATGTTTAATACTTTCACGTTAGTGAAGTATTGCCATGAATTGGGTGCGACAGAGATAACTACACATTTACGGGTCTCGTCTTTTTTGAAAGGTAGTTTATGGAGAATTTTGACTACCTCTTCGGGTTTTTTGTCTCCTAGAAGAGTAGAAAAACCGCTGTTTTGTTTTTGTATGACTGAAAGGATATCTTTCTCTGAAAGATCAGTCAGAACACCCTTCAGAATTAATTTGGGATGGATTTTAACCTCTTTTTGACACTGCAGCTATTGTATCTTAGTTTTGATTATATAAATGTCTAGATATAGCGCTCGACTGACGAAGCACAAAAAAAAATATCTGCCAAAGGTTGGCAGATAAGTTCGGCCTGTCCGCTCAGTGGCGATACTATCGTTGTACGGTGAACAGGTGTTGTGTGACATTTGAAAATGATGATTTGCGCTATATCGGTGTGCAGGAATTACATAGGACGATTGAAAACAACTAAAAATGTTACATATCATCGGTTAGTTACCTTTAAATAACCATTTAGTTAAAGAAACAATTCAGTTTTAATAGTGTAATTTGGTCTTAGGACAACGCCATTTGACGCCATGTTTACAGGGTTGCCTGTTCTTCAAATTAAACTTTCACGATAATTATTTCGAAGTAAAAACCGATCATATTTACGGTCTTCTGCATCAAGTTAATTTGATTGGGCGTGGAAAAATATTTGGCCTAAAGATATCACTATAAGACTAAATTGGATAATATTAACCGGGATGTAAAATCTATACGAAAACTGTTTAAAAAACAAATTCAAAGGGAAGGTCATTAAGAATAAATAATAACTATCGATAGCTTTAGTTTTAAAAGTTGCATTGTCTTTTTTAGTGTGACATGTTTAGTGTGACATGTTAGTGTAACCCGGCGATGTACTGTGTACTGATTGGTGGACAACAGTTCTGCATCGAATACAGAGGTTTGCAACCATGATTCAGTTAGAGCAATAACTTCAGCATTTTGTGAAATAACATTGTTCGAAAATTCACCTATTTTCGTATTTAAACCACGAAAATTTTGGTATTTTAAAGATAGTTTTGCCATTTTTAGGTAGGTATAGAGATTTACCTGGATGTGGGCCACCTTCTTTATTTCATGATGATAAAAATTTAAATTTAGACACAGCGATACCTGCCGGCCAGTTGGCAGCGTCTAGGAATGTATCTTTCTTATTTTCCGTATTTCTTATTTATTTGTTAAAAATAATCAAATAAAAATAAATATCTTTTAACAGTGATTTTCTTTTCATTTATATCATTATATGTAGAAAACTATCTTACTTAAATGAATTCAAAATTAAACGAATTATAGGTCCCGCAAAATCGAAACATATTTTTTACCCGCTTTTATGGGAAATACTCGGGATCTGGTATCACTCGACACGCCTACAGTGACGTTAAGCGCTTCGTCAACAATATAAGTTACGCATACTTGTGTGCGTGTCACGCACACAAGTGTTTCAAATCTGGCCTGTTCTTTTTGCCGGAATTACAGCGTAACACTCTATCTAGACATTTATATAATCAAAGTTAGATACCTCAGCTAAGTATTGAGCGCTCTATTTTTAAGTGTCACACTGGACAACTATTTTGTTATTGGCTAGTTTTTTAATCTTTTTAATGCCAATCTCTAGAAGTGACGTCACTATTACTTTTCAGAATTTTCTCAAAGATTTCACTAGCAATCGGTGATTTCCCCGAGACGATTAGTGAGAAATTCTACTCGGTGACAGGAGCTATTGTGGACTGAGGTGATCCGTTTTTCTCAAGAGTAACTCGAGCGTAACTCATGGGCACTTTAATTTCTTCCACGGTCAAGTCCGCACTTGTCGTGGGCTTATCAATATTTGGAGAGGAAGTTTGGCCCCCTTGCCAGCATCTTTAGAATGTTGTCTGTATGTCTGTTCTCCTGGTCAAATAAGTCCCTAGCGTGTTGGGCTTTCAGGAACAAGTTTGAATCTTTAAGCGATTGTATCTTACAGCTTTCGCTAGTTAGATCTTTATTGTTTTCTACTATTGAGACCATCTGGGAAGCGTTAGCTAGCATCTTATTGCAGGAAACTAAGGCCGCTTTGCGGTTTCTGCTACAGTGCTGTCATTTAGCAGCTTTATGGGATCCTCATTATTAAATGATCTTCGGAACGTATGCTGTATATAATTCCACAGGTTCTCTGATCCTATGGAAGATTTGGAGGCCGCTATTGAATCTCGTTCGGTTTGGTCTTTGAACGTTTTCTGTAATGACTCTTCGTCATCTTTTAATTTAACCGTGCTTTTCTGCATTTCTTTGCAATCGGTCCTAAAACACAATTAAGGGAAAACAATTTGGGCCAGCCTCTGCTATCTGAAAATCTGCTTACTACTTGGGTCGGCTGGTCAAAGAAAACTAAATTGATTTCAAAACTGGCGGAAAGTTCCTCGATGCCAGATGTTGTCGCACGCGGTGGAAAAATACACTCAAATATCACACGCAGGCACGGAAATGTGGCGTCTTGCAATTTGCAAAAACTGAATTTAATTAAACGTTTGTATGCGAAAGGAACTGGGTTTATTTTAATGCAAAATTTGTGCACATTAGCGTAGGTAAAAAAAATTGTGAATTTTAATGAATTTAATCAAAAAGGGAATTTAATTATGAATACAACGAAATATTATGAAAATCTGCTTACCTAAATCTGGCAACGGGGACGCACGGGAAAGGACATGCAGGAAAAAACAATTTATTTATTTGAATATGGCATTGCAACGCATGCCGGGAATCAGCTAATATATAATACATATTATTAATTTGAACAACGAATTACCGGAAAGGTTCAGTTCAAGATGATTGCACTATTGTGCATTTCCCGAGGAAGGAAGTATTAGTTGCAGCTATCGCGAACTCTTTTATATACATACGTACTACATAAAGAATATTATTTTTTCTGTTTAAATACTTATAAATTTGTAACTTTACTTGAAAAGTTTTCTATTAAACAACTGGAAAAGCTAGTTAAAGGGAAAAAGTGATAATCGTATGTGCATAACTTACGTGACGATCGTTGAAGTCGTTGGAACTTGAAGAAATCAAAGGGTTCATCCTCAATATCTATATCCATATCCTCCTCGCTAGTCGCTATCGGCATCGGAATCGTCATCTGCATTGTCACCATCATCGGACTCGTCATCTGCAGTATTATCTTCATCGGGATCGTCGTATTCATCGGAATCGTCATCTTTATCGGAATCGTTATCTTCATCGAAATCGTCAGCAGATTTGTCACCATCATCGAACTCGTCTCCCGCAGTATCATGTTTATCGGAATCGTCATCTGCAGTATCATCTTCATCGGAATCGTCAGTAAATTGTCACCATCATCGGACTCGTACTTGCAGTACCATCTTCATCAGAATCGTCAGCAGAATTGTCAACTTCATCGGACTCGTCATCTGCAGTATCATTTTCATTGGAATCGTCAGCTGAATTGTCACCATCATCGGTCTCGTCATCTGCAGTATCATCTGCATCGGAATCATCATCTTCATCGGACTCGTCATCTGCAGTAACATCTTCATCGGAATCGTCATCTTTATCGGAATCATCTTCATCGATTCATTACTTGAAGCCGTACCTTACCAAATAAAAAAACTAATGTTTAAATAATTAGAAATTCGTTATGTTACCTGAAAACTTCTATTCAGCAACCGGAAAGCTAGTTAACAGGAAAAAGTGATAATTCTAAGTGCATAACGACGATCATAGCAGTAGCGGGAACTTGAAGAAATCAAAGAGTTGATCATCAATTTCTACATCTATATACTCCTCGCTAGTCGCTATCGGCATCGGAATCGTCCGCTGAATTGTCATCATCATCGTACTCGTCATCTGCAGTATCATCTTCATAGGAATCGTAAATTGGGATCAGAATCGGAATGGTCATCTTCATCGGACTCGTCATCTGCAGTATCATCGTAGGAATTGGGAAGGGGGAGGCGGGGAATGTGGAAGGGGAATGGGAAAGGATATGCAGGGAAAAACAATTTATTTCTTTGAATATGGCATTGCAACGCATGCCGGGAACTAGGTAGTAGTTAAATAACTATTAAATTAATCGTTAAAGTAGAAGATTCTTAAAAGAAAGGACTGTTCAAATCGAAGAACCCAAATTTGCCGTTTTAATCACCGCTGAAGGCAAAGAAATACCAGAAGACACAAAGAATATTATCACAAAAACAATAAAAGCGCCTCACCTAGGAATCGGAATAAGTGGAATAAAAAAGAAACAAACAATAAAATAATTATGACTCGCTCGAATAAAGAAGATGCTGAAAATTTGAAAGTAGAAATAAATCAAAATAAAAATGGAATATCTGCAACAGAATTAAAAAAGAAGAGACCGTGCATGATTATTAAAGGTGTCGGAGGGGAATATAACGAAGATAATTTTCTAAGTGATCTTATTATACAAAACAGTGAACTAAACCATATAACAAATTAAACCATTAAAGTAACGAAAATATTAAAAAATAGATAAAGTGATTAACTCCGTATGGTAATAATAGAAACAACAGACCCAATCCGAAAGAAACTGCTAGAAAAAAAATAATACTTATAAATCTAACTAACTTTGACTCAGAATAACTGTCAGAATAATAGAAGAGAATGTATGAGACGTTGTATGAATGTAAACGAGGCAAGGAATGTGTGCCAAGACCGGGATGTTTGGCGGTCCGTCCTCTCTGCCTACCCCTGCGGGGAAACGGCGTGATGGTTAGTTAGTTAGTTAGTTAGTTAGTCTAACTCTGCTGACAAACTGCCTTGGCAGTTTAGCGGGTGCTTACAATGAAGAATAAATAAAAAAAAAAAACTATGCTAATAAATAAACAAAACGTAAAACTGAATAAGACACATAAAAATTAAAAGGTATCCGTCACAACTGAATATCGAACCCATGATCCCTACCATCAACGCCTCAATCAACCCGTCCATTGGGACCTTATTACTTTACTTCATTTTTGTCGATATTATTATATTTTCAATTCAGAACTCTAATAATTTTTCAAATATTTTTGAGTGATTAAACAAGTATGACGATTATATTTGTAACCTAGATAGTTGTGACCGTGACTTTTTTCTGTGTCTTATTCTCTTTTCTGCTTCATTTTGATTTATTAATACTATCTTCTACTTCAATGATTAATATTACAGTGAATAGAAAATAGCCACAAATAAAATATTAATTAAGTAATAATTAATATTCAATTCAAATGTTTACACAGGTGACGCAGAACTACCGTTTTATTTTGAATCTTATTGTAATGTAATGTGTAATAAGATTCAAACCATATCGGTTGTTTTACGCCACCCTTTATTTATAAATATTTGATATTTAGTCAAATTTACCCAAAGTTAGAAAAAATTTACCCTATTTCAGGTACTTAGACATGCCCACAACACACTTCTTCATTTTTTCTCCCCATTGATCGATAAAACTATATTAATTTTTATGTTATGTCTGAAGAACTCTGAATGCCATATATAAAAAAATTACCTATCTTGATAATGAATAATTTGGTGATTTAGCATTACAACCCTCTTACTAATAAACGGTTTTAAATTATGCACTAATATTTGTTGCGTACATTTTTTATCTTTTTATTATTGAGGCCCCTAAATGAAAAACTTATTTTGCAATACACGGCTTTATTAAATTTAACATCCGGCCGGGTGGCGTATTTACAAAACCTATACCGATTCAGTCGCGGTAACGACAATTTACATTTTAAATAAACCTCTATATTGGTTATTTTTTATCACATTGCAAAAACAAAATTGTTCAAAAATCTAGATAAAATAATCTTTCTGATGTGTATATTAGAAATTAATAATTTTATTTCTAAATATTTAAATTTTAATATTATTCCCATATATAAAAAAATTATTATTAATTATTATTTATTAATTATTATTCCCATATATTGTAAATACACCTCTATATTGATAATTTTTTATCACTTTGCAAAAACCAAAATTGTTCTAAAATTTAGATTAAATAATCTTTCCAATGTGTATATTAGAAATTAATAATTTTATTTCTAAATATTTAAATTTCAATATTGAAAATTTAAAGCGACTGAAACGTGGTAGGGATTGTAAATACGCGGCCGGGTTTCTGTGAAAAATCACTTCAAGGAATCTACAACATTTTTTTCCATGATTTTATTCTTACTGTATCGTTTATTAGGGAATCAGAAAAAAATAATCTCAATTGAAAAAATTTCACATTAACAATTTTGTAGAAAAATAACGCTTAAAAAAATCATCATCAACAATTTAGGAGGCGGGTATGGGTACCGTCGCCCCGTTAGATAACCAACACCCCTGCCATAGATCACCCCAACTGGTCCGCTGCTTTTGGTTACTTAGCAGAGGTACCCGGGCGCATGGGTTGAGCTTTGTCTTGGTCCTAGCGGAGGATGCTTTTGCACATCTACTGCGTCACGGCCGGGTCAAGAGGGGAGACTTTTGACTTTTGACCTTTTGACCTCTCCAGCCGGACTCTCTCGATCCATCGCCTTACACCGCAATGGGAGTGAAGGATTTATAATTCATACTAGTGACCAAACGAAGGCTCGGTTTCGGTTTCGGCAAGTTTTGGCAAAAAAATCTAGTTTCGGCATCAGTTTCGGTTTCGGCAGAAAATCACCCATTATACCTTTATCCATTCCAGAACTTCCTCCACTTTCTTTCCCTAAAAAGACCCTTCACACAACATCCCCAAAGATGACATTGACCGTGAGGTAATTTTGTTTCCCTTTTTCAATTAACAATAATTTTTTAATTATCTTTATTTCATTACAATCATTAAACCCTACCTATTTGTTGGTGAGTGAAGAAGAGAAGAGAATGCATGAGACGATGCATGAATGTTAATAACGCAATTAGTGTGTGCGAAGATAGATTCTCTGCCTACCTCTGAGGGAAATACTGCGTGATGTTTAGTTAGTTAATTAATATTCTTTTTCACATGTAATGTGTATGCAGTTGGAGTCCATGATATTTTTTGAATGATTGTGACAATTTTATCACTGATAAAATAACTACAATATAATTTATTATTAATCTTTATTAGTTTTGAGTTACAATTTGTTTTATTCTATGCCTGTCTCACTAGGAGAACCTGTGTTGAGAGCAGGCGCTTAGCATGAGCAGTTTATAATAATAACACATACAAAGTACAAATAATAACACAATATTACAAATAACAGTTAATCATCAACGTAAAATTGAAAAAATAAATACTTATAAGTTAGTTTTGATAAAATCTTTGATGTTGGATCTATTTTGGCTGGTAATCCAGGACTTGGTGTCAGATTTATATTTAAGATACATTGTGTTTTGTCTAATTGCCAGTGGAAGTGTATTATATAGTTTTGTTGCAAAGTATCTAAAATTTCTTTGGCCAAAGGTTGTTTTAGCAATAGGGATAAGTAGGAGATTATGCCCTTTGGTTCTAGTATCGCGAGCAGTTTGGACATTTTCAAAGGTAGTTCTGTGTTTGAAGAGGTATGCTAATATGTTTTTGGCATAAATTTGCCTAATGTCCTACCAAATTTTATTCAATTTTATTCTCTAACAAAAGAATGTCAATTGCCAGCCTGAAGATGTCCATAACAGGATGAAACCGGTACTGGTTAAATAAATATGTGGAAATAAGTTAAAAAAATTGTTTTAATTTCAATTTCAATTTAACACAGATTCTCCTAAAGATTTCATCCGAACTGCTTGTGATCGGTAGTTTTAATATAATCTTAATAATTAGTTTCTGGGCTTTAAAGATCGGGTCAATGGCGGCATCGTTTGCTCCTCCCCAGGCTATAATACCGTATTCAATTAGAGATTGACATAGAGCATAGTAAATTGTTTTGAGTTGATTCAAGTTTAAAAAGTTGCGAGTATGTCTAAAGAAGTATATTGATTTTCTAAGTTTGTTTGCTGTAGTGATAATGTGTTCTTTCCACTTTAAATTGCTGTCAAAGATAATACCTAAGTATTTGATTTTAGTCACCCGTTCTAAGTTAGGACAATCACAAATATTAGCATTAGTCAGGGGGCAAGCACATATTTTAATTTGATTTACTGGGATACTTAAGGATGCATTTATGCTAAACTCAATATATTTAGTTTTTGTCACATACATTGTTAGTGTGTTATTGTCTAACCATCTTTTAACAATAGTTATGCCCCTGTTCGCTTTTAGATAGACATCATTCCAGTTACTTGATTTGAAGAGGAGAATCGTGGCATCAGCGAAGCTTACAATAATATAACAATAATTTTTATTTTTGTGTTACTTTGTGTGGTGTGTGGGTGTGTGTTATAGTTTTAGATTTTTTTTGGTTTATATTTGTCATTCAGCCAGAATTCTGTCCACAATGATATCAAAATTATTATCAAGCTGTTGGAGGTGTATCATAAATTCATCAAAATTTATATTAATCAGTCATGTTGGTGAGTATTTGTGTGAGTATATGATACGAACTGGTGTTATTGTGTTTAGGTCAATTTATTCATGACATCCGAATGTTTAATTTTGAAAATTTTGTCTTCCGGGGCCTTCCTGTCTTCCTTCCTTATAGTTGTCCTCTACGGAACCATACAAATTTGTAGTAAATTATTATTGCACTGTTTTTTAGTTTCCACATAATCTCTCCATAGTACGGCATCATTACTTCGCGAATACAATTTTTGTTGTTGTCCGGGCTGCGTATTTACAATCCCTTACCGCGTTTCAGTCGCTTTAAATTTTCAATATCAAAATTTAAATATTTAGAAATAAAATTATTAATTTCTAATATACACATTGGAAAGATTATTTTATCTAGATTTTAGAACAATTTTTGTTTTTGCAAAGTGATACAAAATTATCAATATAGAGGTGTATTTACAACATATGGGAATAATATTAAAATTGAAATATTTAGAAATAAAATTATTAATTTGTAATATACACATCAGAAAGATTATTTTATCTAGATTTTAGAACAATTTTTGTTTTTGCAATGTGATAAAAAATAACCAATATAGAGGTAGATTTAAAATGTAAATTGTCGTTACAGCGACTGAATCGGTACAGGTTTTGTAAATACGCGTCCGGGCTGGTTAATTACATCCGTGGTCAGACCTCTTCTTAAAGATGGCATCGCATCGAGTTTAGTTTTGTCATTTATTTGAAATGTTATTTTTCGTGGGTGGTTTGATCGACGATCTTGGATGCGTTCAATATTTCTCCATCTTCGGTTTGAACTCCGCATGCAGCAGTTATTTGTTGTATTATTTTTATTGTCATGTTAGGATTATGATCTTGTATCCCCGAAATTTATGGATAATTTTACAGTGTTGCCTAGGTATTCCATCTCTGATGTTTTACTACGATGCTTTTGAATTCTATATATTTGTTCAACTTCATTTTTTATTTCCGATATTTTTTTTTTCTAACTGTGGGAATTTTTAAAGCGGTTTTATTATGTTTTGATCGCTGTAATTTTGTATCGTTTTAATTTATAATGCATTTCATATTTTCTGAGTTTTCATTGTATGTTGAGTCGGTTTTAGTTTTAGGCCGAATGCTCTTACTAGTAAGAGTAGTGTAATTGGATTGTGGTTGTTCTAGGATCCAGTGTTGTACATTCTTTGCATTTCCTTCTATCTGAGTGTTTTTGACATTTTTAATTTAATGTAGTGTATTGTATTTGGGCATAATATGTTGCACTTTAGGCTCTTATTAGGACTGTAGACTATATTTTTTATGGAATGTATGTATTAAAAAAAGCCCCACACAAACTAAACAGAATATTGTACTTTCTGTATATTTTTCTTTTAGCGAGAATTCTTGATTTTATTCAAATATGTTTTGTTATTTAGCTCTATCTAGTGTCGAGTAACAAAAGTTTAGTTTTTATTTAAGATTATAGGATTAATTTTACAATTTTATAGCTTAGTTCCATCTGTCGTCAAGTAGTGAAAGTTCAAAGTTAATAATAATTAATGCGGTTTAAAATTTTTTTAAATGTCACTAAAAAGATTTGGCATATAAAAGAGCATTTGCACTGCTCCGGTTTTGTATGTCACTTTTTACATCACTTTAAACTTGTGAACTTTTCTTTATTCGAGGTGCAGGAGGTGTAGTCGAAATGTCAAAAATCCGTGAGAAAAAAAAAAACAAAAAACGTTATTTTAGATGCAAAAGCGAAATAAAACGAGATGTACTAGGGTTTCATTTTAGGATTAAGCTCTACTATATTTCACTGCTTTGTTATTCTCACAAAACAAAACTTCAAATAAATAACAGAGATGCTTGTGACAGCTGTCAAACTTGAACAGATTTTTGTTTTTTCTTTCAGCAGAGGAGTTTGTGCTTTCACTGAAAGATGTGTTATTGTCTTCACCAGGATAATCCTCTGTCTTCAGAAGAATGGTAATCTGAAATATCTCTGATGGATTCAAAAAGCTATATTCAATTTCACTGACTGCGAGGATTTGCCATTTCTCTGGATACAAAAGGGTGGCTATTCTCTATTGCCCTGGCTTCATAAGAACAGAATTTCTCTGACTTCACGAGGATGGTAATTTTCCAGGCACATTCAGCTTGGTAATACGCCAAAAAGTTATCTTCAAATTCTCTGACTTCGGGATGATGATAATTTTCCATTTCTCTGGCTACAATAGGATGGTCATTTTTTATTGCTCTGTCTTCATAAGAATGGTAATATGTCGTTGCCCTGGCTTCGTGAGGATAATGTGTCATTGCGATGGCTTCATAAGGATGTTAATATATTTCTTTTCGCCGGATTCTGTTTTTTTGTCGTATTCTTCAACAGCGGAATCATCACAATCGGTCGGCTACGAGGTTGGTCATGGCCGCGGGTGTATTCCACTCCAGCTCCTCTTCGTACTCATCATCTGCCTCTTCATTAGCCTCATCTTCGTCTTCTACCATGTATTTATCTGCCTTCTTCTTGTCAGCAGTGATAGAAAACCAATGAAGAAAACAAAATAAAATAGATTTTTTAATACAAGTAGTAAAAACATGAAAACATGGAAAAACTATAGCTGGGATAGCATTCCTTAATTTTAGAAAACATCGACCAGTTAATAATGTTTACAATACACTGTACATAAATGAATTTAATTAAAATGTTTTTAGACACCCAAATGGAAAATTTAAAAAAAGACAAACCTACCAAATTTACGAATAACCTGAGAATATTTAAAAAATCTCTTACTACCACCACAGTACCTAAGCGTAAAATGTTGCTTGTGTCATGAGGGAGGATTAGTCAGCCGTGGAATTGAACACACGACGAACGTCTGGGTTTTATTGGGAAGCTAGTCTATTTACTTATGCTTATATTAAAAAAAAACTCGAGATCAAATATTTGAGAATAATACTGCTATTATAAAAATTACAAAAATATAATTAGAATACTTTCAAAATACTCTAAAATATTACAAAATATTGGACAATAAATAAAAATACATTTTTTAATAGCAACAGGATATCAACAGAATATTAGCATAAACATATCATCGCTAAAATAAGTCAATCTGTTGGTTATGTTTAAACCTGTTTAAAAATTTATTTTAAGTTCTCGCCGCACTCTTTTTTTTGGTCTCATACTTTGAATACGATTCCTGTATAAGAACTATGTCAATTTTTTTTATCTATTGTGTTTTAGAAAGGTAACAGTTGCAACTTCGCACCTTTGTAGGTTTGCTTGCTCAAACATAATATTTTTAGGACTGTCCATAGTCCACCAGGCTCCTGTACCTTTCCACATTTCTCAAATATATGGGGCATTCAGGGGAAAGAGCCGTATTGTTGGTAGGCTTTGTTATTTGTATGCCTTGTTGGCTGCTACGTAGCTCTGGCAACAAATAGGCCCGCTATTTGGGATAGTACATTTCTGGATTTTGTGGTCACCGCCACATCTCCAACAGACCTGCTTTCTTTTGCAATGGGCGATTGAGTGCCCATAGCCCATACATTTCTGACAGCAGATTAAAGCCATGTACTCTGCAACACCGGGTTTGTTATAGCTGACGTTTAATACTTTCACATTAGTGAAGTATTGCCTTGAATTGGGTGCAACAAAGATAACCACGCATTTACGGGTCTCGTCTTTTTTAAAAGGTAGTTTATGGAGAATTTTGACTATCTCTTCCGGTTTTTTGTCTCCTAGGAGAGTAGAAAAACCGCTGTTTTGTTTTTGTATGAATGAAAGGATATATTTCTCTAAAAGATCGGTCGGAACACCCTTCAGAATGAATTTGGGATGGATTTTAACCCCTTTTGGACACTGCAGCTGTTGTATCTTAGATTCCTCAGCTGAGTATTGAGCGCTCTGTTTTTCAGTGTCACACTGGACAACTATTTTGTTGTTGGCCAGTTATTTAATCTTTTTAATGCCAATCCCTAGAAGTGACATCACTATTACCTTTCAGAGTTTTCTCAATGATTTCACTAGTAATCGCTGATTTTCCTGATACGATTAGTGAGAAATTTTTCTCGGTGACAGGAGCTGTGGTGGACTGAGATGGTCCGTTCTTCCCAAGAGTAACTCGAGCGTAACTCATGGGTACTTTAATTTCTTCCACGGTCAAATCCGTACTTGCCGTAGGCTAATCAATATTTGGAGAGGAAGTTTGGCCCCCTTGCCAGCAATAATTTTGAGAATGTTGTCTTTATGTCTTTTCTCCTGGTCAAATAAGTCCCTAGCATGTTGGGCTTTCAGGAGCAAGATTGAATCTGTGAGCGATTGTATCTCACAGCTTTCGCCAGTGAGAACTCCATTGCTTTCTACTATTGAGACCATCTGGGAAGCGTTAGCTAGTATCTTATTAATGGAGGCTGCCTTGCTTGAACTTTTACTGTTACCGTAAGAAGCTAAGACCGCTTTGCGGATTTGGCCTTCTCTATAGAGCTGTCATTCAGGGCGGAAGGACGTTGAGACAATGCGGATGTTCCTCAGGCCTACGCATGTCATTGGAGAAGGCGCGGGAGGATCGCAGGAAAACCGCTCCAGTGTGTGTTCGCCTGACAGGAATGCACGGACAGGGTCTATTCCACCCCCTTTAATGGGGTGACGATGATACATAATATGTACAGTACAGTTCAGTTGCGCCACCAACATATGGAACCAAAGCTTATATAAAGTAAGGAAATGATGAGAGCAATTATATATCAGAAACATATTTATTGTATGAGTACAGAAATATATACAAGGGAAATACATTGGAACTATTAAATAGGTTAGTCACAAAGGAAGCCAGTTTGTAATTCGGGGAATTGCAACATGATACTGCGGACCTGATTGGGGTCTCGGGTTTGTAGATTTTTAAGAATCCATATAATCTTTGAAATTTTGGGTTTTTTGTTAAGAATTTCACATTATCATGTAATAGATCTTCAAAAATAGGGGATTTACAATCTGTAAGATCTGCGCTGTGCGGTGCGCAGATGAGGGTACGGTTATTGTGGGTAGTAATTTATAAGAGAATAATGTTACTATGTTTATTGTATGAAGAGTAAAACTGAAGAGAGCTCTACAGCTCATACTCCGCCTTTTATACATCCGCATACTCGCTGTCTCGCTCTCATGCCGTCACACTCACACACATCACTACACAATCTTTTAATGCGTTTTTGATGTGTTGTTGAACCTTATTAGTTGGGTCAGTTGGAAGAGGTTCGAAAGTGTCATTATTAATAATGGGTCCCCGAAACGATCAAGTGCACTTGACAAGTCTACGTGCTTGAAGTGAATATTGATCGTTTACAGCGTTGACTTGACAAGTCCCGTCAAGTGTCTACGGGCTGGACCATACTTGACAAAAATTTTGATTGACGGCACTTGAACCACCTTGCGCTTGATGCGACTTGACGCGACTTGACAAGTTTTTATTCATTTGCGGCCGGAACATCGAAGATGGCGGACGACGAACCGGACCGAGACGTGGCTTTGGCGACAAGCGCCGACCTAATTACCGAGGGTGATTTTGTGATATTATTAATATCTCTCTACAGAGATTATCCTGCATTGTGGAAAGTTAAAAGTAAGGAGTATGCGGATAAAAACAAAAGGTCGCTTGCTTTAACAAGCATAGTCAAAGCACTTCGAGCATATAAACCTACCTACACCGAAGAGTTATTGAAGAGAAAAATTAATGCATTAAGAACCAACTTCAACAAAGAAAGAAAAAAGATTGAACAAGCAAAACTAATATCTCATCTCACTAATATCTCATTTTATACCATTCCTTACACGGCTTACACCATCGCCTCTTTCTTTTCTTTTTTCTGTGATAGATACCGCTAGAGTTATAGCAAGGAATGCCTTGTCTGCGTTGGAAACCATTATTAATTTTTGCGACAACCACTTTCCTGGGCACAGGGCGGTAAACGACTGCGGCACGTGGACTTGACGGCACCTTCAAGTCGCCTCAAGTCCCTCGTCAAGTGAAATCGTCAAGCACGTAGACTTGTCAAGTGTACTTGATCGTTTCGGGGACCCATAAAGTTTTGCACTTTTGAATTATAATCTGAACAGTTCATTATTATTATTGTTTTGCCTTTATCGGCTTTCGTTAATACTAATTTTTCACTAGTTAACTTTTCACGGATATTCTTCGCTCCTAAGGTTTCTGGATAAAATTTTGATATTTAGGGATTAAATTTTGTAAAGATTCAGCACTTTTGTATTGAAATGTAGTCGAAAAGAGCGGAGGGCGTTTTGAATGTTCACTGCAACGTTTTTGATTGCAGTAATGACACTATTTTTAGTGTAATGAAGGTTGTGATTTAAACCTATTGATAGTATTGTCAATTGTTTTGTGGTAAAGAGGATAGATTTTGTACTCGATCGTAAAATTTATTTTGTTATGATAGTAATTGGTTATTATTAGGTTTAGCGAAACACAGGTTTTTTAGTTTTTTTTCCAAGATTAAACGTTTTTTGAATGATACAATGAAAACCTAAATTTTGATTTTATCATCGAAGAGGTCCCATTCAATTGGGTGAAGGTTAAGCAATAGTTCAATGTGTAACAATTTGATTTTGAGTTTAATATTATTACGTTGTTTATATGCAATACCTAAATCTTCTTTTAACCACGCCATTTTAGCTTTATGAATCGGAGAGGTCACTGGCAATTTATTATTAAAACTTAAATTCAAATAGTTGGGAAACACTTTCATTTTAATGCACTGTTTATAAGAGTTGATGTTGATTGACATGATTCTGTATTAAATTGAATACTTTTATTCATTGTTGCTTGTTTGGCCATACTCTGAAAATAAACGTAAACCGAAAATTTTATATTTTTCAGTTATTTTGACTTTTTTATCATAACGGTTACCGATACCGATGTTCAGTTGTGACGATCCTTAGCTACGATGCGGCAAGAAATTTTTATTTAATTATTTTTTTTATTAATTTATTTATATATGCATTGTACCACAGGGTGAGAGGCACATAAGACTGTAGAAATCAGAGGGTGGTTCCGATCCACGAAGGCGTTAAGATGTCGGGAGAGCGTCTCAGGGCTGTACGCGTGAAGAGCTGGTCTGAAGATGATCCAAGGGCTCATGTTCCTTCTAACTAGCCGGGTCTGGTCCGTAGAGCGTAGTGGGTCCGAGGTCCAGGGGTAAGACGGTGGTCAGAAGAGAAAAGAGGCGAATGGAAGCAGGTCAGAGCGAGTTCTGGCGGGCAGACAGAGAGAGATGTTGGCGCGACGGGCTGTGCTGGCTAACTGACCTAATACTTTTGATTTTAGACTTTTGATTGACTTATTTTACATAGTTCCTAAACATGAGTTTACTGACTCTAACATAATTATATAATGGATTATCTATAGATACTTTACTGGTATTTTATTATTATGGTTGGTTTGAAAGTGAGATTAAAACTATTTATTTATTTGATGCAATATTATTTACATTTTTTACATAATTCAATGATGTTGGCCTCACTGGGTGTTTTACCCGTGCTGAGGCCTCCATTTCATATACAAAATTATACACAATACATATACTATACTGCGACTGTATGCAGGTTTATTTATTCCTTCCGGAGGACTATCTTGGGTTTTTTATATTTAAAATTATCATTTTCGCTATATTTCGCGAGCGTATATACGTAGGATTAGAGTGGCCGGGTAGGCCGGCGTAGAATTTAGTTGCTTGTGAGAAAATGAAGTCCTTTCTTTATCAACGGAATGTTGGAGTCTTTATGGAGACAAGAAATTCTACTCCATTTAGGCGCATTAAGCGCAAGTCTAATGGCTTTGTTTTGAAATATTTGAATCTTCTCTAAGAGACTGGGGGCCACATGCCCCCAAACGGGGCAAGCATAGGTGAAGCCAGGCCTTATGGTTGTTTTATATAAAAGTAATTTGTTGTTCGTTGATAAACGACTTCTATTTCCCATCATTGGATACAGTGAAGATAGACATTTATTAGCTGCTTTAATTTTTCCAGTTATATGTTTCTTCCAGGTGAGCTTGGAGTCCAGCGTTACACCTAGGTATTTAATTGACTTTTCCCATGGAACATTTTCCCCAAACAGTCTAATGAATGGGGGCCGTCTTGGCCGTGTCTTTGAGAAAACGGTCGCGGCGCTTTTAGTCGGGTTAATAGATATTCTCCACTTTTTACACCACTTTTCAGTTAGAGTGGTTTGTATCTGTACGCGGCGTGTAGCAGTGGTCTCGACAGTTGAGCTAGAAATGATGTTAGTGTGATCCGCAAATTGTGTGATTTTAACATTATGATCCACGTGTTTAGGAATATCGCTACAATAGATGTTATATAAGGATGGTGAGAGTTGGCGCCTTGTGGGACCCCAGTTGGGGCGGGATGTGGAGAATACATTTTCTATTTTGACTTTGAAGGATCTATCTCTTAGGTAGCTGGCTATTAATTGAATGAGTCTTAATGGATAACCTAGAGAGTACATTTTATATAAGAGGCCATTATGCCAGACTTTGTCGAAAGCCTTACTTACGTCGAGTGTCAGAATTACCGTTTTTTTCTTGATATTGAATGCTTCCCTGATGTGTTCCACCACACGTAGGAGTTGGTGAGAGGTGGAATGACCTGCTCTAAAACCGTGTTGAAAGTCTGGCAAGAATTTACTTTTATTTGTGAATGCATTTAGTCGTGCTAGTATTACGTTTTTGGTTTCGATAACGGGAAATTAATATTTTTAATGATTATTGAACTGTTACTATGCAGAGAATTTGTTCGAAAAAGCGACGGGGAATTAATATTTTCAATAGTTGAAAGCTGTCACTACGGGGAATTGTAGAAAGCTATATTTTGTTATTTGGGACAAGATTTAACTGGAATGAAACGGAGGCGATGAACTCTGTAATATAAATCAATCAATGAGCGATAAATGGAAATGACTTACTGCTTTTGAGGAGACTCGATAATATTGATGAACTAATGACCATTCGACACACGGTTTTTTCACCAAAACACTAGCACCAACACCACAACACCGGATGCACGAACCATGAACACACACTGCAGGCAGAGACCGTATAAACGTATAAACGGAACCACGAGTGGCAAAATTCTCCCCGAGACAAAAACACTCGTATAGTTCCGAACTATGACAACAGATTTTATTTAGGCAACAAATAGTGTACGAAATTATCACAATCACATGTGCAGAGCACAATGCAAAAGAAAAAAATTGAGTAGAATATTCTAACTGTTTCAGCAAACGGGAGCGAGAAATATACTGTATGTAACAGACGTCTTGTCGCTAGCGCAGGCAAAAGCAGAATCCTTTTTGACTGACCTGATACCGAAGGTCTCGCCCTTCTTATACGCTGGGTGGACACCCCTGCGCATAATTAGGGCGAACGCCGTCGGGTCGCTCAAAACCCTCTCTGTCTGCTTGCTTACCCCCACTCCGATATATTTATTTATCATATACAAATAATTATAAACATTTTACATAGTTAAATACAATTTAAATACATACGTAAGTCGATACGTAAGTACGAGTTACGGTAAACACGTAAAATTTTTGCTCCACAAAAATTAATAGTTAACAAACAACTTAAGAACGCATTCTAGTGATTTTTATATACATATGTTAAATACGTCCGACACATGCATATATATTACAATACATTACAAAATGATACTTTGTCTGTCCAACTAGGAAGGATACCCGTTTTAGGATAGCCAAATTGTATCTTCTTCTTCTTCGATGGCGCTATAGCCCATATCGAGCTTTGGCCTCCTGCAACAGTCGCCTCCAACTCCTCCTGTCCTCAGCGGCTGACTTTCAATTTGGTACCTGGAGAAGCTGTGCTGCATCCCCTCTTACTTCGTCTTCCCACCTCAGTCTGAGTCTTCCCACTTTTCTCTTTCCACCTGGGTGTCCAGTCAAAATTCTTTTTGGGACTCGTGTATCCGGCATTCTCTGTACATGCCCAGCCCATCTCAGCCTGAGAAGTCTCATATGTGTTGAGATGTTAGGTGCCTTATATATATCATACAATTCTGTATTGTGCCGGATGCGCCACTGTTCACCCTCTTTCACAGGTCCACATATTCTTCTCAGCACTTTTCTTTCAAAAGTATCCAGCATTTCAGCCATATTTACCGTCAGTGTCAGCGCCTCATATCCATATGCCAATACAGTTCTAACAATGGTCTTATGTATGGTTATTTTGGTTTTTCTGTGGACACTACGTGACTTAAACACTGGCAGCAAAGAGAAGTATGTTTTGTTGGCTGCTGTGATTCTCCTTCTGATTTCTGCTGGATCCTCATTATTCTCTGTCAGACTGGAGCCCAGGTAGGCAAATTGGTTGACCACTTCGTATAAGTAGTTGTCTTTGAATTGTGCACTACTTCTTCTGTGTGAAGGGTTCCTGCTCTGTATCATCATTTTCATTTTGTTGACATTAACCTGCAGTCCTACTTCCCGTGCCGCTGTTTCTAAAGGATCGAAGACCTCCTTAATGGCTGAAATTGATCTTCCGACAATGTTAATGTCATCCGCATATCCGACAACTTGACTGATCTTGAAACAAATATTGGAGCCAGTGTCTATTAGCGTTTTTCCTATTACATGTTCGAGCACAATGTTGAAGAGAGTGGGAGCCAGACCGTCCCCCTGTTTTAGTCCCTGCGATACTGTGAATTCTTCCGACAGTTCCCCATCTATTTTGACCTGACATCTTGAGTCTGACATTGTGGCTTTGATGAGCCTAACCAATTTAGGTGGAATCTGGAATTGAAGTAGTATGTCATATAGACACTCCCGATCTATGCTATCATATGCTTGCTTGAAATCTATGAATAGTTGGTGTATGTCTATATCAAACTCCCAGCACTTTGCCAAGATCTGCCTGACGGTGAACAGTTGGTCTGTTGTGGATCTACCGGTGCGGAAGCCTGCCTGATACTCTCCCAGTAGGTTTTCTGCGTACTTATCAATTCTTGGTTTCAGTATCATGGTGTAGATCTTATATGCTGTGCATAGAAGTGATATGCCTCTATGATTTTCGCATTTTAGCTTGTCACCTTTTTTATGAATTGGACATATTATGCTTATTTGCCATATTTCTGGGATTTTTTCCAAGGTCCATATTTTTGTTATTAACTTATGTAGCAGATTTCTCAGGTGCTCATTTCCATATTTGAACAACTCTGCCGGCATGTTGTCTTTCCCAGGTGATTTGTTGTTTTTAAGTTTCTTTAGTGCAGCATTTATTTCTGGCATTGTTGGTGGATTCGCTGATTCTTCATTACTTGATTCAGTGGGGATGTTAGTAGGGTGGCTTCTCAGGTCGCTATTAGGGTTGAGAAGTTTATAGAAGTAATTTTTCCACACGGTTTTAATTCGTTCCTTATCGGATATAATTGAACCATCAACGTCTTTGCATAGTGTTGTATTCGGTTTGAAACCCTTCTTGAAGAAGTTTACTCCCCTATATTAACAAAGTCCTGTTCCATTTTCAGCAGAATATCATTCAGGAATTTTCTTTTCTTTCCCCTTATCAGCTTATTTGTTTCTTTTCTCGCTTGTTCGTACGCCTGTCTTTTGTTTCTTGTTGGCCTTTCCAAGTACTTCTTTCTGAGTGTATTCTTTTCAACTATCTTTCTTTCACACTCTTCATCAAACCAAGGGTTTCTGGGCTGTCTGGGCATGTTTCCGACACTTGATTCCACTGCTCTTACAATTGCTTCTTTTATATCATTCCAGTCTTTTTCGAGTGATTCTTGGGAGTTCTGCTCAGTGATCTGACCTGGTAGGCTATTTGCAAGGGCGTTGTGATACTGCTCTATGCCTTCTGGTGTTTTTAGAGCCTCCGTATTGATTTTTGGAATAGTTGGTGGTTTCCGTGTCCTATTGTTTGCGATTCGGCTCCTATAGGTGGCCACCACCATGTAGTGGTCTGAATCACAGTTGGCACCCCTATACGACCTTACGTTTGTGATGCTCGTTGCCCCCCTTCTTTCTATCAGGACATGATCAATTTGGTTATGGTGTCTACCATCTGGCGATGTCCAGGTCCGTTTGTGTATGTCTTTTCTTGGAAATTGAGTCGAGGCCACAATTAAGTTTCTTGATTCTGCGAAATCAATCACTCGGGTTCCATTATTATTAGCGTCCTTGTGTAGACTGTTCATTCCTGTAATGTGTTGGAGCAGAGGATCCTGTCCTATCTTGGCGTTAAAGTCCCCAATTACCATCTTAATGTCGTTAGATGGTAATGTGTCGTAGACCTGTTCGAGTTTCTGATAGTATGTATCTTTCATTATGTCCTCTTTATCTTCCGTTTCAGCATGTACATTGATCAATGTTACATTGAAAAATTTCGTTTTTATACGTAAGCTGCACATTCTTTCGTTAATGGGTTTAAAGTCTAATATACATTTTTCCATTTTCCGGTCTACAATGAAGGCCACTCCGAATTTATGGTGTCTTTCATTTCCACTATGCAGTATCGTGTATGTTCTTGTGTCAAATGGCTCAGATCCTATCCATCTTGTTTCTTAAACCACCATTATGTCAATTTTGTATTTTGTCATCTCCCTAGTGATCTCTCCTAGGGCTCCACTTCTATACAGGGTCCTTGCGTTCCAAGTAGCAATTTTCAAGTCCTTATTTCGTTTGCCGGGTCCTTTCCTAAGTCCAATAGTTGTCCGAGGCTCTGTGTTAGGATTCGTAATAGCGTTGCTTTTACAGGGAGAGGTTATTAGCCTCTCGCCCAACCCCCTACCAGGAGGAGCCAAATTGTATATTTAATTCATAATTCATTTCTGTTATTTCACAATTAATAAATTTAAAAATATATACAGAATGAATTACGAGTACATTTGTAGCACATTCTACAGTGGTAGATAGTAGATATTTTTAGTATTGCCCTGGTATAATACAACAATTCAGAATCGAAACGTTGCTGAAAACGACTTTAGCCGTGTTTTGTGACAAGATCAGATACTTACCACCTTCCTCCTCCACATCTCTTTCCCCTCCCCACTTTCCTGACAACATACCTCAAATGTTGCTGCCATAGTTTCACTGGCCCCAGACCGCTGGAATAGTTGAACTCTTGAGCAACTCTTGAGCAATTCTCACGAGAAAATATATTTAAAAATTCCTTATTGCAATAATTTTTATTATTATTATTTATTCAGTTAGTTTATACTATGTTAGTAGTTAAACTATAATGAAAGAGGTAATATTTCATTTTATAAAAATATATTTTACAAAAGATTAAGGCAGTTCTGTGATTCTGATTTTTCGGTTGAGAGTGGTAATATTGTGTGAATGAGTAATGAAAATGGTAGGTAGTCACAGTTTTGACAGAGCCTATTTGGAATCTATTAGAAATGGTCCTGAATTGTCATCCTTCTTAATAAATATTAGATCGGCTTTAGTCAAAACGTCCATTCAGCTGCGAATTGTCGCGCTAGGTAGCACAATCGTTTGGCACGCTAGGTAAGCACAAACGTAGAGCAAGCGGGGACCGGATAATCCAATTACAATATTATTCAGTTTATCACTGCTATGTTCACAAGATCTGTTGTATTTATTTATTGCGTTTTGCAGATGTTCTTTTAAATCTGTTTAATTAAAACAAACTATCACTGTCCTAGGTTTCGCGGTTGGAAGAATATTTTTATTTCGTGGTATGACTCTATATAATATATATTTTCTATTTCGTTGGTGTTGTGCTGGCAGTTCACTGTTTTGCTGGCATTGAAGATGATGTCGTGTTGATGATGTGTTATTAGATTCTCTGTTTTTTCTTTATTGTGTTACGGGCAACTTATGTGACTGATTTTAAAGTGTTGAGGCGCCATCCTGCCTATCTCAGCAGAAACAAAAAAGAACAATGAGACCTACTTACCTCATGTTGTGTACCCAATGCTCAGGCAATTTATGAATGAAGGTATTACAAATTCATGATTCAGTTCATAAGCAAAGTTTTCAATCAACAATAAAAAGGTTATATTGAAAGATAAATATGTTACACATAGAACTCCCTACATCTTAATCTGTATCGCTTTACCAAAAGCCATTTTTTTGTCACTGGTAGCAAACAGGATCAAATGATGATATGTCATTGCTCTGACTTCATAAGAACGTCAATATGTTTCTTTTCATCGCATTTTTATCGGCTTCATCGTCAGAGTCTTGAATACAATCGGAGGCCAGCCAGTTGTCTACGAGGTAGGCCATGGCCGCGGTGGTTTTCCATTCCAGCTCATCTTCATACTCATCATCAGCCTCATCATTAGCTTCATCTACGCCTTCTACCGAGTATTGCCTCCTTCTTATCAGCAGTGGTAAGAAACTGTCGAAGAAAATAAATTAGAATTTAGATTTTTTAATGCTTAAGTTGTAAAAATATGAGAACATGGAAAAGCTGTAGCTGGAATAGCATTCCCTAATTTGGAAAATCATAGACGAGTGTACATACAATACGCGTTAGTACAGAATAGTGTATATGTACATACATTGTACATCAATGATTTTAATTAATAGGATTTTTTTTAAAAGAACGACAGACATGTCCAAGTTACAAATAACCTGCAAATGTTTGAAATTCTAATTCCGCAGTAAGTGGAAAATGTATCTTGTGTCATGACGGAGGATGAGCTAGCCTTGAAATAGCCACCTGGGTGGGATTATTCAAACGCAGTGCCAACTCGTCCACTAACCGGTCATGGTCGGATTAATAAAATCTATGCTTATCATGTTAAAAATGAATGTTGATAAATAATATTTGAATATATTATATAGTTGAATAGTTCTCAATTTAGGAGGCGGTATGGGTACCGCTGCCCCAAGAACCCTTTATTGGATAAAAAAAATACCTCTGCTATCGGTCACCCCAAGCGGTTTGATACGTTTGGTGATGCTGGGATGGAATTGAGTGAGATATGATGTGATAATACACAAGATTGAGAGGTCAATAAATTAAATTCTCAAGCGATTGTACCCTGAATTATTTGAACATCTCAATTGGCCTGTCTCAGCACAGGTATACCCTCGTGAGACAGGCATCGAATAAGATAATGTATACATACCTTACAAAGATCAATAAATAAATAAAATAATATCGTAATAAAAGTAAAAAATTAATAGGGAGAAGAGTGTTATTATAAAAATACTTATTATGATACGAAAGCTTTTCAGATGATTCGAAAAATTTTAATATCAGCGAAATGGAAAACCATTGTATTTCTTACCTCCATTATCGCTCATGCTTTCAACAGAGTTGGTACTTTCGCTGAAGAATGCGTTAAAGTCTTCACCAGGATAGTTTTCTGTCATTACTCTTCTTTAGAAGTAATCTGAAACATCTCTTCGTCTTCAAAGAGGATAGTTATCTTCAATTTCCCAAATTTCTTGGATTCGCGGTGATTTATTTTTATCTGGCTACAAAATGATTGTTATTCTCCATTGCTCTGGCTTCAATATGTCAATGCTCTCGCTCCAAAAGGATGAAAATATGTCATTGCTCTGGTTTATAAGAATAATAATATGTCGTTGATCTGGCTTCATAAGGATGATAATATGTCGTTGCTCTGGCTTTGTAAGGATGATAACATGTATTTGCTCCGGCTTTATAAGGATGATAATATGTCGTTGCTCTGGCATCATAAGCGTGATGATCGGTTAGTATGCTTTGGGGATGTTGCTCCTGTTTAAGTTTGGTTCGAGTAAATCAATTGTAAAGTTTTAGGTCTTAAATTTAACAAGAACTCTTTTTACTTATAAAGGCATCTATGAGGTGGATGCATCTTGTGAGCAGGATTTATCAACTATTTTCAGATATAATTTGTAAGGTTTTTTTGAAGCAAAGGCATGTCGTAGAAGGGTTATAGCCTTCTCCCAGCTTCTAACGCCACTCTTAACGCCTGGCGACCACGTAGTTGCATTCTTCTCTAGTATTATTGACATAGTGCGTGAGTGCATCTTTGTCAGAGATGTGTTCTGCACTTTTAAATGTAGAAACTGCGGCTATAAAACATTCCACCGTATTTTGGTCCCGTAATTCAGCGGTGCATACGGTGCAGGAGGTAAACCTTCTAGATCGTCTGTACTCCCGCGTGTCTCGTATGGAAGCAAGGGAAATTAATTTCATCCGTGGACATGCATGACTCATGTTTTGGCTTCACCATTGTAAATCGCGGACTGCGGCGCGGCAGTATTTTGATATCTTAAGCACAAAAGTCTTGCAAGCAAACACACTAATCATTTTAATCTTTTTAGTATTAGAATCGCAAAACTGTGACTCCACTGTATTGTTTGGCGGTTAAGTGCTGCAGAGCGAAGCCTATACAACATTCCGCAGGACAAGTTCCGAAACTAGGTTGATCGCAATGTTATATGGGACGATATGCATACCCTCGCAAAACCTGATGGATAGTGGATGGTTCAGATCTGGGCTTCTTGAAAATAAGATAAGCCCAGATTGGATAAAAGTAAAAAAGACTCACCGTTGCAGATGGGTATTCACTGGTGTCCAGATTCTGGTGTTTCACTTCACAATCTTAAATTTAATTTTGAAATCGTAATGTTTCTTCTACCCAGATGTTATGTTATATGCGCCCTGTCTGAGGTATTAATTTATACTGAGGCTCCAATGAGTACCTACACTCAGGCGTAGCGAGGGCGAGGGGGGGCGGTCCGCCCCGGGTGCCACCCGACCGAGTTTCACCCCCAAGAGCACAATTCTCTAGCCACACCCCCCCCAGGAATTTTTTATGAAGTTAAAATTTGCGTTTATCAACTTTAATGGGGTGACATTTAAGGATGGGAAGATTAGATAGGTGGGATAATTTCAGAATTTTTTTATATTTGATCTCCAACAAGTCTGCGAATGCATACCTAACCAATCCCATGAATAATGGGTGAACAATTACTTATAACACTTAATACTTTTACTATTAAACTTTTACTTTTACTATTTATAAAAACACTTCAACTTTTATTATTTTCTTTTAAACACTTAGTACTTTTACAAATCGCCGTACTTATTAGTTATATGAAAAACGCTTTAGTCTCTGACCCCACGTTGGGCACTAAGTAAAATGTTGAATTGTATTTAACACTGCTTGAGGTCGTAACAGAGAGTTTATATTGTAGAAAAATATAACAAATTAATAAGTAAAGGATATAAAGATATATATTACATGCGTGACTATACTTCGCGATATAAACGCGGCGAGTAATCTTCGACTGTAATCGGGAGGCCGACAATCTCTAAAGATTCCTCTGCCCTATCAAAGTGGACAAAACCATTATCTCAATCTTGATCTCAGGTATTGAGCCCCAGGACTGTTATCTGGAAATCTGCTTGTGCAAGCCGTGTAGTGATTTAATTCAATTTAATTGATTGTAATTGCTACTGCATTTTGCGTTCGTAGACAAAGACGCTGTATTATGTACAAGCGAGAAAGTTTTCGAGCTCGCGTGGTGTCTCGTTACATTCTCCCTCTCTGGATCAAAGATCGCCCTCGCTGATGATCCGGAAAAATGCAAGGTCACCTTCTTCTTTATCCGGCTTCGCTTACAGAGGGGCACTGCTCGAATTGGCAGAAGCAACTCAGTTCCTCTGTACAGGGTTATGGGGAAGGGTCTAGGACGTTTCTACGCCGCCGGTTCTTCGCCGCCAGTTCATCGCCGCCGTTTCTACGCCGAGACGGTTCTACACCGGCCGTTTCTACACCGGCCGATTCTACGCCAAATTAAATTAACAATTACAATTAAACTTTATTGTTTTAACACATACATACAGTCACAGAGAATAAAATAGAAAATACAAAAACTATCGAATCATTTAAAAAGTAGCATTAACATTTATTTTAAATTAAAAGAATAAATAGGAAAAATAAGATTATTGCGTCATTTGGTAATTGTGTGCTAGGCCACGTAAATAATCTAGAGGTTCCCTGTTTTCATAATCTAAGACAATTCTTCGAATACGTTCATCAGCGTCACGGTATTTTTTCAGCTTCATCGGTGGTAAATGTCCGGCGATAAGTTGCTCAAAATAAGCGTCTCGTCCTTTTTGTACTTTTCGCAATCCATCTATAAATTTCCAAATAGTTGGGTGATGCATACATAATTCAGAACGCAATCGACGATTGGCTGCCTCTGCATGATTATTGGTGCGATCTTCTCCATCGATTGTTCTCTGGTATAAATTCCACATTGTTGGATGAAACATAGGCGGGCGCCTACCATTCCCGCGTCGATTTAAACGGCCAACATAGCTGTCTTCAAACCAATTTAGAAGCGGCTGAAGTTCTACTGGCAAATCATTTGCTAAAGCATCAATGTATTCATCTAAATCAGCTATTGGCACAAATGCTAATGCAATGACCATTTTAGCTCTCAATGCAAATTCAGCATCATTGTTGTATTGACTAATAACACCAATCTGAGCTAAATGCTTCCTCATATTTTGTGCTAAATGGAAGAAGCAACCTTTTACATTTACTTCAGGAAAGCAATCTTTCATGGCACTAAAAGCTGCATATTCATAATCACAAATGATAGATCCTGGACTTAAATTTGGCACTAGTGTTTTAATTAGTTCGAACATACGTGTGTATGTAACACGCTGCTTGTTAGGTAACAGAGCATATACTATAGGATGCACTCCTCCGTGTTTTGTTGCCATAACAATATAAACTTGCGAAAATAGCCTCGGTGCTATTGCGAAGGTACCATCAGTGTACCATGTATTGGCATTATGCAAATGCTGCAACCAGCTCCCTCTTCCAAAAATTAAAATTCTGTTTGCTCCCTCTCCATCGTCGCTTAGCAAAAAAGTTTCTTCTGTTCCTGGTTGAGGCACATATAGCTTATATCGATTTGGCAACACCAAATCGTTTAGGTCTGCGGGATCAGCAGGTGCAGCATTAATTTGATTCCGTTTTCTTCTGATTATTTTTTTCAGGGCTGCATTATTTGGAATCGATGCTAAAACAGCTTCAGGCACGTCGACTATACACTGATTTATAACTACACTTGTGCCCTCCATAGTTTCTTCTGCACGACGTTTCATGTTAGTGCAAACAGTTGCTGATTGTATGGCTGCTGCCGAGGAAGGGTGAGAATGATTGTTGATTTCGTTGACCACTTCTCCAGCCCTCGTGTGAATTCTTCCTTTACAGCGACCCACTTCTTCGCACCGCCAAAATTTTAAACTAGCGTCCCTTTTACTAACTTTGTCGAAAACGTACAAATATCCGTTATATGAAAACTTCTCGTTTCCTTTCTTGCTGAGAACTGCTGGTTCCATTATTAAGATCACTGTTAACTAACGTAATGATTACTTTGTGACGAATACACTTAGAGTGATGTGTTAAGGGCTCCTGCCCCATATTTATACCAAATACTGTTAAACAGTTTTTAGAATTTTAAGCGGATTAAAACTTCTCATTACCTCCTTTGTGCTAATGGGCCTGTGTTGATAACCATAACACCATTAAGATAACCCGGATTAAAACTTCTGCTTACCTGCTTTGTCAATGGGTCCCAATCTGGTAATCCCGGCGCTCTGTGGCTGAAATTGGAACGCTGGCGCGTCACCGGCCCCTGATCAGCATGTTCCCAAAATGCATTTATAAGGAATGATTGTATTTTTTATCAATTTTTTTTTAGAATTCAATCTTTGATTCCTTTATGTCTAAGAAAGATTAACCTAATGTTACCATTGATACTATGACCAATAAAACGTCAAAATGAATTTATTCTCAGTTACTCACTTAAATTAAAAATTTCATTGAAAATTACATCTGAAACTTAATTATTCTGTAATTAGTCGCAGAACAGAGGATTATTGGGCGCACTTTTACGCTGATGTATTTAGGTGAGTTTGAAGGTGTGCAGAATCTGGCTGTTTGTGTACTTATTATCGATTTTTTTTTTTATAAATTCATTTAAAATATTTTTAAAGGTATGAGCTTTAGTAAAGTAACAGTAAAAAGATATTTATGTCATAAATTATATCGGAAATCTTGATTTAAAGTTGACGTCTTTTTTCCAAATTTTTTTTTCAAATTTATTTTCTTTAATGGAGTAGGAAAAAACACTCCACGATTCTCCACTCTAATTTTAAAAGAATATTATTGATGTATCTTTTTTGTACATGGAACAATAAAAATTATCACCAGCCGTCACCAGCCACTCCAGTAATTGCATTTTTAAGGAATGATTGTATTTTTCATCAATTATTTTTTTGAATTCAATCTTTGATTCCTTTATGTCTAAGAAAGATTAACATAATGTTACCTTTATTACTATAACTAATAAAACGTCAAAATGAATTTTATTTTCAATTAGTCACTAAAATTAAAAATTTCATTGAAAATAAAATCAGAAAGTTAATTATTCTGTAATTTATGTAATAACATATTTTTTAATTTATGTCATTACATAAATATAAAATATCCTATACTATCTTTTGGAGTCTTTTCCGTTTGGTTATTTTAATGCGCAATATGCGCATGTCATTAAATGTATAATATATTTTTAAGTAGGTACCTGCCAACTATAAAATGTTTATAAATACATTCAATTTGCGTGTGAGCATTTTTAGCAGGAGTTAATATATAATTAGATTACCTATTGTGTGTAATTACACTAATTACCCCCATTAAACCATTCTACCCCCAATTATCATTATTTAACGTTATTCCCCACTGTCTGGAAAATCCTAAGTATTATTGCTATGTACATCGATTAACAATGTTATGTTTATTGTTTGGGATTCTCCTTCAATTTATGAAATTATTATAGAGAATCTTTCAAAAATTTTGTAATATTTCATATAAACACTTAATAACAACAATAAACAACCAAATGGTCGAACGCCGAGAGGGATGTCGCGCCAGCCAGCGCTCCAATTTCAGCCACTGTGCGGCGATTGTAACTTGCATGTACAAAATATCTTTTAAATTAAAATAAATGTTAATGCTACTTTTTAAATGATTCGATAATTTTTGTATTTTCTATTTTATTTTCTATGACTGTATGTATGTGTTTAAACAATAAAGTTTAATTGTAATTGTTAATTTAATTTGAATGCGGCGTAGAATCGGCTGGCGTAGAAACGGCCGGTGTAGAAACGGCCGGTGTAGAACCGTCCCGGCGTAGAAACGGCGGCGATGAACTGGCGGCGAAGAACCGGCGGCGTAGAAACGTCCCATTCCCATGGCGAATACCAAGGGAGTCGTTTAGTTCTTCTGGGGTTGCTATTTCGTGGATAGTAACTGGGTGATCAGTGGTTTCCTCCCACTGCACCAAAAAATCTCTCGGTTCATAATTTTTTTCATCATTCTTTATGATAAGCGGTTGTTTGTTATCGTGGTATTTCTGAAACATTTTAATGTGTTCTTTCTGAGAATCAACAAACTTTGTGTTTTCTTCTTCGGTATCAGTATTTTCATTCGGATATGGTTCCTCGAAACACCCTATTAGTTTAGGTCTTAGTCTTCAGTTTAGGATCACTCAATTGATTCTACCAGCGGTGCATATAACAGGAAGGGGTTCTGATGCTAACACTTCCCTCTCGGTAGTTGAATTATTCTTTTCCGCAGAGGGAGAAGTAGACGAAGTACATCGGGTTAAATACACGATTAAAGTTATATATATGCAAATACGACTATACTTTGCGATATAAACGCGGAGCGTAATCTCCGACTGTAGTCTGGAGGCCGGAAATCTCGAGAAGTTCCTCTACCCAATCAAAGTTGACGAATCCATATCCTTACTGTTGATCGCAGGTATTGAGCCTTAAGACTGTTTTCTGGATATCTGCTCATTCAAGGTTGTGCAGCGATTGATTATTCTTCATTAACTTGATCTTTATCCGCTTGTCTTTTTGATCGGGTAACTAAGGTATTTATAACTGACGACAACTGATATGGGTTGTGATATGAGTTGGCGTTTAAGTATCTATTTATATTTAATTGATTGTAATCGCTATTATATTTGTTTGTTTACCATATACGGTATGGCCAAGGCTGCCGTTATTTTTCTTTTTAACTAAAATGTCGTTAAATGGGAGGCAATCGTTTTCTTCGATTTCCATGGTAAATTTAATATCTTCATGGATACTATTCAAATGAATAAGAAAGTAATTTAAATCTTCAATTATGTGTTGCCAAATAATGAAAGTATCATCTACGTACCGACTCCATAGTGGAGGTTTCAGAGGAGCGCTCTCCGATGCCTTTATTTTAAAGTACATCATGTAAATATTAGCGATCACCGGACTGAAGGGTGAGTGCATGAGGGCCCCTAGAATTTGTTTGTGTATTTGTCCCTCAAACTGAAAGTAAGTATTTTTAAGGCAATGTTCCGTCAGAGTGATAAAATCAGCGGAACGTCTGGTTTTGATTTAATTAACTCTAATGCTACAGTGATTAGTATTTTAGTGAAATTTTGCTAATTTCTCGTTGGGTGGACCACACGAGCTAACAGTAGGCCTGAGGGGCGCGTTGGTTTATGAATTTTTGGAAGACCATACATTTTAGGACAATGTGATGAATTTTCTCTAGAGATAAGCATCTTCTTGATATCATCATCGAGCTCAGGGCCATGATTTCAATTTTGGTCGTTTTCTCAAGATAGTGATGTCGTTTTTATTAACTTTGTAACGGGATCAGGTAAAATTTCACGCATTTTTGAAGTATGATCGCTTGTGTTCATTATTACTGTCGCGTTGCCTTTATGTGACGGTAAGACTATTCTTTCTTTATCCGAATGAAGTGTTTTAAGAGCTTTAAATTCTTCTAGTGATACATTTTTCTTTAGTTGTACGGCTTTTCTAAGAATATGACATGTTTCTTGTCTGATTATTTCGGCTTTGTCTGATGGAAGTTTTGAAATGGATGATTCTACTGCGGTGATAATATCTTCTTTGGGAATTTTTAAATCCGTTATACAAAAATTGAAACCTTTTGCGAGTAGGGGGAAGGAGATAGATCAAGGGGAAAGTTTGACAAATTGTGAACAACCTTATCTGTGTCGTATCTACTTTAAAATTTAATTCGTTCAAAGATTCATTTAAGGCAGGAAAACAATCAAAATGATTAAATTGAACTGATGAAATCCAAAATTGTAATTTTTTATCAAAAGATGCAATTTTACTCTCGTATTAAAAAATGAAAAACTTTTTCCTTGTAATGATAAGTTTACTTCATTGCACTTGGTAAAAATATCTGCCAGATAAGCAAGGTTTATCAACCATGAAGGATTTAATAAAACTTCATTAAAATTTTGTCCTGAATTATTTTGTGAAGACCCATAACTCACTCCGAAGTTCATACAGTCTTAATAGTTCTTTTCCTCTGGAAAGCCATCTCACTTCAGTTTGTAATAAAAGTGCTTTGTGACCGCTACCCATTTCATCGCACAAATGACGTGTGGAATAAAAACGCGTAAAACTTCAATCTATTTATTGTAAATTTGACAGATTGGTTCCCAACATTGAGAAATTCTGTAAAAAAGTATCAAAAATGTACCAGAAAACTCGATTAGCTCAAAAGTCGTTCCATGTTGTAAATTTTTTTTTTAAATATATATTTCTACACATACATATTTGATTATGGCTTGTATTACGCACCTTTTATCTTGTAGCTAAATCAATATTAAATTAATCATTAAAGTAGATGATAAAAATCCGATTCTTTTTCTCATGTTTCGTTTTGATTTATTAGCAGGTACCATATTCAACTCCAATGATTAATATTAGGGTATGTATAACCTTCAAAAGTTATTAAAAAAGACACCAATAAAGTAAAACAATTAAATGTAAATGTTGCAATAAAATTAAACCTGTTTTATTCAACAGACAGTTAATTAAAAAAATAAGTGATCAAATAATACAAATATTTATAAAAAACAGTTTCTACAGCAATATTTACTATTTTGGTGAAGGTAGTTTGGCGATCCATTGGCGGCCAATACTTACGTGGACTCCAGACACGTTACCAAAAGAATGGTCGGTGTATTTAAATGAATAATATAATAAACGTTTGACTTTCATTTATTTACTTCACAAACCGACACAGGTTATTACATTTATATCAGAAGGGTTCAACATATTTAGAAAAGGTAGCGTACGAAAAGCGACTCGACGATCGGGCCGTGAAATCAGAATAAACAGGCAAGTTTGCCGTGCGTCTGGCACGGGGTTTTTAGTGTTGCCCGTGCAATAAAATATTTAAAAGGCTATTCAATGCGTACGCTACGTTCCGCTACATACCTCCACCCCAGTTTGCAAAACGATAACAAAAGTAGGTGGGAAAAAAAAAATCCTGTATAATGCTATGTTCTTAAAACTAACATATACTTAATTATAACATGTCGTATTTTACAGAATAGCTATTTTCATTTTTAATAAGAGAATGCTTTAAAGTTTGCATCGACAAACATTTTGTTTGGAGCACTGAGAGTTGTATGACTTATGATTGAATCATTATTTATTCATTTTATCTGGTTACTTAAGCTTATTGAGCAAGTATGTACCTATATATAAGGCCAGTAGAGTTCTGAAATACCAAAAATTATTAACATAAAGCAATTTCCCTATCATTATAATATGAAATTTTTTTTTTAAAAACTCTCTTAACACTATAATCGTGTACGAAATACATGTTTTTTTTTATTTTATTCTTATTTTTAAACAATATAAGGTTGTAAACTTTTTACTTAATATAAAAAATATATGGTTGTGTTCATGAAACTTGGGTTAAATTATTTTATGTGTGGTATTATATCCATTAAATATCTTATTGACTGTTACCAAACTTTCATGAACAAACAAGTGTATATTAATGTCAATTGCTTAACGAAACGTGATGTTATTGGAGATGTTATGTATTTTTTAAAACATTTAGACATGGTATGCCTTAGTCAATGACAGGTATATAATTCACCTTTTAGAACTATTAAGTTATGAATTAATAATAATTAATAATGAATTTAGTTAATAATAATATTATCATGTTTCCTTAAGCATTTGGAACGAATAATTATCATATGATAAAAAAAAAACATTTTTCAACCCGTTCAACCAGATGTGGACATTAAGGAACATCTGGTTGCACGCGTTTGAAATTTTTTTAAAAACGAAACATTATAACATAATGGAAAACTTAGTAAATTTTCAAATTAGGTATATGTAAAACTTGTATTTAAGAGTTATATAAAATTTTAGAGTATAGTTTTTAACTTCGACGCGTACAGCGGAGTGGTTAGAAGTACATGTTACTTTTTCATCGCAAAGTGCGTAATGTTCTAAATTTTTTTTATTTAGGAATGGAAATATGTAATAAATATGTGTTATGATCTTATAATGCATTAAATATGATCTTTGTCCGCTAGATTTTTGATCTTTTTTCTTCTCATTTTTTAAAATCTTTTTTCCGCTCATTTTTTGATCGGGTAACTAAGGTATTAATAACAGATGATAACTGAGATGGATTGTGATTTGAGTTGGCGTTTAAGTATCTCTTTATGTTTCTTGGTTTACATTGTACGGTGTGACCAAGGCTGCCGTTATTTTTCTTTTCAACTAAAATATCGTGCTATGGGAGGCAATATTTTTCTTCGACTTCCATAGTAAATTTAATATCTTCATGGATACTATTCAAATAAATAAGAAAGTTATTTAAGTGTTCTATTTCGTGTTGCCAAATGATGAAGGTATCATCTACGTACTGACACCATAGTGAATGTTTCAAAGAAGCGCTCTCAAATGCCTTTATTTCAAAGTACATCAGGTAAATATTAGCGATTACTGGGTTGAGGGGTGAGCCCATGGGGGCCCCTTGAATTTGTTTATGTATTTGTCCCTCAAACTGAAAGAAGGTATTTTTAAGGCAATGTTCCGTCAGAGTGATAAAATCCGGGGCAACGTCTGGTTTTGATTTAATTAACCGTAATGCTTCGGTGATTGGTATTTTTGTGAACAAAGAGACTACAGCGAAGCTAACTAAAATACTCATATCACCCTTGTTTAATTTCATATAAGTAAAATACTTGGCATTACGCACGTAAGAATCGGCTTTTTCAATAAAAGGCTGAAGCGTTAATGTTTGGAAGACCATAAGTTTTTGGACAACGTGATGACTTTTCTCTAGGGAAAAGCATCTTCTTGAGATCATCATCGAGTTCAGAGGCCATGATTTTACTTTTTGTTGTTTTCTCAATATACCTGTGTAGTGGGGTCGTTTTTATTAACTTTGTAAACGTGACTAAGTAAAATTCCTCGCATTTTTGAAGTATAATCGCTTGTGTTCAATATTACTCTCGCTTTGCTTTTATCTGCCGGTAAGACTATTATTACTTTATTCGAACGAAGTGCTTTAAATTCTTTTCTTAGGTTGTACGGCTTTTCTAAGAATATGATATGATTCTTGTCGGATTATTTCGGCTTTGTCTAAGGGAAGTTTTGAGATGGATGATTCTACTGCGGTGATAATATCTTCTTTTGGAATTATCTTGGAGAGCAGACAGCTTTGCAAGGGAGACATTTTTAAATTTTATTCGAGATTGAGTCGGGTCCGAGACGTTTTCTTGTTTTGAGAGTTTTGATAATTTTTGTGATTTCCAATCCATTTGTGAATGGGATTGAATTGTCTGTGGGGATTTCGGCTATGATGGCTTCGACTTTTGAGTCAATGGTGGAAACGAATTGGGGGTCATCGTAGGTCATGTTCGAGGAAAATTGTTCTTCGAGGCTCTCTGCTTTATCTCTAGTGGAATATCTCTGCCTTTTGGGCCCGTAAGGGGACTTTTTCTGGTTGAGGATTTTCTGAGGGTTTTAGAAAGCTTCCAGAAGGCTGCTTTGTTGTCGTCTAGAGTGGAGATAAAATCGTGCCACTACTCGTCTCTGTCCTTTTGAAGATCGACTTTAACCTGGTGTGAGAGGCGGTTCATACGAATGCGATCGATCGGGTTTGAGAATCTTTGCCACTCCTTTCGGGCAAAGTTTTCCCCCTAATAAGTTCTTTCCATTCTGCGGGTGGGTTCGGTCTGTATTTATTACTTATGACTTCAATGGTGGCAAGGTTTACGGCTGATAAAATGTCGTAGGTAAAATTTTTTGTTGCTAAATTTAGACTATCTTTGCTGGTAATTGAGGTTTGTATTTTTACTGATTCTAGGTGTTTAGGGAGCTTTTGCCATAGAATTTGTTTACGTGTGGTTCGATAAGGTGGTACTGAAGTTGGTAGCCGTCTGATAAAAATAGTAGAACTGATCGTGGTCCGAGGTTAATTTTTTAACTGGTTGGAGGGTGTAGACAAGGGGGCAGTTTTTCAAAATTATTATATCTAGGACGTCAGTTCATCAGTATCATCATCATCATCATCACTGTATTCACTGCTGAGGCTCGAATCTGGAAAGACAAGAATTTTAACATTTTGACATAATCAAAGGGTTAAAAAAATTACAATTAGAACACTTAGAAAAAGTGTTAATAGCCAATTAAATATTAATAACTATATATATTTTTGAAATAGCCATCCGTTAAATTTATTTTCATATTATTACTCAAGTTCATTATAAATAATGTTTATTGTTTATTATTTTGTCTAAATTAACATAGGTTTTTAAACTATAAATATAACTATTAAATAGAATAAAATAATTTCTGTATATTATTTTTCATAACTGTATTTTAAGATAACTTTAACTAATTAAACAGAATTATACGCATTATTTTCTTTTTGTCTATAGGTCTATTAAATTTTATTCTTACGAAGAAACCATTAATTTTGAAACATGATGATAATTTTTAAATGTTTATTTAATTAAACAAGTGGTGTATTCAAAGTGACTGTTTTCATCTAATTGACTTCAATAATTTTATTGGTGAATAGTGTTTACGATATTCTCGGATATGGTGGTTTGTTTAAGAATAGTTACATTGGATGACGACTTACCATAAATAGTGGGTTCAACGGTACGGCGAATCTGTCTTCAAAGAAAACTTCGTGCGCCAGTTCATCAGTATCATTGGTGAATATGTTCATTTCATCCGCCAGTTCATCGTCATCATCATCACTGGTGAGGCTTGAAACTGGAAAAACAAGAAACACTTATTAGATAATCGCAATTAAGCCATTGTGAAGGGGTGTAAAATGATATCTTTTATCATTGAAGAATATCAGCATATCTAAACAAAATATGAAAAAAGAACAAAAAGAACAAGACTGTTTTCATCTAATTGACTTCAATAATTTTATTGGTGAATAGTGTTTACGATATTCTCGGATATGGTGGTTTGTTTAAGAATAGTTACATTGGATGACGACTTACCATAAATAGGGGGTTCAACGGTACGGCGAATCTGTCTTCAAAGAAAACTTCGTACGCCAGTTCATCAGTATCATTGGTGAATATGTTCATTTCATCCGCCAGTTCATCGTCGTCATCATCACTGGTGAGGCTTGAAACTGGAAAAACAAGAAACACTTATTAGATAATCGCAATTAAGCCATTGTGAAGGGGTGTAAAATGATATCTTTTATCATTGAAGAATACCAGCATATCTAAACAAAATATGAAAAAAGAACAAAACACAGAAAAATAAGATCTATGGGTCACAACTGGAACGTTCAATGATAATAATGATGAGAATAGCCTCCAAAAGTCATTATAAGGAGACAGTTAATTACTTAATTTGGGAGGCGGGAATGGGTACCGCCGCCCCGGGAACCTTTATTGGATAACCAACACCTCTACCGTAGGTCACCCTAAGTGGTTCGTTAATTGAGCAGGGGTGCCCGGGTTCATGGGGTGAGGTTTATCTAGATCTTGGAGGCGGATGACTAGGACACACTGAACCCCAGATTCCTACCCTTAAACCATTTTCCTTCCAGAACTCTCCTCTCCTTCCTTTCCTTTAAAAAAACCTCCACACAGCATCCCCAAAGATGACACAGGCCCTGAGGGAAATTATTTTCCTCAGGGCCTCCTGTATGGAGCTTATGTAAAAAAAAGTCAAATTCGTCAGGCGTTAGGTTTACGTATTTGGTATTGCATTAAAGGGCGGATATTTTATGAATTTACATATCGGAATCTATCTGAAAATCGAGGAACAGGGCGTTCAAGGCAACCTTCATAATTAGCAGGGTGGGGACCTGCGCAAAGTGCGCATTTGGCAGGGGTTTCCAGGGTTTTGGTACATACGCTGGTTGGGTGGTTGTCGCCACATTTGACACAGCGGGGAGTTGCGTTGCAACGTGCGTCTGGCATCGGTGGTACTGGCCTACAGACAATCTTCTACGTTGGAGCTCTACGGTAATTTTTAAATATAGGATTTGGGTTAGGTTAGGTAAGGTTAGGTTAGTGAATATTTTTTTGGCAGTCTCGTTCCTTTTGAGGTTTACCAGCATTAGAGAGATTTCGCGGTGATTTAGGCTCGTACGCATGCGATGGATGGAAATAACAGGATAGGATAATCCAAGGACGTCGCTAATCTCTTAGCTTGTAATTTGTTCGGGAATACCCCTGAGGACTACCCTTAGTGTTTTATCCTCAGTGAGTTTGTAACGGTGATGATCTATGTTTTTTTCAATTAAGATTTTTGTTATGCGGTTTTTTTGGTTTTTTGCAAAATAATCAATCCCTTTGTCTGATAGAATTTTTTCCAGTCCTGCTCAACCGTTTTTTGAGGAGTACCAATGGAGGGATTTGTTGGTTGGTAATGACAACTTGAGGCGTGGATTAAGGGATGGGGAGCGTTATCAAGGGAAAAGTTTGATAAATTGTGAACTACTTTATCTATGTCTAGCAGAAAGAGATGAATTTCTTTATTTGGCATGCTGTCGTTATTTAAGTATTGGTATCTACGCGTTTTTGAATCAACATATCCGATTGGTCCTACAAAACCCCTACCCCCTCCACCGTCAAATCACTTTCAACCCGTGTACTCAGTCCTAGACATAATAAGAATTGATAAGAACTCACTTAGGTCCTGATTTCTAGACGAAACAGACACCCGAAAGCGATCAGTTTGAGACGAAATTCAAGACATAGGGCATCTGAAGATGGACAGTGAGATCTATCCGAAATCAGGAGTTGAAAAGTCCTTTTAAGGACTAAGTTACTCAGGTAAACCGAGAAAATTCTCGAAAGAAACTCGACATTTCGTAAAAACTGACAGCTGCCGTTAGGCTACATTGGGCTTTGGACTTTGGATTTATTTATTTTTCAGAGTTCCTAAACCTAAGTTTACTTGCTCTAACATATTTATAAGAGGATTATCTATTGATGCTTCACATGGTTTTTAATGTAATTGAGTTTTTCGAAAAGTTTTAATACTGCGGCTGTATGCAGGAATATTCTACACGTAATTAATTAATCTCTACGTAAGACAGATTTTGGTTTTTTATATTTAAAGTGTTTATTCTCGCTGTATTTAGCGAGAGAGTTTATCGTGGGATTAGAGTGACTATCTAGGCCAGCGTAAAACCTAGTAGCCTGTGAAAAAATAAGGTCTTTAACCAACGGAACGTTGGATTCCTCCCTGGAACCATGGGATAGAGGGTTGATAAATAACGATTTGCAGCTTTTGTTTTTTCTTCTATATGTTTTTTCCAAGATAGTTTATAATCTAGAGTGACACCAAGGTATTTTAATGACGATTCCCGTGGAACGTTTTTCCCAAATAGTTTAATGAAAGGGGGCCATTTAGGCCGTGTTTTGTGGAACACGGTCGCGACACTTTTGGTCGGATCGATAGAGATTTTCCACTGTTTACACCACTTTTCTGTGAGAGTGGCTTGTTTCTGTACGCGGCGTGTAGCAGTGGCCTCGACAGTTGAACTAGAGATGATGTTAGTGTCATCAGCGAATTGGGTTATTATGATATTATGATCTATTGGCTTAAGAATGTCGCTCGAATAAATGTTATATAATGACGGCGAGAGTTGACTGCCTTGCGGGACCCCAGCTGACAGGGGGCGAGTAGTGGAGAAAATGTTATCAATTTTTACTTTAAATGAGCGCTTTCTCAGGAAACTATTTATAAGTTGGATAATTCTAAGTGGGTACCCTAGACAGTACATTTTATATATAATGCCATTATGCCGGACTTTGTCGAGCGCTTTACTAACGTCTAGAGAGAGTATTACTTTAGTTATTATTTCTTAGAATGACAACACGTTTATGCAGTTCGCAACAGACTGGCTTTTATTACAAATAAAAGGTTTTACATTTTTGTTAGTAGATGGCGTTAGTAGACATACATTTTTAATTTTGATATGAATATTAACACCCCCACTTATCAAAATAAACTAAACATACAGTTTATTCATTGCATACAACGCCAAGTAATCTCATGAAATTATAATGTTTTTTATAACATAAACCTTTGGTAAGTACATCAGCAGGCATTTCCTCGCTACGAATATATTTAATTTTAACAAATTTGCGCTTTACAACATCTCGAATATAATGATAGCGCACATCTATATGTTTTGACCTACTATGACTTTGATTACTTAAGGCTAACTTTAATGCGCTTTGATTATCACAATATAAGTCAATTACATAAAGTGAATCAGTAATTTCATGCATTAAATTTCTAAAGTAGACGGCCTCTCTGGAAGCTTCAGACAAGGCAATGTATTCCGCCTCTGTACTGGATAAAGATACTGTTTTCTGCTTTCTACTTTGCCAAGAAACAGCTGATCCTGATAACATAAAACAAAAACCAGTATAGGATTTCCTATCTAAAGCGTCACTCGCCCAATCACTGTCTACAAAACCTTTTAAATCATTATTATTATTACCATATTTTAAACAATAATTCTTAGTACATTGTAAATATCTCAACACTCGTTTTGCATAGTTCCAATGTACATAACCATAACAATTATTAAATTGGCTGAGATAGCTGACAGAATAAGCAATGTCTGGTCTCGTTAATACGGCCAAGTACATTAAACTTCCAATTAATTTTTGGTAAGGAACATTAGGTAAACATTTATCTGTTGATTTATCCAAATTCAATTTAGGCTCAATTGGAGTACTTTGTGTTTTACAATCAGACATCTGAAATTTAGAAACTAACTGTTCAATATATTGTTGTTGATCTACAGTAATAACATTTTTATTTTTATCTAAATTAATTCTCATGCCTAGATATTGTCTAACAGGCCCTAGGTCCTTCAACTTAAATTCTGAACCTAATACATTTTTTAATTTAGTAGTTTCAGCCTCACTGTTAGAAAAAATTAGAAAATCATCTACATACAGTGCCACTACTATTTTAATTTTACCCATCATTTTTGTAAACAAACATGGTTCATATTGACTATTTTTAAAACCTAATTTAGTTAAAACCTCTTTAACTCTTTCATACCATGCAAGGGAAGATTGCTTTAATCCATAAATGGCCTTTTTTAACTTTAATACCTTTCCCCCACTTTTGTTTACAAAACCTTCAGGTAAAGACATATATATTTTTTCTTTCAAGTTTCCATTTAGAAAAGCAGTACATACATCTAAATGAGTAATACTCATTCTCATCTTTACACTAAGAGCAAACAATAATCGTATGGTAGAATGTCGCACTACTGGTGAAAAGTATCTGTGTAGTCAACACCGGCTTTCTGTGAAAAACCTTTTGCCACAAGCCGAGCTCGAAAAAGCACTTTATTTTCAAAATCAAATTTTTTATTAAGCACCCATCTGCACTTCACTATTGTCACATCTCCCGGATTATCAACAAGCTCCCATGCCTCATTCTCCTCAAATGACTGCAGTTCCTCAGCCATCGCCTGCTTCCACCGCTCCTTCTCTGGCCCCTCGAGAGCCTCTGCGAATAAAATCTCTTCAGATGCTGGAACGGTACTGGAAACACACATGTTACTAAAACCGTATCTTTCTGGTTTCTTCCTCTGGCGCGTGCTGCATACATCTGTCACTTGTTCGGTTGGTTTTGTTGACTGAACTACATGTTCTGAGACATCTTGTGCTGGAAGTTCAATTAGTGTTTCATTGCCATCATCATATATTGAAGAATCTGAAAAGCAATCAAAAGGATCCTCAGTCTCTGGAATATTCTGAGACAGTTCCCCCACTGAATCACTACTCTCTTCCACCAGATTGTCTTCTGTTGTCTCTTCATTCATCACATCTGTCTCATCCTCTATCACATGAGAAAAGGGTAATCTCATTTGTTTTCCCTCACAACAAGTATTACACTGAGACTTGGTTATGTCAATAGTACTCTGACAATTCAAACCATTCACAATACCGTTTTTCATTTTTTGCGTATCTTGACTGTTAATGTGTGCTAGTCTTCTGTGCCATAATTTTCCACTAACAGGAACTGTCAACAAACAACTTCGTGATTTTAATCTCAATTTATAAACACCTTCTGATAAATCCGCAGTTGCAACCAAATCATTGTTTTTGTTTCGAATATAACAATGCTTCTCTTCAAATATGACATTATTTCCATTCTTGATAAGTTCACTTACGGATAATATGTTGGTTGTCAAACTAGGTACACATAGCACATTTTTAACTGTTATATGATAATTCAATTCCGACACAATGTCGACATCTCCGGAACAAACAACTTGCACTATAGATTCATTGGCGACAGCAATTTCTGGTAAATACGGCGTCGTATTTATGTTTTTAACCCAATCTTTCTTCGCCGTCATGTGTGCGCTGGCTCCTGAGTCGATGTACCATGAATTCTTGTTATATTTTCCATTCAGGAAAACAACATTAAAAACACATTTACTTGTATTCTTCTTTAACAACGGACACTGATTTCGATAATGTCCATCCTCTTTACACCTGTAACATGTTATTGTTTTCGTTGGCGTATCAGCTGTCATTGACATTTTGTTTATCTTTGACTGACGGCCACTATATCTCTGTGACTTACTGTTGGTATTGCTAGAGGAATATTTCGCTGCAAACGCTGTGCCACCGGTTCCAAAATCACTGGTTACCTCCATATCGAGTAACTTTGACTTTATGGCATCAGCTGTTATCGAAATCCCGCTGTGTTCCAGTGCCAATACCATTGGAGAATAATGGTCAGACAAACCTGACAACAATAATGATCCTACCAACTGGTCTGTTATTGTAAATCCCGTGCCGTTTAACCGTTGAGCCGTTTCGATCATCTGTGTGACATATGTAGCCATGGAGTCACAATTTTCAAGTCTTATTGATATCAAATGTCGAAGCAAGGTTATTTTTCTTGATAAACCAGAGTCATCGAACATGTTCTTTAATGTATTCCATAATTCTGCCGAACTCTTGGTGTTTTTTATATGCACGTACAAAACTGGATCGATCGTTAATATTATTTTTGCCTTCGTTTTTGCGTCATCTATTGGTTTTATTTCAAAATCTGCTGTTGGCTTGATATACTCTTCCACGCCTTCTAGCACCAATAAATTTTGTACCCCAAAGCTCCACAAATCGTAGTTCTCCTTGCCTTTTAACCTGGGTACACTCGCAATATAGTTCGTGGTCATGTTTCTGCGAAACAACGTACACAATTTATCTATTTTAATCACCAAAATAACTGATAAATCGAAAAAAGGAGGCCCATAACCTCTTAGAATGACAACACGTTTATGCAGTTCGCAACAGACTGGCTTTTATTACAAATAAAAGGTTTTACATTTTTGTTAGTAGATGGCGTTAGTAGACATACATTTTTAATTTTGATATGAATATTAACATTATTACTAGTAGTTTTTTTTTCTTTGTGTTAAAGCCCTCCGTGATGTGTTCCACTACACGGAGGAGTTGATGAGCGGTTGAATGACCTGCTCGAAACCCATGTTGAAAGTCTGGCAAGAATTTAGATTTATGTGTGATTTCATTTAATCTTACGAGGATTACTTTTTCCAGGACTTTACCCAAGCAAGGAAGGAGACTTATCGGCCTATGGTTCTCCGTTAATAATGGATCCTTGCCTGGTTTGGGAATTAATATTACATCAGCTTCTTTGAAGTCCTTTGGAAAGCAACGTAGTCTAAGTGCTGCGTTGCAAATGGCAGTCAGGGCGCAGATGCCCTTTTTCGGTAGGCATTTGAGAATTTTGCTAGATATACCGTCAGGACCAGCCGCTTTCTTCTTTTTTAGACCCTTGATTATTTTTATTATTTCATCTGGAGATGTGGCTTTAATGGGTGGGTCCTGGGGGTCGAGACTTAATATTACTTCTACTTTAGAATCTACCTTAGCTACGAAGGCTGGGTCATCGTGTTCCATGTTAGGAGTGAATTGTGCTTCAAGGCTATCTGCGAAGGCTTCTGCCTTGTCTGCTGCAGAAAAAACTTTACCGTTTAGGCCTTGAAGCGGAGCTATTTTTGTTGCTGGACATCTAACGGCTTTGAAGAGTTTCCAGTAGGCGTCCCTGTCATCTTTGAGGGAGGCTATGAATACGTTCCAATGCTCATTACGGTAATCATATAGCGCTTCGCGTACTTCTCTATTTAATCTATTTAAGTGTTGTTTAACAATAGGATTATAGGGACTTTGCCACTCCTTACGCACTTGGTGTTTTCCCTAATAAGATCTTTGATCTCTTCGGGAATACCATATTTCGCTGAGTTGTCTCTTTTAGTAATCTCTGTTGACGCTTCGTTAATGCAAGATTTTAGGCATATAATTAGTTCGGAGGTGGCGGTATTTAAAGCTATTTCGTCAGGTATTGATGTTGGTATTGTGATTTTATTTTTTAGTAAATCGCTGAATTTTTTCCAATTAATTTTTTTTCTTTATTGGCACGTGGGGGACCAAGGGATTAGAGCGTCCTGATAATGTTAGAAGAACTGGATCGTGGTCGGAGGATAGTTTTTTAACTACTTTTAAGGAGCGTAAATGATTAGTTTCTTTCAAGATCACTATGTTGGGTGGGAATGCTATCCTTGTTCTACCGGTATTACAATGGAAGATGCTCCAAGGAACTAGCATCATTGATTCCTTCGGCACCGGTGCATAGTCGGGAAACACGCCAAACGCGTGCCCAACATTTGTACACGGTTGAAATTTGTCACATGAGAACGGGTCGTTTCTTCGACTCGTTCTAATGTTCAACAGCTCGGCTGTGGAATGATTTGCCGGCCTCTGTGTTTCCTCCTTCCTACAACATAGGTCTCTTCAAGACCAATGTTCATTCCTTCCTCTCCTCAAAAAGACCCTCCACACAGCATCCCAGATGACATAGGCCCTGAGGGAAATTATTTTCCTCAAGGCCTCCTGTGTGGAGTTAATGTAAAAAAAAAAATGTCTATCACGTCCGGAGTACCGTTAGCTTGGTGTAGCGTTGGTATGTCCGGAGTGTCTACTACAATTGATTTCGTGCTCGCGTATTTTACCAGCACGTTACCTTTTAGGTTTGATTGTAGGCTATGCCACGATCCATGTTTAGCGTTCATGTCCCCGGCTATAATGGTAGAAATTTTTTTTCTAATAGACTGTCCAGTTCAGACGGGATCAGTAGAAGTTTCGGTGGTACATAAACGGAGATGAGTTTAAGTGGTCCGGGATGTATTTACTACTACCGAGGTAGATTCAATGTTAATACTAGAGAATGAATGTGCTAGACGGTGGTCAATATTATTTTTGACTAAAATAGCCGTGCCGTCGCATTTATTGGTTAATCTGTCATCACGGTACGTGATATAGTTAGGTAAATTAAATTTCTTAGATGGTTTGAGCCATGTTTCATTAATGAGGAATACGGCAATGTTGTATTCTTTAAGAAATTCAATTATTTCATCTTTGTGGGTGATGACAGAGCCATTGGCGTTCCAATAGGCTGTTTGCAGGTTGACTATTTTATTTTGGTATCTAGACATTGTGATTTCTTAATGTGGCTTGAATTTTAAACATTTCGTGGCCGGCGTTTTTTATCGTTAATTTAATTGCTTCTAGCTGCTCTTCAAGGGCTTTTTTATGTATTGGGTCCAAGGGGGCCGACTGTTGTTGGGAAGCTTGGGCGGGGGCAGTTCCCCTGTCTAGCCTGTAATTTTGACTAGCTTGATTTCTATGGGCTTGAGATTGGGTCCAAGGACCCCTATTGGAATGATGGTGAGATCTAGGGTTGTAATAATGAGGCTGATGCCAGTTACGGGGATTTGGATTGCGAGAGTTGGGCGGGAGTCGGGATGCGGTTTTGTGGACAGTGGGAGTAGGATTAGGGGTGGGGGGAGTTATGGTAGGGGGGGGCAAGGGGACGGATGGGGTTGGAAGGGTGGGGAAATCCTCTTGGGAGGCTGCAGGAGCAGCTACGGATGCGGGGATGGTCGGTCTGGACGTGTTTTTGTAAGAGTCAATTTGGTGATTGTCTATTACTGTAATTCCGGTGAAAATTCCGTTGATGATTAATAATTGTTGATATGATTGCGCCTATTATTGTTATAATTTCATTCATAATTAGCGTTACGGTTCCTATTAAAGTTAGGGTTGGCGTTTTGGGTTACTAAACTTATTTTGTAGTTTTAACAGACTTGGAAAAATGCTATCTTTGAACATGAAAAGAATATTTTATAATGTAGTAATGAATTCAAGAATAAACGAAGTCCATTAATTTTATGTTTAATTAGAAAAATTCGATCGATTTAACTTAACTTCGATCAATTTAACTCTTTGATGCAATTTCAGAAAAATCTATGAAAATATATCGGCTTATACATGTATGAAAGAACTATTCCACAAAATATATACATAGAAAACTATTTCCATATCCAGTTATAAGGTAAGGATGACGACCTCCGAATCGATTGCAAAATTAAGTTTATGATTTTTGTTGTGTGAGAAGAATGCCATTTTTGCTAATCTGAATCGTCTGAAGTATCGTCATCATCATCTGAAGTATCTTCATCCTCATCTAAAGTATCGTCATCATCATCTTCGTACATCTGGTTTAAGAGTCAGAAAACGTTTTGAATCGCGTTGTCGCTCGAGTGGATATTTAGCAAGCGTCATTTGAGTCATCCTACGTGTTTTGTATCCTGTATTTGGCTAATTGATTTTAATATTGGCGATTAAGACAGCAATTAATTTTTATTGTACGTTCTCAATTATCGATCCTTATCCATTAGGACAGGTTTCGCTGAAAAATATACATCCCTTCGTTGATGTCTCTTGCGTCCACTATAAAGACATTTTATACAGAATAATATGGCTTGATTGACTTTAACCAGTTATTCCTGACATTATTTGGAGTAAAAATATAAATTAAGTTTTGGTATCAGGTGGCTTTATTCGTTGTTTTTTTATGTAATTTAAAAAAGTCATTCAGTTAGGAGTTTAGCTAAATTATTGTTTATCAGATCTGAATAGTCAGACGCTACCCCAATCTTCTTCTTTCCTATCTCCCTCCTATTCTCCACTACCATCAGTATGACAACATTCCTTGGGGATGCAATAATTCCACTGGAATTCTGGTGCGATATTCATTTTTTTTAAACTCTGAAGCGTACATTAGTGATATATTTTATCATGATTTGTTTTTGGAAGTCAATCATATATTACGTATCTGAATGAATAATTAAATGGCATATTGAAAAACGAAAATGTTCCGAGTAATCGAATGAGTTCAAGAATCAATTTATTTGATATTGAATGAGTGGGATTTACTTAGTTAATTTATCATCCTTTGCCAAGTTTCATATTAAGTACCTGTTAATGTTTTAATTTCTCTTGTTACTAATGCCAATAAAGTTAATAGAATAAGAAGGTAGGTACTTGAAAAATCTTAAATATGCATTGTCATATTATCAAGGAATTCACACTATCTAATTCTAATGGGTGCTATTACAATTATTTAAATTCTCATACGTAGATACCTAGATGAATTTGGAGAATTATACTTTGATAAATACTAATTTTGAAACCTTGATATTTTCTATACCAGTTTAATAATTTTTAACGTTAGTAAACTTCTTGTGAGATTTTATATAGTTATGGTTCAATTACGTTTATATGTTTATGGGCGCAATTGTCATCAATTTGAATATTAGTTCGAAGCGCAAAGATGGGGTTCGTTTGGGTTACTTTATAAAATCGATCGAATACAGACGATTATATTGATAATTGTTTATTTTTGCCAAAGTATTCACATTAAATATTATATAGATGTTCATGAATGTGAGCATTTTTACATACATCCACTTTTTTACAATGCTTATATCCTTTTCATCTTTTTGTAGATAGCTAGCCAAGTGTCAAACAGTAAGACAGTCTCATCGGCAAAAATAATGATTTTCAACTGAATATTAATGTTGCATCGGTCGTTAATATTCAACAGGAACAAATATGGTACTAATATGCATCCTGGTGGTTTAGCGTAGTTATTGAGCACTTATTGCTAAGTAACCAATTATTGTACAACTGAACATAATTATACGATGAAAGTATACCGTTGAGGGCAGTTGCTCCCAGTTGTTGCTCTAGGTCTTTGTTGTTGGGTACCCAGTATATGGGACGCTTCACAGTGGTCCCAAATCCGAATAGACAAAAATATTCTTCCATGGTATATGATGCAATTGTGGTAAATTTAAATATTGGTGCGAAGCGCAAAGATGGGGTTCGGTTGAGTTACTTTTTAAAATCGATCGAATACAGACGATCATGTTGAAAATTGGTCATTTTCGCCAAAGTTTTTACATTATATATTATATAGACGTTCATGTCGGTGTTCAGTGTGAGCGTTTTTGTATCCATCCACTTTTTTACAATGCTTATATTCTTTTCATCTTTTAGCAGACAGCTAGCCATGTACCAGCTTCAAACAGTAAGATAGTCTCATCGGCAAAAATAATGATTTTCAACTGAATATTAATGTTGCATAAGTCGTTAATATACAACAGAAACAAATATGGTCAAAATGTGCATCCTTGTGGTATACCGTAGTTAGTTGAACACTGGTTGATAAGTAACGAATATTTGTACAACTGACTAAATTTTATAATATAAGGGAACGTACCCATACTACGTGACACGTTTAGGGGGGGGGGGGGGTCTTCAAAATGTCACGCTCCATACAAATGAGCGGCGGGTTGCTTAGGATTTTGGTCACCGGGGGGGGGGGGGGGGGGGGTTAAAAATTGCAAAAAGTTGGTCACGTAGTATGGGTACGTTCCCTAAGTAGTTTAGGGCCGTTGCTCCTAGTTGTTGATCCAGGTCTTCGTTATTGGGTCTACATGTAACATTTGTTTATGAACTACTCGAGTCATTTTCTTCACTATATTTAAATGATAATTTTCCTATAGTGGAACTTTTACTTAAAATGACGAATAAACACTTGAAAACCCTTTGAATTAAACTAACAATTGGGTAAGGTTTTAGTTAATTAGAGCTATTTGGAAAATTAAAGAAGATTTGGCAATAAGGCAATAAGCTCAACACTTTTACACTTTTACTTCACAGATCACAAATTCACGAGGATTGCGGTAGTAACTATTTCGATATTCTCAAAAGAGGTACTGATAGATTTCTTTTGGTCTTTGGTCTAATTTAAATTCAGAATACCATAATTTATGTACGTCGCTTTGTACATAAAATTATGTTAACTAATTCCATCATGCCACTGCCCACTGGTATAGGCTGAGAGGATAGACCGCCTCACCTCTGGGTCTTAGCACACTCTCTTGCTTCATTCACATTCATTCCCTTCTGTTATTCTCTCGAATCTTAACATCTAACTCTCTCAAGTATTTGATTCGCTTGGCCGTGTCATGTCTTCCTCAGGCGTCCTCGACTTCTTCTGCCATTTCCTTTTGCGTAATATATAGCACTAACACAATTTTTTAAGAGAGGGAACAAAAAAAATTAATCAATCGCAAACATTGACGAATGGTAGGATATTTGATTTAAACATTAAATCACACTAAAATAATACATACCAGTGCATTTAAGGAATTGCGTTTAATCTAAGAATGAATCTGATCTCGAGTGAAGACTCAATGACTTGTTAATCTTTGACAGGACACTGAAAAGTATTTTGGGCAAGGATTGAAGTCTTTTTGCAATCATACCTTGAGCCTAAAATGCAACACAATAGTGCAGTGCAGATCTCGAGTGAACGCATAAATAATGATTTGTTGAGTTTTTATTTCAATTCAATTCAATTTTTTCAATTCAATTTATTTTATTCTTTCAAAAACATTACAAATATAAAAATTTCAATGCGTTTTTAAAATACATTTGTAACAGTATTACATTAAACATAAATATAAATGGTAAGCAAAAAAAAAACTATATGAGCATCAATTGAGCTTGCCTTTTAAAGGCAGCTTCACTGACGCTAAATATGTCGATATCCGAATTAATTCTGTTCAACAGCAAAATTGCTCTCCCGATCGGCATGACCATTGGCAAGTTAGTCCTGCAGGCCGGAAGATAGAACAGCCTATGCTGTCGATGGCGAAGATAACCATCGGGAATATAAAAATGAATATTCTCCAAGATAGCTGAGTTCTCAAGCCATCCACGAATCAATCTGAAGAAATGCGTAGCAATGTGTACATCCCTTCTGACACGTAGATGGTTCATTCCGAGCATACCCAAAAGAAAGTCGGTAGGATAGAGCCACGGGTAATAGCCGTACTCCCTCATGTACAGAAATCTCAGAAATTTTTTCTGAACTCTCTCCAACATGAGGGAATATTTTGCTTGGTGCGGACTCCAAATTATCGACCCACTTTCAAGTCTACTCCTTACTAAGGAATTGAATAGAATTATGAGAACCCGGGTGTCTTTAAAATTCCTTGCAGTACGCAGAACAAAGCCCAGCATTCTCAATGAAGTGCTACAAGCCATCTGAATGTGAGTATGAAATGTCAGCCTACTATCAAACATGATTCCAAGGTCCTTCATGGTGGAGACACGTTTTAGACTTCGGGCGTCCATCGTATACCGGTAATACCAGGTATGACACGCCCTAGTGAATGACAAAATTAAACATTTAGATATATTGAACTCAATCCGATTTCTTTTACTCCAGTCAATAATTCTATCAATATCTGACTGGAGTCGATTGCAGTCCTCTAGGGTTAGTATTTCTAAGAATAGTTTCAGGTCATCAGCAAAAAGAAGAAACCTGGAGTGCAGAATTACTTCTGAAATATTTATTATTGGTGATATTGTCTTCTAAAGATTCAACCGGAGTGACAGCTTCCTCCTCTTCATCTAGATTCCAGTCAATAGGTTCCTCCGTTATGACAGTCAGGCATTTCCGCGCCAAATCCACATCGAGATCTTCGCTTCCTGCACCACTAGCGCCTTTGTCCAGCACTTCCGGGTGGCAATTTCCTCGTCTATCTTTATGGAAATAATATATTAGTAAATATTATTTTACACAAATATTTAGTAAACCTCTTTTTGAAACGGTGGTGTTTCCCAATGCAAAAAGAAAAAAAATAAAACATTTTATATTGCTTATGGGTAATATACCATTATCGGAATTCTAACAATATTCAAACAGCAAGCATAGAAAATACAATTTATCTCTTGAATCTTTCTAATACTGTTTTCACAAATAATATAATGTAAGAAAGAATTATTGAGATTCATAAAGTACTTACTTATATGAAAGGTTTGATAGCATTTTCAGTTTAAAAAAATCAATTATCCGGGCCAAAATATATTTATATGACTTGTATTTTGTTATATTTTATGGAACTAATTACAAAAGAGCCTTGAGGTGATTTTTCAGACAAAACGGCGCTACATAATCAAAATCCAAGTATTTTTAATAGGCCCATCGGAAATTTTGTTGATTACCTTATTTTACAACGCATTTAAATGAACCTATCTATGAAAGTGATGAAATGTTTTTTTACTAATAAGTTTACTGACGTTTTAGAAAATTGAAAAGTCAAATAAAGTTGGGTGCTTACTAAACACGTCTATCCCTCTACCTACGACACGATTCATTAAATGTTACGTATTTCAAAAATGTTTTTTTTTTTTAAATGGAAAAGAAATTTGAATTGATTTGAACACATGAACTTATTAGAACACTTCTTGTCACGACCGATGCTGCGATACGAGACGATGTGAACTGTAAATTTTATTTTTGATAAGTGAAGACAATTGAAGGTGTTTTAAAATATCGATCAGAGGAATTGGGCGATGAAAGGAATAGTCCCTTACCTTTGACGGCTTTCTTCACTGTCTCAGGATCGATCCTGGTACTAGCAGCTTCCAATAATAATGGTACAACACCAGGTCTCAAATACCGACACTTTGGCCAATAATTGCGATATTTCTATTGCGAGCTGTGACAAATTCTACATCGATTTTTCAACTGCCCAAGTAGGTAATTTTAAAACTTTGGTTACAATTTTTTTTTCCATGTAGGTAGGAAAACATCTTCATCTTTTCCTTCAGAGACTTTTGAGGAAAGGAGGAAGATAAAGAAATAAATGACTGATGAAGGACTTGGGGAATATGGATTTAATTTTTAAAAAACTGTTTCAGACCCAAACACTTCTGTTGCATTTCACAGAGTAACTGATAAGACTTTGGTCTAATTTAAATTCTGGATATTTTGTTGAAATTTTGGGAATGATAATGTCCCGAAACGAAATGCTTAAGGAGTTACTCCTCTCTGAGGACCGTTTTTGGTCTTTTATATTTGAGTATGGAATTTGCTTCGTAGCTCGATAGCAAGTTCATTTGGTTTTCAATACCGGGTAATCCGGCATAAAATGGTTTTGCAGGTGATTTAATCAGTTCCTTTATCAGGTGAATAATTGTATCTTTGTGTAGAGTGTTAACCCTGATCCACGAAGGGGCATTCAATATCAATGGGTTTTATGTTTGAACTCGCGGCGTTTCCCCAAATAGGTGCAGCATATGAAAAAATGTTTCTGATAGTGGTCATGTATAGGAGTAGTTTGTTTGTAGATAATTTACTATTCTTACCAAGCAGGGTAGAGAGAACTTACGGCGCGATTAGTGGATTTAACTTTTTCTTGAATATGTTTTTTCCAAGTGAGTTTCGAGTCTAAAGTGATTCCCTCGAGCTCTCCCCAGCCATTGTGATAGTTAAATTATTATTTTTTTTATTTTAAATTTAATTCTTTCTTGATGCTGAAAATTAAAATCGCTTAATAAAATGGAATTCTGTTGGAGATAAATCGATTTTTTTTTCATAATCGATTATTTTTTCACTTTTTTACTACATAGGTTCTCGAATTACCTTATAAAGTGTTTATATATAACATAACCTTTTTAGAGTTACGTTAAAGTATTTAAATTTAAGTTAAACTTAAAAATGATAACGGTGTCCTACAAAACAAATTAAAAACATTATGCAGTATTGTACTAGATTGATCGAACGTAATAACTTTCTTAGTAGGTACGTCTAAGTACTAAAATTAAGCTTAAAAGTGAAAACGGATTTGTATATAATCAATTTAATAACTACAGAACTGCTACAGAATTAACACAGATATAACTTTCTTAACAAGTTCGTTAAGGTATTAAAAAACAAACACGGATTTCTACACAATAAATTTAAGAACAGTAAGTGCTAGGGTATTTTTTTTTATTTTAGTTTATTTAGGAAACATAGTCTTACAAAAAAAATAATTGAACATAAAATATAGAACATGATTTAGACCAGTTAAGTTCCATTTATAATATTTATAAAAGCTAGAAATTAATTAAAAATTTATAGGTACATAATATGACATTTTTAGTAGGCACGTCTATTATTACAATTAAGCTAAAAAATGAAAAGGAGTTATACAAAATAAATTTAAAAACAGTAAAAATAATCATTTTGGAGTGGATTTTTTCATTTCTTGGACTACTCAAAGAAATCATCATAAGCTTTTTGGAAGGACTCGTCGTAACTGAAGTCCCGTTGAATCCTGTCATGATCGCCTCGTCTCTGGTCACCTTTGTCATCAATCGCGTAATCCTCTTGTGCTTGTTGCGATGTTGGTTGTGTCGTGATGGAGGACTTAGCCAGCCGAGGAATCGAACACGCGACGACTGGGTGGAACCCAAACGCGATGCCCTCTCAGCCACTGACCGGTTTGATTAATTGGGCTTGTTTTTAGATTTAAAAAAAATCTGTTGAAAGCACATTATTTGTTGTCGTAGGATTAGTTTTAACAGATGAAATCGTCCCTTTGTGAGATTTAATCCGTTATTTGTTATTTTCGGATGAAAATTGTTTGCGACTTTATCGGTAGATGGCATCGTTTGCTTATTTTATCGTCTGCTGGTTTAATTTGCTACTGGTGGCCTTGAACTTTGGCTCATTATCAACAGATGTCATTGGATCTCCTCTGTTTGCATCGGAAGTATTGCTGTTTTTATTTAATAAATATGTTGTTTTAAATTCATATAATTCTTTTCGAATTTTAGTAACGTCTTCACAGGTTGCAAAGTTATCATTTAAGTCCGCTTAATTTTAGATTATTCATGTCGTTTTTTAGTCTAGATATATATTTTTTAATAACAGTTAAATCTACGTGATCAAAAGTAACTAGCGGTAGTTTACTGACGAGAAGGTTTCTCGCATAAATAAAGATGGTCATATTGATAATTGATCATTTTCGCTAATGTTTTTACATTATATATTATATAGACGTTCGTATCGGTGTTCAGTGTGAGCGTATTTGTATCCACCCACTTTTTTACAATGTTTAGATCCTTTTGATCTTTTTGTAGACAGTTAGCCAGGTGTTAGCTTTAAACAATAAGACAGTGTCATAGGCGAAAATAATGATTTTCAACGGAATATTAATGTTGCATAAGTCGAAAATAATAAAATAAATAATACAGGACACAGATGGTCCTAATATGCATCCTTGTGGATAACAATGATGCATATTAGGACCGTTGTGGTATACCGTAGTTGCATATTAGGACAGTTGTGGTATACCTCAGTTAGTTTAGCACTGATGGCTAAGTAACCATTTGCAACCAATTATTGAATAACTGATCATAATTATATGACGTAAGTACATGGTCGAAGGACGTAAGTATACCGTTGAGGGCTCCAGGTCTTCGTTGTTAGGTACCCAGTATTTGGGACGCTCGTTGCGTATTTCAAACAGAGGCTGACTTTCTTTCAATTATTATAAAGTATTTTAAACAGCACTTTGTAGCATATTTATCTATGAAGTTGTAAGAAATACAGGACAGGACATATGTATATGTCGACGTTGGCGATCACTCTTGAAAATGTCTCTCTGTCTTGCGCTGCCGCGAATAGAGTTATATTTAAATTCTACGTAATAAATTTAAAAAGTATAGTAGCTATTGTATTGCAGTATTTATACATAATATAACTTTGTTAGTAGGTACGTCAACAGATTAAAATTGAACTTGAAATTTAAAACGAATTTCTGCGAAATAAATTTAAATAGTGCTACAGCGCTTATACACAGTATAACCTTTTTAGGAAGAACGTCAAGGCATTAAAAATGAAAGGAAGTTCAGCGAAATAAATTTAAAACAATAAATATTAAATTATAGTCAAGAGGCATAAACAAAGGATTTAATCGTTTCGAAGTGGTTGAAGTCAAAGAAATGGTTGTAAGCTTTTTGGAAGGGATCGCCCTAGCTGAAACCCTTAAGGATCCTGTCACCACCGCATTGTCTTATCTTGTATAAATATAAAACTGAGAATAAGATCAGATTATACATAATACTGCATAGTTGGGATGTGACTTTTACATAAATAATAATGGATTAATAAATAATCGTTTCTTTTTTTTAGCATAATAAATCGATTTATAAATAATAAATTTTTCTTGAAAACTAATGTATTTTGTTATAATAATCGATGTCCTAAAATATATTTTTTTTGATGCGTGGTATTGTGATTATGATATTAATATGTAAAATCATGTATCATGATCGTTAAATGTAAAATAAAAAAAATTAAAGAGACTTGTCCATAATCAATTTAATAACAATAACTGCTACAGAATTAATTTAAGATATATAACTTTCTTAGTAGGTCCGTTAAAGTATTGAAAAACTTGAATACGAAAACGGATTTCTACACAATAAATTTAAAAACAGTTTATACTCGTATATCAAAATAGTCAACAGAAATAAAACTAGTCATCAATCATTTTGGGGAGGATTTTCTATTTATTTATTGGACTACTCGAAAAAATCGTCGTAGGCTTTTTGAAAGGACTCGTCGTAACTGAAGTCCCGATGAATCCTGTCATGATCACCTCGTCTCTGGTCATCTTCGTCATCAATCTCGTAATCCTAGGGGAGACAAGATAAAATAATATTTTATTTATTTATTAGGATCATTAATATCTTTCGGCTTTTACATTACATAACATAATATATGGCAGAAACTACAATATGATAAATAAGAAGTGATTAAATAATAAAGAGACATGAGCGTGTAAAACAGCAAAGGTTATTAAATAGTAAATAGTTAAATGTGTAAATAACAAAGGAAAATGAAAACCCGTTTAAGTAATAAAACATTGAAATGTCTAAGAAGTGTCACACTTAAAATATCATTTAGAGTATATTTAATTAAAAATATATGTAATTAACTTTAGATGAAGATGAGGTACGCAGTAAATTTAAATTCCTATCAAATACAAACTAATAAAGTAAAGCTAATGTGTCAAAAATTTGCAATTTTGAGGTAATAACGCAGAAAATTGAAAATGTTGTACAGAGGTGTTAGTTGACTTAATTCTGAGTTGGTATAGAACCCATTTTGACATGTCACAGGGGTGCGAAGTATGGGAAGTAATCACAATAATGTTGTGTCTTTAATGGCAACAATCAGAGAGCGTAAATCAAAGCAAGATAAGACTTATGATTTTTTTGGAAACTTGAATTATTTTAAAACTGCAATGACAAGATTGTCGAACAATGGAAAGGATATTACGTGTGCTGGTTTATTTATTTCAAGTAAGTTATTAGTTGGATGAAGATAGCTTACCATAATATTAAATAGGGGATTCAATGGCAAGTGTGACAGCAAGTCTAACATTTCATGAATGTCTTCACCGGATAAGTTATCCCCGCTTTCGTCGATGCTTGAATCTGAAAAAAAATACACATTTATTAGATATTAACAGTGGTATCGTGAGGTCGAATACCGAGGGTTATTAATATTTTATTGTCAAATTACGATCCTCACGCTATTTATTCGAAAAGATTTCACTTAACACGCAAGATTTAAAGGCCAATTATAAATATGGTTAATATAATTGGGCAGGACGGAGTCAGAAATATTAATAAAAAAGATTATCTGATAATTATATATTACAGCGCCCTATATATCTCTATTTTTTTCCAAATTAATATCTTTTGTTTCTTTACTGCCTTTCTTGTATATTAATCTTCTTATACTCAAAAATAACAAAATAGCCACTAAATTTAGGCAGGTCCAAATAAACTAATATATAATTTTAACAAAAAACCAAAAAATTACTCATGCAACTCTGTCACATGGTAGCTTATCTGATGGTTCTGCCACTTTTCTTGCTGGAACAAATTAATTGAGAGTCTTTTGTATACTGCTTTTGCAGTGTAAAATATTTTGCTATTTATAAATATTTTCTATATCAAAAAAAACATGTACGTAAAGGACACTTGTGCATAATTATAAATAATTAAATGAATAAATAATTAAATTGTGCATACATTATAAATAATTTAATATTTTTGCCTGAGCTTCAGTAAGTAAGATAAAGTTTTTTGGCGATGATTTTTTGATTTGTGTCCCAAATTGGTCATTTTTAAATTAAATTTACGCCTATCAAAATGTTTCTGTCTCTGACTGTCCTAGAACGGGAGACCTTTCTAGTTGGACAGTCAAAGCTTCTTCGTACTGATGTATTATTTATAACAAAAACAAATAAATAAAAAATGACAGTTTGTCAGATAATTCGAAAAACTTTAATATCTGAAGATGACTTTCTAAATCAATGATACGTAAAAAAATTAAACTTCTTACCTAAATTCTCGCTAATGCTTTCAGCAGAGTCGCTTCTTTCACTGAAGGATGCGTTAAGGTCTTCATCAGGATAGTCCTCTGCAATTACTTCATATTGGTAAAAATCTCCAGCTTCATAAGGAATCAGTTCTTCGATTTCTCTTCCTTCTTGATGAGTGTATGCAGGTATTTCACTGGTTTCGTATGGATGGTAATTTGCCATTTCATTTGCTAAAAGATGATTATAGTCGATTGCATTCACTTCATAACTATGATAGTACGTGGTTCCCCTGGCTTCGTAAGAATAATGATGCATCGATGTACTGGCCTCATAGGGACAGTAGTAAGTAGTTCCTTCAGCTTCATATGGAAGAAAATACGCTGTATCATCTGCAGCAAATGCCATTACGTGCCAGGGAGGTAAGGAGGTTTCTCTTCCATTGTTGTTGAAGCTCATTTTATTGTTTTTTTTTCACACGTCGAAATAAATATAACACTGTCTTAAAATAACCCTTTCACTTATACACTTTCACTTCACAGATTACAATAACTATTAAATTCACGAGGATTGTGGTAGTAACTATTTCGATGCCTCTCCAAAAGGTACTGATATATTTATTTAAAATTTTGGATTATTTATACAGTTTCAATTTTCGAAGTTTCACCAATAAACTCATTAGTGAAACAATTAACCCTCCCGGTACTACCTGGGGAATTAGGGTATTAACTACTAATCGGAAACAATTACATACAGAGCTCTGTGCCAAACAGGCCCCTTTCTCTTATTGGTATTAATCACCCTTTAATGACTTTATCCCTTACTTATCTATGACTCCTTTCCTGTTAATTGGTTTTACATAAATATATTTTATGACTCATCATATACCTTCTAGAGAATTCAAATTTGGGTAATGCCCTTCGCCAAAACAATGTTTAGTGATTTTTATGAGTGCTAACTAGCTAACCATAACGCCGTTTCCCCGCAGGGGTAGGCAGAGAGGATGAACCGCCAAACAACTCGGTCTTAGCACACACCCTTGCCTCGTTTACATTCATACATCGTCTCATACATGCTCTTCTATTATTCTGACTCTTGACAAGCCCCGACTCAAGTGTCTGATTCACTTGGTCGTGCCATGTCTTTCTTGGGCGTCCTCGAATTTTTCTACCGTTCACATTATTTGTGTCATATACACTCCTTTCCTCGTTCATTCGCTCTACATGCTTAAACCATCTGAGCGTCCCTTTCTTAATTTTACTAATTACGCTTACATCGGTCTTACGTTCTTTGCGGATCTCCACGTTTCTCACCCGATCGTACATGTTAATTTTGTTCTTCTGTCATTGTTTTGTAAATACTGTATATTCTTTAGTTAATTTTGTTCTTCTGTCATTATTTTGTAAATACTGTATATTCTTTTATTATTTTCTCAATATTAAGGAGCACTGTAGGATTTTACTCATTACTCATTACGCTTACATTCGTATATCATAATAATATAGATAGGTGGAAGAATATAATTCTACAATACCTACACATATTTTGAATACGCTTTAAAATAATTACACTGTTTAAATGAATTAAAAAAAAACAAATTCTTAAAATTACATAGACTTCAATATCTTCAAGGTTTGTTCATTTATAAAAGCTTATCACAATATAAATTATCTTCATGTTGTATTAATTAACTTCATATTGTAAAAATGGGCCTCCGTGGTCAAAGGGAAAGGTAAGACTAGTAATCCAAAGGGCGCGGGTTCAAATCCCGGCGTGCGCAAGTAAATTTTATTTGATTTTTTCTGCACAAGATGGGTATTTTAAATATGAAAAAATATTATTTGGTTTATCACTTAGCCAGAACCTAATTATTGAAATCTATATTAATTTCATACATTTCATCATTTAAAATGTCAAATATTATTTCACTTAATTAATGTTTAATTTTTAGATATTTTATAATTTTTGTAATTCTGGTCCGTTTGATAGATTCTCCCATCTTAACAGACGGATTGCAATCTTTAGAGCACAGGCGTCGGGTGGGAATGCTACCCTTGTTCTACCGGTATTACAATGGAAGATGCTCCGAGGAACTAGCATCATTGATCCCTTCGGCACCGGTGCATAGTCGGGAAACACGCCAAATGCGTGCCCAACATTTGTACACGGTTGACATTTGCCACATGAGAACGGGTCGTTTCTTCGACTCGTTCTTGTGTTCAACAGCTCGGCTGTGGAATGATTTGCCGGCCTCTGTGTTTCCTCTTTCCTACAACATGGGTCTCTTCAAGACCAATGTTCATTCCTTCCTCTCCTCAAAAAGACCCTCCACACAGCATCCCAGATGACATAGGCCCTGAGGGAAATTATTTTCCTCAGGGCCTCCTTCGTGGAGTTAACGTGAAAAAAAAAATTCTCTCTCCTTCTCATAAATATACCAAATCACCCACCTCCTACTTCTGGCTTAGAAACAACACCATTACACTGTAATTATTTATGTTTATTTATTTACTAGCTTTTTCCCGCGGCTACGCTCGCATGCTATTAGGGGGGTTCCCACTCCGCCTCCTCCACCCAATATATATTTTTTTTACATGAGCTCCACACAGGAGGCCCTGAGGAAAATAATTTCCCTCAGGGCCTATATCATCTTTGAGGATGCTGTGTGGAGGGTTTTTTTTTTGAGGAAAGGAAGGAGAGGAGAGTTCTGGGAAGGAAAAGGGTTTAAGGGGTGGGTAGGAATCTGGGGTTCAGTATGTCCTGGTCATCCGCCTCCAAGACCTAGACAAACCTCACCCCATGAACCTGGGCACCCCTGCTAAATCACCAAACGTAGCGAACCACTTGGGGTGACCTATGGCAGAGGTGTTGGTTATCCAATAAAGGTTCCCGGGGCGGCGGTACCCACTCCCGCCTCCCAAATTGAGAAATTTGAATCGATTAAAGAATTATAGATATCTTACTAATCGTGACACTTATTGCAAAAATTTTTTTACAAATTTAATAATGCCAGAGCTCTGAACTACAGCCTATGTTATTCTGATGTACGAGCTATATTATTGCTAACTTTCATTAATTCATTCAGTAGTTTTTGCGTGAAAGAGTAACAAACACACATGCATCCATACAAATTTTCGCCTTTATAATATTAAGTTGGATTAGTTTTGTTTGACGGCTATTATTGTCACACCGTAATATTATCTAATGGTTTTTGGTTGGTATATTAGTATAGTATATTTTCAATTTTTATATTTATTTTACTTCAGAAATTTGACTCAAATGAGACAGCCCTCGCGCGCCCAAAGTAGCTGCTTTTATAAGGTTTCAGAGATTATATAATGATTATAAACACTTCTTAAACATTTTAAGTTTGCAGTCGCACAACTATAATAATAAAATTATAATAATAACATTATATTCATATAGCGCAGTTTTGTGACATTTCACTTCAAGTGCGCTTAACTATAATAAATTTAAAAATAATCCTACAGTGCTCCTTATAATATTGAGAAAATAATAAAAGAATATACAGTATTTACAAAACAATGACAGAATAATAAAATAAACAAAGATAGTGCTGTTATAGCACACACGGGACAATAATAATAATAATAATAGACAATAGCGGTGCTATTGTAACACAGGACAAAACAAGAACTTTAAAACTAAAATATAATATACTAACTGAAAGCAGTTTGCGTTCAGAAATGAGAGATATTCTGACATAAATTCGGATATTGAACATAAAATAAAAATACGACTATACATAAAATAAAAATTATGAGGAAACCGAAACCAAACAATTACGGGAAACTTGAGAACATGGCTTATTATTATTACGTATGTTGAAAAGATGTTAGGATTAACTGTCAAAACGGTAGGTACTTAAGTCGATTGATTACTGTTATTAATTAATAATTAATTAGTTAATAACAGTAATCAACCGACTAATAATTAATTATTTATTAATAGTTACGAAATGGTTATTAATTAATTAATTAATACGGACTAAAACAGAATCTAAATAGTGAACGGAAATATAAAAAAAACACTATCTTATTTACGTTATAATTATAAAAAAAAAATACTACATGATATATGTTATGTCAAATTCACATTAATTTCTTATAATTAAATTATAATATGTAAATGAAATCCTCAGTAAGGGAGATCCCAGTGAGGATATCATTATCTCTACTTGTTACTAAGAAATGAAGACAATAAATCATTATTATTATTTCATCATTTAATCATTTAAAATAATGAAAGGCATTTTTGTGGCACTTTCCAGAGTGGAAGATACTCTCAGTATCGCCCTTTTGTAACCACCATTCCGAATTCAAATGTTGCTTGAATTGGCTTTAACCATGCTTGGTGAACAGATCTGAATAACCGGGAACTTTCCCAGCTACTTAGTTCCCATCTCCTTTCACTCCCCACTATATTCTGCCTCACAACATACCCCGATTGATGCCATAGTCTCACTGACTCCAGGCGATTGGGACCATTTGGTACTATTGTGCAGTAAACACAAAAAAAATAACCGAAAAAATCTGTTAATTATTTTTATTTCGGAGCATACCTTGCTATTTTTTTCTACCGAGGAAAATTCATTTAATTACCATTTCGGCGTGGCAAATGTACAGATAATGTCTTCAAGAAAAACTTTTTTTTTTTGAGCATAAAAACTTATTTTTAAGGAAAGTATGTTATCTATTGGTAGAAATTCGGAATGCCGAGTGTCAAGGGGTTATACCTATAATTATAATGTCTCCTGAGCGTCGAAATAATTAATAATGCTTTTTTTAACATCTTTCTTCTGATTGTATTTTCTGATGTCCTTGACTTGAAGTAGAACTCCCCCAAATAAGATAATTTATATATATTAATCCGAAGCGGGTCGATTAATTTTAAAGGTCATTAGCCCATCCTATGTATGGTTGACCTCTGATTTTTTTTTATCATGACGCTTCAGTTCAATGTGATGGCGACATTCTTTCAATATCTAAACGACACCTTATTCAATTGTACAACAAGAATAATAACGTACCATTTGTATAGTGCAGTTTTAAGGCGGCGTGCGCAAGTAAATTTTATGTGATTCATTTCTGATATTTCTCAATTTATTAATTAAAATTAATAAATAGTATGACCTATATTTGGTGAAGTCCCAGAATGGTAGTCTCTAGATAATTTCAGTATCGCCAAGGTTAAAGACCGCCATTCTGAATGGAAACGTAGCGTGAAAAAACTTTGTGTCATATGAAAACCCACAATATACCCCAATTAGGGGTGCCATAGCCTCACTGGCTCCAGATGTTTGGGAGCACTTGGGACTCTTGAGCGGTACTCTACTACTTACGATATTGTAGTTACACAAATACTGTGTATCTTATGACAGATGTTTTGCCATTTTGTGATGCGTTGTTATGATCGGATTATTAGTTCTATGCTAATCGCATGAAAAATAAATGTTGATAGAGAAGAGTAGTGGGGAATTTGGGAGACGGGTGTGGATACCGCCGCTCCGGTGTCCGTTTATTGGATAATCAACATACCTGACATAGGTCACCCGCTACGTTTGGTGACTTAGCAGGGCTACCTGGGTTCATGGGGTGATGTTTGTCTCGGTCTTGGCGGCAAATGCATTAGCCGCTTGAAATTGCATCTAATATTACGGAAAACCTTTGTATAAGGTTTTTGTCGATGCCCGTTATTTCTGCAGACTTTTCTGTTTCTGCGAAAAACCTGCGGGAAGTGTTGCCATCATTTGTTGGAACGATTTCCCAGCCTTTGTGTTTCCTCCTTCCTACAACATGGGTCTCTTCAAGACCAATGTTCATTCCTTCCTCTCCTCAAAAAAACCCTCCACACAGCATCTCAGATGACATAGGCCCTGAGGGAAATTATTTTCCTCAAGGCCTCCTGTGTGGAGTTAATGTAAAAAAAGAATCTGGACTGTAGAAATCCGCGTGAAGCCAATCAGAAAACTTTATTAAAAAGCGCTTTGCAACATAATCATACAATTTACACCGCGTCGATAAATTTGTGATAAAGACACCAATAAAAAATAAAACATTATAGTCATACCATCAAACCCATTTTAACATATTATAGAAAAATATTTCATAATCTTAAAAGTCTTCTACAACTGAATATTTTAAAAAGGGGGAAATTTGCATGTCATCTTGAATGCGTATGTTTTATTTCCGGCATACAAAGAAGATGGAGCATCAATATCCATTTAAGATTTTAGTACGATCATGTGCATTCCTACAAGATTAAAAAAAAGGAAATAAGGTGGAATAAAAATACTCACTTTGAAAAAAAAAAACAAAAATATACATTATAAGTAACTAACCTTGAAGAACATTATCCGTGGTTAAATTTTCACTTTTAATCAACGATAAACACAATCAGAACTTTACTCGGCACACCTTCAAATACAACTTTGACTTTTTGAAATATTGGCATACAGAGCCGGGCCAAAAAGGCCCCATTTCTCTTTCATCGTGAATTTAAATTAATAATTGTTGAAAAAGTTGATTTTTTAGCTGTTTGTTAAAATTTTTTGCAAAGGTACATGGCCGCAATACGGGGAGGTTAGACTTTACGGAGGATTTGTTTAGGTTTTTTATGTGTGGTACGAACGTTTTCGTCGTACCGGGCGAGGCAGTTTATGGACGCGTTTTCATGGGTGGGAATTCCCGCTTAAAAAGTTTCCGCGAGACTTAAGATGTGTTTTTTCAATAAGGGAATTTCAGAGTCTTTGTGAAGTTGGGCTACCCTCATCCATCTGGAGGCGCCTAGGGCTACGCGTATGGCTTTATTCTGGAATGTTTGGAGATTTTTCAAAAGAGAATCTGAAGCGTGGGCCCAGATGGGTCTTGCATATGTTAGTTTTGGCCTTATAGCTTATTTGTAAATTAGGAGTTTATTTTTAGTTGAAAGTTTTTAAAATTTTTTTTGCTTGACATGGGGTAGAAAACTGCAAGGATTTTATTTGCCGAGGCTGAAATTTTGTCTATGTGCTTTTTTCAGGTTAATTTACTGTCTAGCATTACACCGAGATATAAACAAAAAAATATTTCCACGGGACGTTTTCTCCGAACAAGTGAATATTAGGTGGCCTTTTGGGACGTCTACGTAAGAAACGCAGGCGGCGCTTTTAAAGGAATTTATACTTATTCACCATTGTTTAAAGAATGTTTCTAGTTTAACAGGCGGCGCTTTTAAGGGAATTTATACTTATTCGCCATTGTTTAAGTTGAAGTCACACGGTTCACTCGGATGAAGGTTTACTCGATGAAATGTTCCATTCTCGTTTCACCGCGTGTTCAGACGGTTCCTTCGAAGGAAGAGTTCACTCGACATTTTCGCTATGAAGTCGTCGAGCGTAGTCGCGGCGCGCATTGGAATTGGTCCGGCGCTGACGGCTAAGTTCGGGAATATTTACGATTTCAATTGACATTTCCGATAACGTCGAACTAAATTACGAGAAATTGGCGATTCTTGTAAACAGTAAATAAATTTCAGCACCAAAAAATTAACATATTATGGTTAAATAATAACCTGAAAACTGATATCTACCAGTATTTCTGCACCATGAAATTTTTTTTATTCCAAAATAGGCCTCAGCTTGCAATAAAATCCAAATAAATGGAATATTTATTAACGTATCCAAAAACTAAAAACTGTTTTGGAAAGGTGATGAAATATGTTTCAAAATTATTTATTAGAAATAACCACGTAATTTTTTAAATAGAATAATTTTTAATGTAAATTTAAAGCTTAATAAATGGCTCTCCTTGCTTTTATTCTAATTAAAATTACTGGTAACAAAAAAAAATATAAAAACACACACTTATTTTGTTAGACAAATAAATTATAAACGTTTCTGTCACATCACTTTTTTGTCGTTTCATATAAAAATAATTCATAAAAAATTCACAATGTTTCATAAATTTTTTTTCAAATTCGATCAGAAACTTTGGTTCCATAGAAGTGTGCATTCATATTATTTTGTGGTTATTTGTTATATATACCTAATATATAGAACATTATTTTCTCTTTCCAATACTGTTTAGATCATATTTTTCACTATGTAAGGGAGAAACAACGATTTCTATGAGACGTGTAGGAGTTATTTCGAAAAGCGAACTAAACGGAGCATTTTGACGTTTAAGCCGCTCCGGCTACTCGTCCTCACGCGAAACATTCTCGGCCGACTAATTCGCGAGTGAAAGACTGTTCACTTGAGTGTTCACACACATCATTCGCATCACGTGATGTTAAATTCCGGTGCGAGTGAACAGTGCCGAAGGAAGCATTCCAACATTTTTGGAATGCTTCATTCGGCACTGTCTCTCTTCGCTTTCGTGTTCACACGGTTCATTTCGAGGGAAAGAGGCGGAATGAAATCACGAAATGAAAGATAAATGAACCATGTGAATGGGCTATTAAAGAATGTTTCTAGTTTAGATACATGGGATTGAACTTTACGGGTAGCTTTATTTTCGCTAACCGAGGTTGACATGACGTCAGTATCGTCTGCAAAGTTCCCTGTTTTAGTGTAAATGTTTTGGCTACCGGGGCGGGGGATGTCGCTTAAGTAAATGATAAAGAGAGCTGACGAGAGAATAAAACCTTGAAGGGCATCGGCTTTTATCAATCTCACTGTGAAGAAGAAACCATCTAGTTTTATTCTGAATTTACGGTCTTTATTTGTTTCTATTGAAAGAATTAGCTCGTATTAAAAGGGTTTGCTTATATTAAAATGATGTGAATCTATTTAAATACTTTGATTCTATTAAAAGTATTTGATTAGGCTTGATGATGAGACTCACATTGCATTGTTTTGCAACCTGTTGGTTGTAGTACATAAACAAAATTCATCAAAAATCATCCTTAACAAAGTGGTTTACTGGATCATCTTCGTCGGCTTCCTTATCGGTGTCTTCATCTGAAAAGATTAAAATCAATATTGGACAAAGCTTAAAACGAATGCAATGCAATAAAAATGTAGGATTTTCTTTTAAAATATAAAAGCATCAAATAAACATCCCAAAATATAGATACTAGAGATCCAATTTTTACTCTTTACAGTCACACAATATTTTCTGCGAAATAACTGGGTTTCATTCTGATTTTTATGTATTACTTTAAAATACTCAACATACTATGCATAAGTACAGTCTATTCTTTAACTAGCGATTATCGGGGAGGGGAGCAGCTTACAAAACTATTCTGACCTCCATATTGGAGCATACCTACTTAGCAATGTTTTTCTATCAAGGGAATTTCATATATCTAATTACCGTTTCGGCTTGGCGAGGGTATAGAAAATATCTTCAAGAATAACGTATATTTTTTTAATAGCTTAAAAACTTAATTAAATTAATTAACTTTAAGGAAAGTATGTTATCCATTGGTAGAAATCCGCCATGGTAAAAGACTGCCATTCTGAATGGAAACGTAGCGTGAAATCGGTTTAACCAACTTTGTGACAAATGAAAACCCACAATATACCCCAATTGTAACGGAAATACTTACCTATTGATCTATCTTTGCATTCACCGCCATCCCAATGCTATAATTATTACTCTCATATTAAAATAAACATTAATCCATATCCGGATTACTAGTACTGGCATGTGGGTAGATCAATGAAAGAAAAAACGGAATGTTAAAGTAACAAAGATGCAGATTTATTCTTAAGTCTCAATATTAAAGGGTAGAGCATGATAATTGTGTTATTGCATCTACAGGGGTGGTTGACTACCTTAAGTAAATCAATTAATGTTAAACTAGTTTCTCGGAACATGTGGTATCAAACAAAATGGTTGCATTTCATTAGAAAATCCCGAAAGGCGCCTGTACAGAAAAACTATACATATTTAGAAAGGATTAATTATACGCTAATGATTTATTAAGCCAAAGTTAAAACTATCTCGTGATGATTCATTATAAATTAATTCGCTCACGTGTATTGCGGTCATGACCTTCGACGGCTTGTAGTCCAGCTGTTACACCAAGTACTCCCAGAAACCAACTGACGAACGCACACGAAACTTCTCGCCACTCTCCTCCTATCGCGCCTGTACATTAACGGCCGGCTGTAAATTCTATCAGGCACCCGCGTGGCTACAACACTCCGTCTAAATTAGGCAAGTACTCGCCCAAACTGCTGCACAATTAGGGTCCAATAGCCTCACTGGCTCCAGATAGTTGGGAGCAGTTGGGACTCTTGAGCGGTACTCTACTACTTACGCAATTGTGTATATGACAGATGTTTTGCCATTTTGTGAGCTCCATTGCTGTTATGATCGGATTCATTAGTTCTATGCTAATAGGATGAAAAATAAATGTTGATATAGAAGAGTAGAGGGGAATTCGGGAGACGGTGTGGATACGCCGCTCCGGTGTCCGTTTATTTTATCATCAACATACCTGCCATAGGTCACCCCAAGTGGTTCCCTACGTTAGGTGATTTAGCAGGGCTACCCGGGTTCATGGGGTGATGTTTGTCTCGGTTTCGTTGGAAAATGCATTAGCCGCTTGAAATTGCATATAATATAACAGAAACCTTTTGTATAAGGGTTTTGTAGATGCCCGTTATTTCTGTAGAATTTTCCAAATCTGCAAAAAGCCTGCGGGAAGTGTTGCCATCATTTGTTGTTCCGGATCCTTGGTTTGGAATACCAGCCAAGAGATCCATTTTTGTACTAAACCCGTCGACAATTTTTTTGTTTCTGACCCGGAAAAACATCTTTTCTTCTCCAGTTCCTCAAACCTGCCATTTCTTTACATCTAGCGTATATGATATGTGCAAAAGGCACTCAAAAAATCTAATTTTAGCATGCAGAGTTGATAATCCAAAATACAATGCGTCTTCTTTGCAAGGTCTTGCCATGACCCCTGCCAAATCGTTCATGGTTTTTGGAGTAGCCCCACATATGTAGCACACTGCTGCCGAAGAATTGTTCATTAGTGAATTAAAAACTTTGCCGTCCACCTTTGTTTTTATTAGCACGTGGTTGAAGAGGAACTCATTAAGCCCAACAGTTAATTTTGCAGGCCTGTGTTCTGATATTTGCCGTTCCACGTAAGCGAATTCTTCTCACGTTGTCTCTGCAGTTTCATGGGTAATTCGGAATCTTACAGGCCGGCAAAATTTTGTGGAGGAGGATCGAGGGTTTTGCCACCGCACGGTTATATTTCCAGTGGAAATTTCTTCGATATGTAATTGAATAAGAACCACGGATGTTATCAAATTATTGGCATCAGGGCACTTGCCACCACATCTTTGTAGAAAATTTTAAATCATGAAAATTTATGTCGAATTTCTCTGATAACTCTTGCCTTAAAACATGCGCTTGTTCGAGCCGCATTGTTGTATGATCAAGAAGTTCTTGGAGATTAACTTCTGCCGATGTTTCCGTAATCACTACTTTATTGGGATAGCTTTTTTGTTTGCAATAATTATTTTATGGTACGGAGGATACAACGTATTATTTCTGTACCACACAGGATGAGGCACACAAGACTGTGAAATCAGGGGGTGGTCGCAGTCCACGGAGGCACCAGATGTCGGGTCCGTTCACCACGTGTGAAGGACGTAGGCTGCGTTGGCGCTGTAGCTGTCCGAGCTATCTATTGACTTCTTCCTTATGACAAAGCTGAGTCTGGTCCGTAGAGAAGTAGGTAGGTTCCGTAGTCCAGGTTCAGGCGATGGTCAGTAAATAAAAGAGGCGAGTAGTAGGTAGGTCGGAGCGAGGTCAGCGAGCGAGAAGAGAGAGATGTTGTCAGGACGGCTTGTAATGGTTGACTGACTTGAAACCGAGGGTCCGCCCTATTTATACGCTCGGTCGAAACCCAAGCGTGTAATTAGGGCGAAATCCGTCGGGCCGCTCAACACCCTCTCGGCTGCTTGCTTATCCCCACCCCGATATATTTACTTAGCATACAATAATTACAAGCATTTCACAATTTTTAAAAGAGCAGCGCGCGGTGACGTACACCCCTGCCTGGGGCTCGCATCTTTCCGACACACGTCTGACACACTCCCCCCGTGGAGCTATGCTTCACTTTCTTCGAGGACGTGTTGCATCTTCTTAGCTGCGTAGTCCCTGGCGGCCTGTATCCTTGCGGCGAGGCAGTTGCCGGGCTGGTGTCCGAGCAGGTTCTGGGGTGATGGTGTCCGAAGCCGCCAGGAGCACGGCAATTTTGACCGCTGGCCTGACGTAGGTCCCCGTGCTGGTTCTGACCTTTACGGTCCTAACTTGACCGTCCGGGGCAGGAATGGCTTCGAGGACCCGCCCGCGGGGCCAGCTATTGCGAGGCAGTGCTGGATCTATTATTAACACCAGGTCATCTTTTTGTATGGGTGGCGCTGGCTGTTGCCACTGTTTTCGGGTGGCGAGAGTGGGGAGGTACTCGCGGATCCACCTTCTCCAAAACATACCCGCGAGCTGCTGTCCCAACCTCCACTGTTTCCGGAGACACACATCCTCCTCTGCCGCGCCGTACATGGCCAGGTGAGGCCGTCTTCCTGTTGAGCCCATGAGAAAGTGGTTGGGCGTCAATGGTTCCTCGTCCCTGGGATCAACGGATAAATGTGTGAGAGGTCGAGAGTTTACAGTAAACTCAGCTTCTGCGAGCGCTGTTAGGAGCGTCTCTTCTCGTGGTGCTCTCGCCTTAAGCGTAGCGGACAGTGCCCGTTTAACAGAGCGTATGAGACGCTCCCATGCTCCCCCCATGTGGGGACTGCGGGGAGGGATGAAGTTCTGAATGTGGCTCTCGGCTGAAGGTGGATGCTCCTCCCATCGGGACTGACGGCTGGGGTAGAGATGGTCGTTCACCGGGCAGCGACCGTCGTCATGGGGGCCCTCGTCACTTTGGTGGAGCTCGCCTGCAGCGGGGCCGTGTGCAGCGAGGCGGCGTGCAGCGGGGTGGCGTAGAGCAGGGTGCGGTGGAAATTTCTTCGATATGTAATTGAATAAGAACCACGGATGTTATCAAATTATTGGCATCAGGGCACTTGCCACCACATCTTTGTAGAAAATTTTAAATCATGAAAATTTATGTCGAATTTCTCTGATAACTCTTGCCTTAAAACATGCGCTTGTTCGAGCCGCATTGTTGTATGATCAAGAAGTTCTTGGAGATTAACTTCTGCCGATGTTTCCGTAATCACTACTTTATTGGGATAGCTTTTTTGTTTGCAATAATTATTTTATGGTACGGAGGATACAACGTATTATTTCTGTACCACACAGGATGAGGCACACAAGACTGTGAAATCAGGGGGTGGTCGCAGTCCACGGAGGCACCAGATGTCGGGTCCGTTCACCACGTGTGAAGGACGTAGGCTGCGTTGGCGCTGTAGCTGTCCGAGCTATCTATTGACTTCTTCCTTATGACAAAGCTGAGTCTGGTCCGTAGAGAAGTAGGTAGGTTCCGTAGTCCAGGTTCAGGCGATGGTCAGTAAATAAAAGAGGCGAGTAGTAGGTAGGTCGGAGCGAGGTCAGCGAGCGAGAAGAGAGAGATGTTGTCAGGACGGCTTGTAATGGTTGACTGACTTGAAACCGAGGGTCCGCCCTATTTATACGCTCGGTCGAAACCCAAGCGTGTAATTAGGGCGAAATCCGTCGGGCCGCTCAACACCCTCTCGGCTGCTTGCTTATCCCCACCCCGATATATTTATTTAGCATACAATAATTACAAGCATTTCACAATTTTTAAAAGAGCAGCGCGCGGTGACGTACACCCCTGCCTGGGGCTCGCATCTTTCCGACACACGTCTGACACAATTTCTATCTTTAGCACCCTTCTGAAGATCAACATACTGTTGCTTGGTTAAGTTTAGAACCTCAATAAGAGCAAGATATATATACGGTGTATACGATTTTAATTATTTTGGTGATTTTAAATCGAAAGCACTTCTCAGTCGATTTATTATTTTTGGTGTGCTTGTTATCGCTTGTTTTACAACTTGAGCCAGAATCCGTCTTCCTGACGAATTCAAGCTTATCGATGCTACAAAAGACAGCTACTGTGCACCAAATAGCTTTATTTTCACTTACCGAGGTTGACATGACGTCGGTATCGTCTGCAAAGTTTCCAATTTTAGGGTGTGAATGTCTTAGCTACCGGGGCGGGGGATGTCGCTTAAACAAATGTTAAAGAGGGCTGGCAAGAGAATAGAACCTTGAGGGACAACGGCTCTTTTCAATCTCACTGTGGAGAAGATACCATCTACATTTATTCTGAATTTACGATCTTTATTTGTTTCTATTAAAAGGATTGGCTCCTATTAAAAGGGTTTGCTTCTATTAAAATGATGTCAATCTATTAAAATATTTTGATTCTATTAAAAGTATTTGATTGGGCTTGATGATGAGACTTACTTTGTATTGTTTTGCCACCTGTTGATTGTAGTATACAAAATAAAATTTCATATCTACATACCACGCGTCATCCTTAACAAAGTGGTTGACTGGGTCATCCTCGTCGACTTCATCATCGGTGTTGTCATCTAAAAAGATTAAAAAATATATTGGACAAAGCTTAAAACGAATGCAATACAATCAAAATGTAGGATTTAAAAAAAAATATAATAGCATCAAATAAACTTCCCAAAATGTAGATACTAGGTATTAAATTTTTAAACTTTACAGTCACGCAATATTTTGTGTGAAATAACTGGGCTTCATTCTGATGTCTATGTATTACTTTAAAATACTCAACGTACTATGCATTCGTACAGTCTAATCTTTTACAAGCCATTGTCGGGGAGGGGAGCAGCTTACAAAACTATTCTGACCTCCATAGAAAATGTTAAAAAATTACTTTCAATTTTATTTTTAATGGTACGCAGGACAAAATACTACATTAAGTTGATCTTTCTTTCACATATGGGAGTTAAAGATATGATTTTGAAAAAAAAATTACGAAAATTACAATAATTTCTTAAAAATGCAATTACTGTTAGGCTATAAGTTGGTGGTGATTGTTCAAATTCAAATTATATATTTGGTTAAAACCTACGAAGCCAATAGTATATTAGGTTTCTGAGTCATTTTAATTACATTCAATTAACAGATTGAACAAAACAATTATGTGTAAATATTCTGAGTAATCGAACGATTTCGGTTAAACCATTATTTTAATATTTACTTAGTTGCCCGGTCACCGTTTTCACTACAATTTACTCAACGTTAATTATTTATCTCAACACAACTACTAATTTATTATTTATTTATTAGTTTATTCGACAGTTTACATTTTTTCAGTTTGTTCATGAGTAATATAGGGAAAATAAAGCAATTATGAATTTCCTCCTGGTGACTTTACTTCTAATAAGACATCATAATAAAGTTAGAAATAATTCAATTTGTAAGGAAGGAATATGAAGCCAAAAATTATATAAAACAAAAAAATACATAAAACGTAAAATTACAAAAAAAATTATCAATACATTGGTTACGATAAAAAGACCGGTTGTACATAAAAATCAAATCATAACAGAATTATTAATATAAACATAACATTACTCACTAAACATCAAAGAAATGCTTTTTTATGAACTTTTTTATATTTGGTAAGTTCGAAATTGAAAATATTTGAAAATGTGTTATTGTAATGTATGTACAATACTGCCGCCATGGGCAGAATCACAACGTCCTCAATGAGAGTTTCAAAGGAGATTCTGTGCTTCTCTTTTTTTTAAATATGCGAACACCTCAGCACAGGTTCTCCTAGTGAGATATGCATAAAACATGACCACGCAAGTTTTAACCATTTACCTATAGTTGTTGGATATATTACACTGTACTACCCACCATGTTTTTAAGTTTCATGTCACATTTTTGTATTACTTGAAATAATAATTTTAAACTTGTAAACTGTGTGTACGAGCAAAAGTAAATAATTGAAAGTTTTGTTTTTATCTTTTTTCAATACGTAACTGAACTGCCTCAGTAATTTTTTTTTATATTTATTGAATGATAATAATTGAAGGTGTCCGCTGACACAGCGTAATTGTTACCCTCCATTAATATTCTGGAGAAGAGGTATCTACATATTATGGTATTTAGTCCCAGAACAAGGAGTAGGTAGTAGGTAGGTAGATACATCATGCATCCCCAATTGGGGTATGTTGTGATGCTGAAAGTAATGTGGAGGGGAAGGAGATGGGAAAGAGGAAGGTGGGGAAGTACCTTGCTATTCGGATCTGGTTACCAAACATTTCAAGCAACGTTTCAATTCTGAATGGTGGTCTTATACGTCGATCTTTACTCTAAAAAAGGTGTAAGACGAATTACTTAAAAGCGTTTAACCAGCCAGCGGACGAAAATCCACATTTCGTCGAAAGTTGTTCTTACGATAGTGCAGGTCGGTTACAATGAGAAAGCTTAATTATTCACCGTACCAGCTTTTTAAAATTATAACTCAATATTGAATTTATTTCAATCCAAATTAGCTTTAATTTATACCTTCATCCAAAAATGCTGAAAGGCGTGATGATAAAACTATTAAAATAATGTACTTTTTGTAATTATTTTTTGATTATAAGTATTTATCATTTTTCAATAATGTCTAAATATAATAAGAATGTGAAAAAAATCTGAAATTAATTAATTAATTAATTAAATTAAATTAATTAATTAAAATATTAGTTTGTAAGTGCACAAATAAATACACAAATGGACCAATTTTCGTCAAGAAACACATGTACGTATATATTTTTTAATGATTTTATTGAAACTAAAATTAAAATTCTAAAACATGCGTTTGCTAGATAATGTATTGATTTATTTTAATGCATGATTATATTATTTGAAATGGGTGTGGTATAATACAAAATCTTTTTTGGAAATTTAACAAATCTGCCAACGACCTATGGAATAACCTTATTATACTAAAAATTAAAAAAAATTCTCAAAATTTATTACATGCGAATACTAGATAAAGGAACAATCTTTCGAAACCCATTTATAATTTTTTGTGGAAAAGAGTCAATACGTTATTTCAGAGCAGTACCTTCTATCCCAATCTGTTGGAGTTTTTTTAGAAGAATGTGATGGGAAATAGTATCGAAGACTTTAGACATATCTAGAAAGACATCAAGAGGTTTATTGCCTTTATCGAGGTTATCTGATATCAGTTTGGTAAAGGTTGCAATTGCATCAGCAGTACTGCAATCTTTACGAAAACCGTATTGGTTTTTTGAAAGAATTTTATTGTACTCGAGGAATTTGAGCAGTCTTAGTTTTACTACTTTTTCAAAAATTTTGGATAAGGTGCTCAATAACGATATAGGCCTGTAACTATTTAGGGAAGATCTGTCACCTGATTTGAAAATAGGGATGATAGAGGCATGTTTAATTGTTTAAGTGATTTTGGGAATATTCCGGATTGGAGGCTTAAGTTTATAATATGTTTGAGAGGGTTGGCAATAAGGGTTTTGTTTTTAAATGCTTAGCGAGTTTAGAAGAGATTTTATCTACTCCTGTTGAATGGCTATTTTTTAATGATGTGATGATTTCTATAATTTCCAGTTCTGTGGTAGGAGTGAAAACAAATGGATTATAACTCAGATGAGACAGGGATATTTTGTTTGCTAGGTCATGTTCCGAAACATTATTTCTAGTTAAGATATTATTAGAAAGGCTAGATCCGACTGAGGTGAAAAATTTATTGAAATGGTCTGCGATTTTTACGGAGTCATTACGTGTATTTGTTAGTGATTGGCCTTCAATGTTAATCTTATTGATGGGTGTAGTCGTTTGTCTAGTATAGAATATGTCCTTAATAATACTCCATATTTTTTTCTTGTCATTTTCGGCATTAATGATTGGTTTTTTATAGTAATCTTCTCTGGCCTATGAAGTAATTTTCTTGCAAACATTTCTGTATTTCTTGTAAAATATGTGGGATTCATGGTCGTTGGGATTTTTTTTTACAGAGTGCGTGGAGTTTATCTCGCTTACGTATAGAATGAAGAATACCAACAGTTATCCATGGTTTGAGTTTCGCGTCATAATGTTTTGTTTTGTCTGTTGTGTTGGATGTAGCGTTGGTTAGGTGGTTCTGAAGTGTTTGGATAAAAGATTCACAGACTAAATTAGGAACATTTTGTTTGTAAAGATTTGACCAATTTTCTTGTGAGACCAGCTCAAAAAGTGAGGTATATGATATTTTATTTTGTGGAATTTCGTGCGGTTGTGGTTTATGTACTTTGTGAGAAAGAGAAGTTATGGTAGCGTAGTGGTCTGTGACGGTATATTGATATACAAGAGATATAGTTTTTAATTTACATTTTTAAAATACATGATCAATACAACTTACAGACGAACCTGATACTCTGGTGGGTGCTGTGATGGCTGAGACAAAAATTTGAAAAGTTAGCAGGTTTATGTAATCATTGTCTTGAGGATGCATGGAATTAATTATATTTATATTAAGGTCACTAACAATAAGGAGATTATCACAATCAGTTACATAAGATAAAAAATGGTTTAGTGAATTTAGAAAAGGGGTTATGTTAGATGTGGCTGGTGATCGATAAATTGAAAATATGGTTACGTGTTTATCTATAACAATTTTGAGACAGTTGGATTGGTTGATTATGATTTCGTTTACTGTGTGAGGTATGTGATTTTTTATATTTATAATAACACCATCATTGGGTTTTGTTATTCTGTGTGTTGTAGTGGGTGTAGTTTATTATGTTTTTGGGAAGGTAATTTTCATTGATCCAGCATTCAATCAAAATGATTATGTCAAAGTTGGAGTTCAGGTCTGTGAGAACTATCAATAATTCGTTAAAATTACGGTTTATGCTTCTAATATTCATTGAGAAGATTTTTAGGGCTGATTGAGATAATAGGGCTGATGTTGAACTTCTAGAGCACTGTTTGTTTCTTTACATTGAATTGGTGTCAAATTATCCAATTGATCAGCTATTTCTTCCATTTATAATGTTTGTAACCTAACAGAATCAGTTGCATTAAATATATAAATGGTTTAGACACATCGCATAAAAATAATATTTTTGTGCTAGAAACATATAATAATATTTTACTGCTGTTTATAAAAGAAAAATAGGAAAAATATAAAAGTATATGAAGGTAAGTTTTGTAGTTAAAGGAGCTTTGTTTATAAGTTAGTGAGTGAGGGAGACATAAGGTGCTTATTTTTGTCATTAACAATAATGACAGGAGTTCCAATATCTTTTCGCATATATACTTGACCACCTCTGGTCCAAACAAATTTGAAAACGTTTTCGCGTTTAGCCTTGCGAGCAAGAAACCATAGGTGCTTCGCCTGAAATGTCAGGTGTTCGGAAATGTATATAGGGGAGTTTTGTCCCGCCATTCCGATGATGGTGGTGTTTAGTTTATTTTCTCGATTTTCAGCTTGCTTGTTGAACCTTTTTACTTCTTCCAGGAAATCATCTCGGTAGATAGTGGATTTGAATTTTATTAAGATGGGCTTGCATTTATCTTTGGAGACTTTTAGTGTGGTGCGGTACGCTGAATCAATATTGGTAGCATCGTTTGAGCTAATGGATTTTTTAATATTGAATAAAATATTATTTAGGTTTTCCCCGCTGGTTTCCGGGATTCCTCTGATCTCCAAATTTCTTGATCTGCTTTGTCTATCAATCTGTTCCATGTGGATTTCAATAGCTTCAAGTCTCGCTTCGAGGTTATTGTTCTTTTTTTCAAGTATTTTGTTTTTATCCTCAAGGTCGTGAACACGAAGTAAAATCTCCTGGTATTGTTTGAATGATCCTTTTCATTACGGAGCATCACTGAATCATTTCCTATTCATCGTAGTAATCGAAGATTGGTTGAAAAAAGTGTCGGAAAAGTCCTTGAGTATTCTCTGCTCATCTGAATCCTCCGCATCCTCTTCATCGTCATCGTCAGTAAAATGGTCCTTTTCATTACGGAGCATTACTGAATCATTTCCTTTTCATCGTGGTAATCGAAAAAATGGTTGAAGTAAGTGTCAGAGAAGTCTTCGAGTATTCTCTGCTCATCTGAGTCTTCTGCATCCTCTTCATCGTCATCATCAGTAGAATGATCTTTTTCATTAAGAAACATTACTGAATCAGGTCATATTTTACTCAGGCAGACCGATGACTCGAATGTAATAACAATTCGCAATGAGATAGATTTTGTACGAGTAAAACGCCAAATAATATGACTAGCGACACAAAGTATGCCTAATTCTAACTCTAATGTCCAGCTAATCCATTATAGTACAATGAAAATTAAAAATCTCATTATCATATTTTCTCATCACCCACTCTACCACTTTAATGCACATTATAGTAAAATGGATATAATTTGTACCACTCATAATTCTACAGGTTTAATTATTATGATACGTTCTAATGAGATATCAAATTTTTCCTCTATATATGAGAATCCACACCTAATAAATATGCCTGTATTATATTTCCCTACTATACAACCGCACTCACTCCCAAGTACTGATATACTATATCTTATTATCCACCCAAATCATATCTTAATTAATAATATTACTCCTATCTTGCCTATCATAAACTCCATTACTATAATAAGTATGATACGTATTTGTAACTTTTTAAATCCAACGTACCCTGAATTATTTTTTCCTAGCTTTGCCAACACTGTAAACTTCTTAAATTATACCTTTTTCATTATTTACAAATTCGCAAATACTTACATATTTTCAAAATATTTCATAATAAAAAGATTTTTCCATTACAATAATCCTTACCCAATCTTCACTTATAATCTTGAAATAACAAAATATAAACTATTTATTATTGATACTGACTCTCAGTATCAGAAAATTATCACTTATATCAATATAAATGTGATTGAACTGTGGAATTGTATCATAACTATGAACATATTATTTTCCTAAACATAAGAAACATATACAAAATACAACAAATGAAAACAATATATTTTGCTCTCTGTCAGTCTATAATAGAATATGGAATAATTGCTTGGGGAGGAGCAACAAACTCAGCTATCGAACACCTGGAAATTGCGCAGAAAACGATCTTAAAGGTAATACTTAAAAAACATAGACTTACTGATACAGACCAAATATTCAACGTTTGTGACGTACTAGACATACGACAATTATACGTTAAATCGCTAGTAAATTACATTTTTGACCAAAAAAACAACCTTCAACAAACACAAAATATCACAAACAGACCAGTTAGACAAGCATACAAAGAAAACTTAAAAACTCCGACGGTAAATACAAGCTTTGGACAAAGACACTACCAATATCACGCTATAAAAGCATTTAACAGTCTCACACTGGAAAATAAAATTGAGGAAAACAAAATTAAATTCCGACACAAAATTACAAAATGGATTAAAGACCAAAATAGACAATACAACCAAAATATCATAGCATAAAATAAAAATAAAAACACACATAATCAATATAAAACACAAACACACAAACACACAACACTGAGGTGGCAGGAATTTAATTTAATTTTGATATCTTAATCTTGGAAGATAAAAAATATAATTTTAATTTAAATAGATAAATGGAATAAAAGAAAAAAAATAAAGAAATGAAAAAAAAAAGGATATGAGATAAATAGATGAAAATAGTTAAGGAGAAAAGAGAAAAAATACAGGCGTTGAGTGTGTTGTTTGATCAAGTTATCTGCACGCAGTATGCAATACCCTTGTTTACTAGCCACGTATGAATTTTGCGTTTTAGATTTTTTGTCACTAGAATATCTTTTATATCTTTTTCAATTAAATTAAAACATTTTGGAGCCAAATTGTGATAATGTCTTTGTCCAAATGTAGAGTCATGTGTTGATGCCTATGTCTTGTGTCGTAATTGTGTCGTGCAGTATGATGGTTTAGTTTGTCTCTTTGGTAATGTATAGATATAATTTTAATGTACAGTTGGTGTATGTTCAATACAGCAAAGTCTTTAAATAACTGTATTGTCGAGAATCTAAAAGGTTTTTTAGTAATAACTTTAATTAAGGCCTTTTGCGCTTTGTCGAGAGGGTCCATATTAGTCTTCGCAGCACCACCCCAACCAATCATACCGTGGGTGATAATTGATTGTCCTAATGCGTAGTATATAGTTTTTAAAGTCTTCACTGGCATTATGTTTCGCATGTTCTTAAAAAAATATATAAGTTTCCTTACTTTATATCTAAAATAGTTGTCAATGTAAATGCCTAAATATTTGATTATCTGAGTCCGTGTTAGCGGGTTGCACAGGCAGTTTTTTTTAGATATGCAGTCGTGTATAGTTAGGTTTTCATTGAGTCTTGGTTGTCGTCTGGGATCTATACTAAATGTCATGTATTTTGTTTTGTCTATATTCAGTGTTAGCAGGTTATTGTCGAGCCAATTTTTAATCCGGTTGATTCCTTCGGCAGCTTTTTTTGTATACATTTGTCCAGGAATCAGAAGCGAAAATGAGAACAGTATCATCCGCAAAGCAAATAACATCTCCGCTAATATCTAACTGACACAGGCAATTGATGTAAAGTAAAAATAGTATGGGTCCTAATGTACTTCCTTGGGGAACACCGTAAGTTATGTATCTGTTTTGGCTTGTTATGTTGCCTAAATTTAGTGCGTGGCTGCGATCAGTTACACATGATTTGAACCAGTTATATGCAGAGTTTTTAATACCTATATTATCTAATTTTTTAAGGAGAATTTTATGGGACACTGAATCAAAAGCTTTACTTAGATCTAGAAAAACCGCAATACAGCTTTTTTTTTTGGTCAACATTTTTTATAATGGTTTCTGTCACTTTAATATTGCATTCTGTACTCCCATATTCTTTCGAAAACCGTACTGATTTTCTGATAGAATCTTATGGTTGTCTAGATAGTCTACCAGTTGGATTTTCACTAGATTTTCGAGTACTTTTGTGAGACCATTTAAAAGTGATATAGGCCTATAGTTAGAGGGATTATTTTTATCTCCGGATTTGTAAATTGGTACTATGTTTGCACTTTTAAAATGGCTGGGGAATATACCGCTAGTAATACTCAGATTACAGAAGTAAGTTAAGGGTAGGGCTATTTGGTGTTTTATTTCTTTTATTAGTTTAGTGTCAAGTTTGTCAGGTCCAGTCTTCTCAGTTTATTTATGTGATGCATTATGTCTTTTGTTTGGAAAGTTTTTACTCTAAATGTATTGTTATCTTGTGCATTAGTGATAAATTTATTAGCAAGTGTATCTTCGTCAGTGTTCGTTTTATTTAGTAGTGTTTGGGCTAATGTTTGACCAATGTCTGCAAAGTAATTATTTAATGTGTTGGCAATATCAGTCTGATCAGTTATTACTGTATCATTAACTTCTATTTGTTGGAATTGTGCTGCTGGTTTTCTATTTACATTATTTATTTTCTTTACTGCGTTCCATAATACTTTCGGGTCAGCTTTGCTTTCTTCAATTTTTCGTTTATATTATTCTTCTTTTGTCTGTTTCACTTTTGATCGGCAGATATTTCTATATTTTTGTAATAGTTTTGAAGCCTTATATTATTCGGTGAGTTTAAAGACTGTTTGTGAAGTTTGTCACGCTTATGTAAGCATTTAACCAAGTTGTCATTAATCCAAGGTTTAATTTTTCTATTTTCGTGCACCAATTTTCGTAAGGTTGTGTATTTTGTCACAGTCGTATTTATTTTTTCAGTAAAATTCATCATTGCAGTGTTAACATCTGTTTCATTTAAAATATTTGCCCAGGATATGGATTCAAGAGATGATCTAATAGCGTCATAATCTGTGTATTTTATTTGCATTTTCTTTTGTTGATTATCTTTCTTCGCGTCATTTTTCTTGGAAAACGCGAGCATTGTAGCAAAGTGGTCAGTTACTGTCGTATTTATTATGGTTGCAGAGATATTAGATTTTGTCCTGACATAAATATGATCTATACAGGTTTGAGATATAGGTGTGACTCTTGTAGGTAAGTTGACGGCGGATCGAAGACCATAACTTGCAAGAAGACATTCATAGTCGTTAGCTTGGTGGTGCCTATCTCCAATTATATTGATATTGAGGTCTCCAGCTACGATACAGTTCGTGAATTTATTAAGCCTCTGAAGATTTTCGTTCAACGAGTTTAGGAACTGCGATATATTAGTATATGATGGAGACCGATAGATGGCGGTTATAACAACAGAATCAAGACATTGTATGGTGACACTGTTTGCTTCAAGTATTACAGTTGGAATTTTTGAACCAAAAATAGAGTTTTTTGTGTACACTATCACTCCATCACTACAATTTTTGTGATGTTTTGATGAGAAAACATCGTAGCCTTGCATGCTGGGCGCAATAAAATCGTCATTAATCCAGCATTCGGTGAGAATGATAACATCAAACGTAATTTTTATTTGTTCTAAAGCAACCAGTAAATTATCGAAGTTTTTTGTGACACATCTGATGTTTTGGTTCAGTATTTTCAAACAATAATTGCCCGTAAAATGTTTGGTTACTTGTGAAGCATCGAAAATGTTGTATGTTTCTATGTGATTAATATTATGAATTTCTTCTTCGAAATGTTCGTATTTGTAGTCAAGTTCCTCATTTTCCATAGTCGGTTCTTTGCTGGGCTCTCTCTTCCATTTTTTGTCGGTAAGGGCACTGTCGACTGTTTGCTTTATGCGAGTAAACGTCTTTATTGCTAGAAATTTTACTACAATTCCACAATATTACAACATCACACATATATTACAACATCATAAAAATAAAAGAACAATAATCATTGGAGATATTAACGTAAATATTGCTAATGATTACTACTCTAACGATAAAGATAACTATCTAAATATGTTAGTAGAATTAAATTACATTTCATGTATAAATTCATATACTAGAAACATTTTTGGACAACGACCATCTTGTATCGATCATATATTCACCAATACCAAAGATATACAAAATATATCATCTGCTGTAATAAAAACAACTGTAACGGATCATTATGCATGTATATTTAAATACGACTACAAACATCAAAACCTCTCATTACCAACCACAACTCCGGTTAATAATACTGATAAATACAAACATAGTATTAATATAAATTCTCTCAACAAAATATTAAGTAACGAAAAAGAATGGCTGGAAATATATCAATGTAACGATGTAGAAGAATGCTGCAAAATATTTGATAAAAAACTGAGTGTACACATAAATCCTTGTAGGAATATCACAACTCAAAAACCATCCTCAAAATTTAAGCCAATCAAACCATGGATAACACAAGGATTAATCATCTCAATTAGACACAAAGAAACACTTTACAGACAATATACAAAACAACTGGAAAACATAACATTACAAAAACATTTCAAAGCTTATAAAAAAAAACTTACATATCTTATAAAAAACATAAAGGATGACTACTACAAACAAAAACTTGAATTAGCTGAAAATGACAGTAAAAAACTTGGTCCATAGGAAAAAACCTCGCTAGCAAAATCCAACAAGACCTGACCCCAAATGACCCAACACTACAGTAAATAATGAATATACATTTGAACTATTTCAACCAACAACAAAAGAAGAAATCGAACAAATTATTACAAGTATGAAAGGTGGTTCTGCCCCAGGTTTTGATGGGATCACAATACAAACACTGAAATGTATAAAATCACAAGTATCAAAACCATTAACTCATATAATCAATACAAGTTTTCAAACCGGAATATTTCCGTCCATGTACAAACAATCCGTAATTATACCAATATTTAAGACCGGCAATCCGGAAGAACCAACCAATTACCGTCCTATTTCTTTACTATCAAACATTGCAAAAATATTCGAAAAAATTGCCAAAAAAAGAATAACTCATTTCATTAAGATCAATAACATAATTCACGAAAACCACTTTGGATTCATGGAAAACAAAAGCACAAAAGACGCCATTGCTAAATTATCTAGTACTATACAAGACGCTTTAGACAAATCATTAAAATGTCTTGGTATTTTTGTAGATCTCCAAAAAGCTTTCGACAGTATATCACATGTCAAATTAATACAAAAATTAAAGGTTGTGGGTTTTAACGACAGAGCACTAAATTGGCTAAAAAGTTATCTTCACAAAAGAACACAAACTGTAAAAATCAATCACACATCAAGTCTACCACTCACAAGTGATTTTGGGATACCGCAAGGTACTGTTTTGGGACCATTACTTTTTATCATGTACGTAAACGATATTTTTAAACAAAACCTCAGTGGAACCGTTATATCTTACGCGGACGACACGATTATCATAATTAAGGGTAGTGACTGGAAAATTGTAAATGAAAATGCAAATAATGACATCCAAATCCCAAAAACCTGGTTCGATACAAACCTTCTTACAATCAATGCGAAAAAAACAGTTTATATTCCTTTCTCAATAAATAAAGCCAAAACTTATCCCAATATTAATATAATTATACACAACAAAAAATGTAACAAAGATGTCTGTAATAATTCATGTACCATATTAAACCACGCAACCGAAATAAAGTACCTCGGTGTAATTGTAGACCAACATATGAAATGGAACAGACACATATGTGAACTTGTTAAGCGTATTAGGAAATGTATCTATATATTCATTAGATTAAAAAATATTCTCAAATTAAAACCTAAAAAAAGTCTATTACGCACTAGTCCAATCACTAATTCAATATGGAATCATTGGATGGGGAGGTGCATATGAAAAAATTGTAAGTCCTGTAAAAGTGGTACAAAAACTAATTATTAAAGTAATATTAAAAAAACCACCAACATTCCCTTCAGCATCATTGTTCAAAATTTTCCAAGTACCAAAAATTGAAGACCTCTATAAAAAAGATTCAATACTACAAATATTCAAAGAAAATGTAACTAAAAAATTTAAACTAAACTCATCATTAAGGCATAAATTTAACATCCAAATCCCTCTGTTTTCAACACAACAAATGCACAATAATTATATTAACAAAGGCATAAAACATTTTAATAGTCTTCCCGAAGAAATTAAAAAAATAACAGATTTCGTATCATTCAAGAAAAAAGTCAAATTAATCTTTAAAAAAAAATTAACAACCATAACATCACCAATCAAAATGTTGTAACTTCGATTCATGTCAAATCAAAATTAACATCACAACATAGTTTATATTTATTGTATACACTAAGCAAAATATATGTTACAAAAATGAAATAATAGTAGTTTATATATTATATTTATATATAGTTAATATTTATCGTATACTATAACTAAAATGTATGTTTTAAAAATGAAATAATGGTAGTTTATATATTATATTTATATATAGTGTAGATTTTTGTATACTGTAAGTAAAATGTACGTTATAAAAATGAAATAGTGTAAAATAACTCCTATGCCAAGCTCAAGAGCTAGTACTCTTCATTGGCGTAGAAATTCATTCAACCATGTTTCTTTTCATTAAATAAATAAATTTAAAAAAAAAATCGCGGTAATCGAAGAATTGGTTGAAGCAAGTGTCGGAGAAGTCCCTAAGTATTCTCTGCTCATCTGAGTCCTCCGCATTCTCTTCATCGTCAACATCAGTAGAATGATCCTTTACATTACGGAGCATTACTAAATCATTTCCCATTCGTCGTGGTAATCGAAGAATTGGTTGAAGTAAGCATCGGAAAAGTCCCTGAGTATTCTCTGCTCATCTGAGTCCTCTGCATCCTCTCCATCGTCATCATCGGCAGAATGATTATTTTCATTACGGATCATTACTGAATCATTTTCTATTCGTCGCGGTAACCGAAGAATATGTTGAAGTAAGTGTCGGAGAATTCCCTGAGTATTCTTTGCTCATCGAGTACTCTGCATCCTCTCCGTCGTCATCATCGGCAGAATGATCCTTTTCATTACAAAGCGTTACTGAATCATTTCCATTCATTGTGGTAATTGAAGTATTGGTTGAAGTAAGTGTCAGAGAAGTTTCTGAGTATTCTCTGCTCAACTGAGTCCCCTGCATCCTCTTCATCGTCATCATCAGTAGAATGATCCTTTTCATTACAAAGCGTTACTGAATCATTCCCATTCGTCATGGCAATTAAAGAATTGGTTGAAGTAAGTGTCAGAGAAGTCTTTGAGAATTCGCTGCTCATCTTAGTCCTTCGCATCCTCTTCATCGTCATTATCAGTGGAATGATCATTTTCATTACGGAGCATTACTAAATCATATCCTATTCGTCGTGGTAATTGAAGAATTGGTTGAAATAAGTGTCGGAAAAGTTCTTGAGTATTCTCTGCTCATCTGAGTCCTCTGCATCCTCTTCATCGTCATTATCAGTGGAATGATCATTTTCATTACGGAGCATTACTGAATCATTTCCTATTCGTCGTGGTAATAGAAGAATTGGTTGAAATAAGTGTCAAAAGTACAAAGTACAAAACGTTACTGAATCATTTCCATTCGTCATGGTAATTGAAGTATTGGTTGAAATAAGTGTCAGAAAAGTCCCTGAGTATTCTCTGCTCATCTGAGTCCTCTGCATCCTCTTCGTTGTCATCATCGGCAGAATGATCCTTTTCATTACGGAGCATTACTGAATCATGTCCGATTCGTCGTAGTAATCGAAGAACTGGTTGAAGTAAGGGTCGGAAAAGTTCTTGAGTATTCTCTGCTCATCTGAGTCCTCTGCATCCTCTTCATCGTCATCATCAGTGGAATGATCATTTTCATGACGGAGCATTACTGAATCATTTCCTATTCGTCGTGGTAATCGAAGAATTGGTTGAAATAAGTGTCGGATAAGTCCCTGAGTATTCTTTGCTCATCGAGTACTCTGCATCATCTCCATCGTCATTATCGGCAGAATGATCCTTTTCATTACGGAGCATTACTGAATTATTTCCTATTCGTCGTGGTAATCGAAGAATTGGTTGAAGTAAGTGTCAGAGAAGTCTTTGAGAATTCGCTGCTCATCTTAGTACTTCGCATCCTCTTCATCGTCATCATCAGTGGAATGATCATTTTCATTACGGAGCACTACTGAAACATTTCCTATTCGTCGTGGTAATCGAAGAATTGGTTGAAGTAAGTGTCGGAGAAGTCTTTGAGAATTCGCTGCTCATCTTAGTCCTTCGCATCCTCTTCATCGTCATCATCAGTGGAATGATCATTTTTCATTACGGAGCATTACTAAATCATTTCCTATTCGTCGTGGTAATCGAAGAATTGGTTGAAATAAGTGTCGGATAAGTCCCTGAGTATTCTTTGCTCATCGAATAATCTGCATCATCTTCATCGTCATCATCGGCAGAATGATCCTTTTCATTACGGAGCATTACTGAATCATTTCCTATTCGTCATGGTAATTGAAGAATTGGTTGAATTAAGGGTCGAAAAAGTTGTTGAGTATTCTCTGCTCATCTGAGTCCTCTGCATCCTCTTCATCGTCATCATCAGTGGAATGATCATTTTCATGACGGAGCATTACTGAATCATTTCCTATTCGTGGTGGTAATCGAAGAATTGGTTGAAATAAGTGTCGGATAAGTCCCTGAGTATTCTTTGCTCATCGAGTAATCTGCATCATCTCCATCGTCATCATCGGCAGAATGATCTTTTTCATTACCGAGCACTACTGAATCATTTCCTATTCGTCGTGGTAATCAAAGAATTGGTTGAAGTAAGTGTAGGAGAAGTCTTTGAGAATTCGCTGCTCATCTTAGTCCTTCGCATCCTCTTCATCGTCATCATCAGTGGAATGATCATTTTCATTACGGAGCATTACTGAATCATTTCCTATTCGTCGTGGTAATTGAAGAATTGGTTGAAGTAAGGGTCGGAAAAGTCCCTGAGTATTCTTTGCTCATCGAGTACTCTGCATCATCTCCATCGTCATTATCGGCAGAATGATCCTTTTCATTACGGAGCATTACTGAATTATTTCCTATTCGTCGTGGTAATCGAAGAATTGGTTGAAGTAAGTGTCAGAGAAGTCTTCGAGAATTCGCTGCTCATCTTAGTACTTCGCATCCTCTTCATCGTCATCATCAGTGGAATGATCATTTTCATTACGGAGCACTACTGAAACATTTCCTATTCGTCGTGGTAATCGAAGAATTGGTTGAAGTAAGTGTCGGAGAAGTCTTTGAGAATTCGCTGCTCATCTTAGTCCTTCGCATCCTCTTCATCGTCATCATCAGTGGAATGATCATTTTCATTACGGAGCATTACTAAATCATTTCCTATTCGTCATGGTAATCGAAGAATTGGTTGAAATAAGTGTCGGATAAGTCCCTGAGTATTCTTTGCTCATCGAGTAATCTGCATAATCTCCATCGTCATCATCGGCAGAATGATCCTTTTCATTACAAAGCGTTACTGAATCATTCCCATTCGTCGTGGCAGTTGAAGAATTGGTTGAATTAAGTGTCGGAGAAGTCTTTGAGAATTCGCTGCTCATCTTAGTCCTTCGCATCCTTTTCATCGTCATCATCAGTGGAATGATCATTTTCATTACGGAGCATTACTAAATCATTTCCTATTCGTCGTGGTAATCGAAGAATTGGTTGAAATAAGTGTCGGAAAAGTCCTTGAGTATTCTTTGCTCATCTGAGTCCTCCGCATCCTCTTCATCGTCATCATCAGTAGAATGATCCTTTTCATTACGGAGCGTTACTGAATCATTTCCTATTCGTCGTGGTAATTGAAGAATTGGTTGAAGTAAGGGTCGGAAAAGTCCCTGAGTATTCTTTGCTCATCGAGTACTCTGCATCATCTCCATCGTCATCATCGGCAGAATGATCCTTTTCATTACAAAGCGTTACTGAATCATTCCCATTCGTCATGGCAATTAAAGAATTGGTTGAAGTAAGTGTCAGAGAAGTCTTTGAGAATTCGCTGCTCATCTTAGTCCTTCGCATCCTCTTCATCGTCATTATCAGTGGAATGATCATTTTCATTACGGAGCATTACTAAATTATATCCTATTCGTCGTGGTAATTGAAGAATTGGTTGAAATAAGTGTCGGAAAAGTTCTTGAGTATTCTCTGCTCATCTGAGTCCTCTGCATCCTCTTCATCGTCATTATCAGTGGAATGATCATTTTCATTACGGAGCATTACTGAATCATTTCCTATTCGTCGTGGTAATAGAAGAATTGGTTGAAATAAGTGTCAAAAGTACAAAGTACAAAACGATACTGAATCATTTCCATTCGTCATGGTAATTGAAGTATTGGTTGAAATAAGTGTCAGAAAAGTCCCTGAGTATTCTCTGCTCATCTGAGTCCTCTGCATCCTCTTCGTTGTCATCATCGGCAGAATGATCCTTTTCATTACGGAGCATTACTGAATCATGTCCGATTCGTCGTAGTAATCGAAGAACTGGTTGAAGTAAGGGTCGGAAAAGTTCTTGAGTATTCTCTGCTCAACTGAGTCCCCTGCATCCTCTTCATCGTCATCATCAGTAGAATGATCCTTTTCATTACAAAGCGTTACTGAATCATTCCCATTCGTCATGGCAATTAAAGAATTGGTTGAAGTAAGTGTCAGAGAAGTCTTTGAGAATTCGCTGCTCATCTTAGTACTTCGCATCCTCTTCATCGTCATCATCAGTGGAATGATCATTTTCATTACGGAGCACTACTGAAACATTTCCTATTCGTCGTGGTAATCGAAGAATTGGTTGAAGTAAGTGTCGGAGAAGTCTTTGAGAATTCGCTGCTCATCTTAGTCCTTCGCATCCTCTTCATCGTCATCATCAGTGGAATGATCATTTTTCATTACGGAGCATTACTAAATCATTTCCTATTCGTCGTGGTAATCGAAGAATTGGTTGAAATAAGTGTCGGATAAGTCCCTGAGTATTCTTTGCTCATCGAATAATCTGCATCATCTTCATCGTCATCATCGGCAGAATGATCCTTTTCATTACGGAGCATTACTGAATCATTTCCTATTCGTCATGGTAATTGAAGAATTGGTTGAATTAAGGGTCGAAAAAGTTGTTGAGTATTCTCTGCTCATCTGAGTCCTCTGCATCCTCTTCATCGTCATCATCAGTGGAATGATCATTTTCATGACGGAGCATTACTGAATCATTTCCTATTCGTGGTGGTAATCGAAGAATTGGTTGAAATAAGTGTCGGATAAGTCCCTGAGTATTCTTTGCTCATCGAGTAATCTGCATCATCTCCATCGTCATCATCGGCAGAATGATCTTTTTCATTACCGAGCACTACTGAATCATTTCCTATTCGTCGTGGTAATCAAAGAATTGGTTGAAGTAAGTGTAGGAGAAGTCTTTGAGAATTCGCTGCTCATCTTAGTCCTTCGCATCCTCTTCATCGTCATCATCAGTGGAATGATCATTTTCATTACGGAGCATTACTGAATCATTTCCTATTCGTCGTGGTAATTGAAGAATTGGTTGAAGTAAGGGTCGGAAAAGTCCCTGAGTATTCTTTGCTCATCGAGTACTCTGCATCATCTCCATCGTCATTATCGGCAGAATGATCCTTTTCATTACGGAGCATTACTGAATTATTTCCTATTCGTCGTGGTAATCGAAGAATTGGTTGAAGTAAGTGTCAGAGAAGTCTTCGAGAATTCGCTGCTCATCTTAGTACTTCGCATCCTCTTCATCGTCATCATCAGTGGAATGATCATTTTCATTACGGAGCACTACTGAAACATTTCCTATTCGTCGTGGTAATCGAAGAATTGGTTGAAGTAAGTGTCGGAGAAGTCTTTGAGAATTCGCTGCTCATCTTAGTCCTTCGCATCCTCTTCATCGTCATCATCAGTGGAATGATCATTTTCATTACGGAGCATTACTAAATCATTTCCTATTCGTCATGGTAATCGAAGAATTGGTTGAAATAAGTGTCGGATAAGTCCCTGAGTATTCTTTGCTCATCGAGTAATCTGCATAATCTCCATCGTCATCATCGGCAGAATGATCCTTTTCATTACAAAGCGTTACTGAATCATTCCCATTCGTCGTGGCAGTTGAAGAATTGGTTGAATTAAGTGTCGGAGAAGTCTTTGAGAATTCGCTGCTCATCTTAGTCCTTCGCATCCTTTTCATCGTCATCATCAGTGGAATGATCATTTTCATTACGGAGCATTACTAAATCATTTCCTATTCGTCGTGGTAATTGAAGAATTGGTTGAAATAAGTGTCGGAAAAGTCCTTGAGTATTCTTTGCTCATCTGAGTCCTCCGCATCCTCTTCATCGTCATCATCAGTAGAATGATCCTTTTCATTACGGAGCGTTACTGAATCATTTCCTATTCGTCGTGGTAATTGAAGAATTGGTTGAAGTAAGGGTCGGAAAAGTCCCTGAGTATTCTTTGCTCATCGAGTACTCTGCATCATCTCCATCGTCATCATCGGCAGAATGATCCTTTTCATTACAAAGCGTTACTGAATCATTCCCATTCGTCGTGGCAGTTGAAGAATTGGTTGAATTAAGTGTCGGAGAAGTCTTTGAGAATTCGCTGCTCATCTTAGTCCTTCGCATCCTTTTCATCGTCATCATCAGTGGAATGATCATTTTCATTACGGAGCATTACTAAATCATTTCCTATTCGTCGTGGTAATCGAAGAATTGGTTGAAATAAGTGTCGGAAAAGTCCTTGAGTATTCTTTGCTCATCTGAGTCCTCCGCATCCTCTTCATCGTCATCATCAGTAGAATGATCCTTTTCATTACGGAGCGTTACTGAATCATTTCCTATTCATCGTGGTAATCGAAAAATTGGTTGAAGTAACTGTCGGAGAAGTCCTTGAGTATTCTCTGCTCATCTGATTCCTCCGCATCCTCTTCATCGTCATCATCGGCGGAATGATCCTTTTCATTACGGAACATTACTGAATCATTTGCTATTCGTCGTGGTAATCGAAGAATTGGTTGAAGTAAGTGTCAGAGAAGTCCCTGAGTATTCTCTGCTCATCTGAGTCCTCTGCATCCTCTTCATCATCATCATCAGTGGAGTAATCCTTTTCATTACGGAGCATTTGTGAATCATTTCCTATTCGTCGTGGTAATCGAAGAATTGGTTGAAATATGTGTCGGATAAGTCCCTGAGTATTCTTTGCTCATCGAGTACTCTGCATCATCTCCATCGGCATGATGCAATTATCGGCAGAATGATCCTTTTCATTACGGAGCATTACTGAATCATTTCCTATTCGTCGTGGTAATCGAAGAATTGGTTGAAGTAAGTGTCGGAGAAGTCTTTGAGAATTCGCTGCTCATCTTAGTCCTTCGCATCCTCTTCATCGTCATCATCAGTGGAATGATCATTTTCATTACGGAGCATTACTAAATCATTTCCTATTCGTCGTGGTAATCGAAGAATTGGTTGAAATAAGTGTCGGATAAGTCCCTGAGTATTCTTTGCTCATCGAATAATCTGCATCAACTTCATCGTCATCATCGGCAGAATGATCCTTTTCATTACGGAGCATTACTGAATCATTTCCTATTCGTCATGGTAATTGAAGAATTGGTTGAATTAAGGGTCGGAAAAGTTGTTGAGTATTCTCTGCTCATCTGAGTCCTCTGCATCCTCTACATCGTCATCATCAGTGGAATGATCATTTTCATGACGAAGCATTACTGAATCATTTCCTATTCGTCGTGGTAATCGAAGAATTGGTTGAAATAAGTGTCGGATAAGTCCCTGAGTATTCTTTGCTCATCGAGTAATCTGCATCATCTCCATCGTCATCATCGGCAGAATGATCCTTTTCATTACAAAGCGTTACTGAATCATTTCCATTCGTCGTGGCAATTAAAGAATTGGTTGAAGTAAGTGTCAGAGAAGTTTTTGAGAATTCGCTGCTCATCTTAGTCCTTCGCATCCTCTTCATCGTCATCATCAGTGGAATGATCATTTTCATTACGGAGCACTACTGAATCATTTCCTATTCATCGTGGTAATCGAAGAATTGGTTGAAATAAGTGTCGGATAAGTCCCTGAGTATTCTTTGCTCATCGAATAATCTGCATCATCTTCATCGTCATCATCGGCAGAATGATCCTTTTCATTACGGAGCATTACTGAATCATTTCCTATTCGTCATGGTAATTGAAGAATTGGTTGAATTAAGGGTCGGAAAAGTTGTTGAGTATTCTCTGCTCATCTGAGTCCTCTGCATCCTCTTCATCGTCATCATCAGTGGAATGATCATTTTCATGACGGAGCATTACTGAATCATTTCCTATTCGTGGTGGTAATCGAAGAATTGGTTGAAATAAGTGTCGGATAAGTCCCTGAGTATTCTTTGCTCATCGAATAATCTGCATCATCTCCATCGTCATCATCGGCAGAATGATCCTTTTCATTACAAAGCGTTACTGAATCATTCCCATTCGTCGTGGCAATTGAAGAATTGGTTGAAGTAAGTGTCAGAGAAGTTTTTGAGAATTCGCTGCTCATCTTAGTCCTTCGCATCCTCTTCATCGTCATCATCAGTGGAATGATCATTTTCATTACGGAGCACTACTGAATCATTTCCTATTCATCGTGGTAATCGAAGAATTGGTTGAAATAAGTGTCGGGGAAGTCCCTGAGTATTCTTTGCTCATCGAATAATCTGCATCATCTTCATCGTCATCATCGGCAGTATGATCATTTTCTGAATCATTTCCTTTTCGTCGTGGTAATCGAAGAATTGGTTAAAATAAGTGTCGGAGAATTCCTAGAGTATTCTTTGCTCATCGAGTACTCTGCATCCTCTCCATCGTCATCATCGGCAGAATGATCCTTTTCATTCCGGAGCATTACCGAATATTTTCCTTTTCGTAGTGGCAATCGAAGAATTGGTTGAAGTAAGTGTCGGAGAAATCCCTGAGTATTCTTTGCTCATCTGAGTCCTCTGCATCCTCTCCGTCATCATCATTGGCAGAATGATCCTTTTCATTACGGTGCATTACGAAATCATTTTCTATTCGTCGTAGTAATCGAAGAATTGGTTGAAATAAGTGTCGGAAAAGTCCTTGAGTATTCTTTGCTCATCTGAGTCCTCCGCATCCTCTTCATCGTCATCATCAGCAGAATGATCCTTTTCATTACGGAGCGTTACTGAATCATTTCCTATTCGTCGTGGTAATCGAAAAATTGGTTGAAGTAACTGTCGGAGAAGTCCTTGAGTATTCTCTGCTCATCTGATTCCTCCGCATCCTCTTCATCGTCATCATCGGCAGAATGATCCTTTTCATTACGGAGCATTACTGAATCATTTGCTATTCGTCGTGGTAATCGAAGAATTGGTTGAAGTAAGTGTCGGAGAAGTCCCCGAGTATTCTCTGCTCATCTGAGTCCTCTGCATCCTCTTCATCATCATCATCAGTGGAGTAATCCTTTTCATTACGGAGCATTTGTGAATCATTTCCTATTCGTCGTGGTAATCGAAGAATCGGTTGTAATTTATAGTGAAGTAAGTTTCGGATAAGTCCATGATTATTCTCTGCTCATCTGAGACCTCTGCAACTTCTTCTACGTCATCATCAATATAATAATCCTGGGGAAGAAATGAAATATTTATTTGTCTTTCACAAAATCCCATAAAATTTCTCTTTATATTTGCTATTCATTTCGATTTAAAAAAAAACCCTGTTTGGTTATATCCATTTTTCTTTTTATGTCAAAGGTCAGAATATACAAGAATATTTGAAAGCAACGGTCAGAGAACCGTTATTACTAAGGCCTTTGTCTTCTTTGGGAATGCTGTATTTTTTTTCATATAAGCTCCACACGGAAGGCCCTGAGGAAAACAATTTCTCCCAAGGCCTATGTCATGTTTGAGAATGCTGTGTGGACAATCTTTTAACCTTTAAGGGAAAAGAACGTGAGGAAGATCTGGGAAGGAAAAAGGTATGAGGGGTGGGTGACGATATGGGGTCAATGTGCCCAAGAGAGACGGACGTGTAAATCCATCCCTCCCACTACGGTGCAAAGCAATGCATCGAGAGAGCCGGCTGGTGATGTCTAGGTTAGGTCTCCCTCAACCAGTATCTCCCGATCTGGCTTGCCACCCAGTAGTGGATGTTGACCTAGACCAGTGATTCCCAAAGTGGTCCAGGTGGACCCCCAGGGGTCCACGGGAGACTCGACGGGGGTCTACGTTGGCGTGATAAAAAAATGGGGGTCCACAAGTTGTATGTGGGGGTTCACGAAAATTTATCTGGTTTTGATAGTGAAGAACAAAAATGTTGGCTTAGCTTTTACCTATCAATGTCGGCAGACACTAATCAAAAAATTAAGGGAGTTTTGGGTTATTTGTGACAGGCTGTATTTCGGTGAAAAATGGTCATTTTGAGACTTTAAAAAAAGCATTTGGAAGCTTTAAGATTATAATTTTCATATTTTTAGCAAAAAATTTTTAGGAGCTAGAGTTCTCATGATATGCTAATTTTTTGCTATTTTTTTGTTACACGGGATTGAATTTGTTTTTCAGTTATGCTGGCTTATGAATCAGATAGCCTTAATGTTTAGCAATAATTGCCTTTTTTTAAAACCTCCCTTCATTTTTTTGAGTAGTATATTTTAAGAAGGTCAGCGACTGTTACGTGTAAAAACTTGCATATTCGACATTTATTTCTATTGTGGTGGGAAATACAGGATTAGTTTTTTTTATGATTTTCATGATTTTTTTGGCATGAAAGAAATGTGTATAATTGATTGAAACTTTGAGATCATTTTATACATCTATTTAAAAATATATTGTGAATTTTTTGAAGCATTTCCTCGGAAAATGTGAAAATTATCAGCTGCTATACATCAGACGTAGCTTTTGTGTGCATTTTGGAGGCCATAGTTTACAACTCAAATCAATAGGGTTTTGAATTTTATTTAAGAACATATATCTCTTCTATGAAAACCTTACTTTTCCCAAAAAAATGGAAATTAAATCTTTTACAGGAGTATAAACAGGAAACCTTGATTTTTTTGCCATTTTTTTGCAAATAAAAAATACTTTTGACAATGATATTACTAATAATTTCGATTCACATAGAGCGTAATTAGGGTAGGTCCGGGGGAGATGACCGTACGGGAGAGATGGCCAGTTCATTTATTCTTGGGAAATGTGATGTTCTTTTATTGTGGCCTTACTAGCCACGCCAATGATAATTAATATGTAAACGTAAGTTCTTCGTCCTTTATTGTAATGTACAATAGATTCAATGAGTAGTATATTATTTGTCTCGGTAGCGACTGATTATAACGGAAGTTAGAATGGATCTGGCAGCTGCCACAGACTAGAGCGCTGTTCCGGCTCGTAAGCCCTTTCGGCAACGTTCGGCGGACCCGAACATTTCCGAATTACTACATGGATATAATTGCATATATCACACCCTTCCCCCTGTAAATCAGTCGCTACATATTTATGTATTTCAAGTATTTCATGATTCTATATAGTTCAAACACTGTAAATATTATACTGATATTTCACTCAAGTTCTTATAATGTTTTTTTTCATAAACACATCATTATTAATATTCCACACAAAATTATATTAAGTTAGAAGGCTTTCCGTTCCTTCCTTGTGGACTATCTTGGGCGGAGTCTCCCCAACCAGGGATTTGAACTTTTACTTGGACCAGCGATTGCCGTGTCTGTGACCTTCGGTGACCTCTCTCCTCCCTCCGCAAATCTGAAATCAGGAGAAAACACCGTCAACTCACTCCACAGATTGGACAACTCTTTCTCAGAGTGCTCAGTCCTCGTGTCATCAGACGCGGAATCTGGCAAATCTGACTCAACATCACTCCAAGACACTGACAAGTTCCTCATCTGATCCACATGACGTTTCCAAATTAATTGAGAATCACAAGTTTTTACCAAATATAATTTTTTTCCAATTTTATCTGTAACAATTCCCTTTACCCATGTAAATTTATTATTCTTTCTGAAATCCTTAACTAAACATTTTTGTCCCACAATAAAATTTCTTGTTTTTACACCACCATAATACTTAGTTTGTTTACGTTGATTGGCCTCAATATTTTTATTCGCCAAATCATGTTGTTTTGACACAACCCGTTCATTCTCTTTCGGAATGAGACTGTCAAAAGTAGATCTAAGTTTCCTACCAAACAATAAAACTGCTGGCTCGACTCCCGTCGTACAATGTGGAGTATTTCTATAATCGGACAAAAAATGTAACAATTTATCCTTGTAATCAACCTGAAATTTATTTCCTACCATAAGTTTTTTTAGAAAACTCTTAGTAGTTTTCACTGAATTTTCAGCGATACCATTACTTTTTGGGTGCATAACTGGAGATGATATGAATTTAATATTGTTTTCCCGAAGAAACTGTTGGAAAATTTCACTCGTGAAACAAGTTCCGTTATCTAATACTATGAGTTCAGGGTAGCCAAAATTTGAAAATAATTTCCTCAATTCAAATATAGTATTAGCTGAATCTGCCCTTTGAACTTCAATACAGTCGACCCATTTAGTGAATGAGTCGCAGACGACCAGAAACATTTTCCCTGCCAGCGGTCCACTATAATCCAGGTGTAACCTACTCCAGACCTTCCCAGAATTAGGCCATACCGATAATTGACTCTTTGGCGGAGATTGTTTCGTCGACGCGCATTCTGGACATTCCTGAACAATTTTCTCTAAATCTTTGCTCAGCGATGTCCACCAAAAATAACCTTTTGCTAACCCTTTCATCTTAACAATACCTAAGTGTGAACGGTGCACGAGCTCTAACACTTTTTTATGCAACGAACTTGGAACAATAATTCTATGTTGCCAAAATAAACAATCCTTAACAATCGAAAGTTCGTTCCTTTTTATCCAGAATTTCCATAATTCCTCCTCGCGTTTAACCCGTTTGGGCCACCCTTGCCTTAAACACGTCATTACGCCTTGAATGACCGTATCTACTTTAGTGGCTTCCCTAATCGAATTAACGTCAAGATGTTCACAATTGCTAACAAAACTTACGAAATCAGACCCGTAGTCTTCTTTCTTCACTTTAAAATTCACTTCGAATTTATTAAATCGCCCTAGTTTTCTCTCAAAAACTTCTGACGAAACTGAATTGATAGCACTTTATTTTGAACTAATGTTGAGGTTAAAGATTTCCATGAAATCTCTTCTTACAACCAGAACCGATCCGTTTGTCACAACGATAAAGATTATTAACCTAACTAGATTATTGTATTCGACCTTAAAATTTGCATTACCCACAACAGTCAACATATTCCCGTCGTAACCTGAAATTTTTCGTGTTTCGGGTGACAACTCTATATTACTGAAATGTTTACAAAATAATGTCTCCGGAATAACACAAACTGATGAACCTGAATCAATCATCGCTTCGAAGGATTTCCCATTTAATTTCAATTGTGCCTTGATTGCCTTAACAAAAGCTACATTTTCAATATTTTCATTATTACAATTCATAATTGATTTTACTGACCCGTTTTTACAAAATCTCTGTAAATGACCCAATTTACCGCAAGAATAACATTTAGCTTACTTAAACTTACAGTTATGAGTGTCATGATTTGATTTCCCACAAATCTTACACTTCTTTAGAGATGAACCGGTTTTAACTTGTTTATCCGACCTACATGAATCGGAACTATTCGACCGATAATAAAGTTTACGCGCCGGAGAAGCCGATCTTCCAAATCTCTTTACCGAATTTACTTCTCACGCCGGAGAAGCCGATCTTCCAAATTCCTTTACCGAATTTACTTCCAACTTCATCTTGATTGAATCGACCTGCGGACCTTTCGCGGTCACTGCAAGTTCAACTAGTTGATTAAAGTTTTGTTTAGGCCCTTCAACAAACAATTTTACCCGTACTGGACCCGGAAGTAGACCGATTGCAAACACGTCTACAAGATTATCCTCCAGCCTGTTTCCGAACTGACAGTATGAACTGAGTCCTCGGAGTCTGGCGGCGAAATCCCTAATCGATTCGTTATGATTCTGTTTAGCCTGGAAAAATGATTCCCGCTCTTGAAAAAGAGATCTACATTTACCACAATGTTTTTTTAGCAACTCAATTAATTTCTCAAACGTAACATCTGTGATTTTAATCGGGAAACATAAGTTGGACAGAAGAGTCAAGGTCTCCGTTTCAAGCGAGTTTATCAGATAAGCCTTTTTCTTAATCTCGGTAATGTCATCATGTAACACGAGAAACTGCTCTAATCTGAGTTGAAACACATCCCAATCTCCGTTTATGTGAGAGAACGGTGGAATTCTCGCCGATTCCATCTTCACAAAAGGAAAAAACAATAATCACGCAAAGCTACGACAACAATACTACCCCGGAAAAAATTACAAAAAAAAAAAACCCAGACAAATCCTCCACAAGAAAGAAAAGAAAAACCTAACTTAGAATTTGCGGTTGCAACGTCTCCAGGTTGTTTCCTCTTGATGAGTGAGTGAACTTCCTCGACACTAGCACTGTTTGCCTTGTATGAATGCCTTCCCTCGGCACTCTCTCGGAACTTCACCTTCGTGGAAAGGCTCTGTTGAGCCCCAAAAACGACCACCGCCTCTTGCTTCTGAGTACCCTTGGATAGTACTCCAGAACTCTGACTGTGGCTCCAGGAATAGCCAGAGATACCCTTGGTTTATTCTGCCGGTCCTTAATCTCGGTCAGACAAACCCAAAAAATACTCCGATGTTCCGTCACGGCTGAAGGTAGCCTTGAAAAAATTTCTCGGATGACTTAGCTCACCCCGCTTTGGTAATTTTTTTTTTTTTTAAATCCAATTTGTACTTTAAGAACGGTTTAAACCGGCTGCGCCAATTGTGATGTTCTTTTATTGTGGCCTTACTAGCCACGCCAATGATAATTAATATGTAAACGTAAGTTCTTCGTCCTTTATTGTAATGTACAATGGATTCAATGAGTAGTATATTATTTGTCTCGGTAGCGACTGATTATAACGGAAGTTAGAATGGATCTGGCAGCTGCCACAGACTAGAGCGCTGTTCCGGCTCGTAAGCCCTTTCGGCAACGTTCGGCGGACCCGAACATTTCCGAATTACTACATGGATATAATTGCATATATCACAGGAAACAACAGCAAAACGGCATTACTGTTAGATTAGTTCGCTTCTCACAGCGCAATGGAGTAGTTTTACGCGCAAAGTATTGGCTAAATTAAATAAAAAGGAAAAAAAAACAATTAATTTGTTTTCAAAAGTACAAAATTTTTTCATTGGGTTGACATCTATGTAAGATTGTAGTGAAATTTTTTTAATGAAGACTTGTGTTTATTATGTTTTACAATGCTTGGTATTGTTATTGTGTTGCATTCTAACCTTAACGTTTTATGCTATGAACAGTGGTTCATTTTTATACATGGCCATCTCTCCCGGCCGATTAAGGAGAGATGGCCGCATGAAAATTGTACCGAATTTGATAACATGTTCTCAAAATGCGGGCAAAATAAAAAAAACGAGAAGATTATTCAAAAAAATAATTTTAAATCAATATAAAGTACTGGCCATCTAGGGTGGTCATCTGTCCCGGCATGTCGGGAGAGATGGCCAATTGCCAATTTCCAAAAAATAATTTTTATAATTTTGTTTTGATAGATTGTTTTGTTGATTACTTTATGTTCACTCACAGCTAAATGATTTAAGTTTGTTTTACAATAAATAGTTTGTGAAATTTATGACTAGTTTAATTTTTATAGCATCTTACAAAAACTACGGCTATCTCCCCCGGACTTACCACATATAAATAAGGTATTTGCACATTTTAAAATGTTTGGTTAAAAACTTTCTGAGCTAGAGTGCACACAAATTCCAACAAAGTCGTTTCGAGAAAAATGCGTTTCAAGTTTACCACGCGGTTCGGCACAAACACCCTCATAATACCGGAACGAATTGATTTTTTTATTTAAAACTTTGGGAACTTAAATAGTTATAAGTACTAACAATTTATGAAATAAAAATTGAAAAAAAATATATTTTTGAGTCATCTATAACATGTATTTTTCCCCTAAGTCTGTAATCATATTATTTTAATAAATAAGAAAAAATACTATTTTTCTTTTTATGAGTTTTGGGAATATGGTAGAAGTGTAGCAGTAGGGGGTCTACCGAAATCAGTAAAATTATGAAAGGGGTCTACGAGAAAAATAAGTTTGGGAACCTCTGACCTAGACAAACCAGTGACCTATGGCTGGGGTGTTAGTTATCTAGTAAATGGTTCCCGGGACGGCGGTACACCTACCCACCTCCCAAATTGAGAGTGTGGGGGTTTTTTGGAGGAAAAAAAGGAGTACATATGGGTTTTGAGATCCATGTTGGAGTTTCGAGGAAAAATGGGGGCCGTCGAAATGAATGGAGCATTTAATATTATATAATCTTCTGGACTGACTTCCATAACTTCTTCAATATTCGCAAATTCATTTATGAGGTCATTTTAAATAAATTGAAACCAATTACTTTGCATACACCACTTTATTTACTCCAAATAAACAACATGTTTCAAAACCAATGGTTTCTTCGTCAGAAATACTAAATACTTAACTAAAAATAACGAAAGATAACTATTATAGAAAAATTACCGACAGACAAAAAACATTACAAATTGTGGTAATTAATTTGTTAAAGGTATTATAAAATACATTTATCTAAAATAATACACTTAAATTGCTTTAGAATATCTGGTAATTACATTTATTCGTTTTTAAACTTTTATAAATTAACACAAAATGATTTTTTATTTCTAAAATTTGTTGGCAAATTCAGAAAAATAATCATTATTTAAACACCTTAGATCAGGGATGGGCAAAGTACGGCCCGCGGGCCAGCTCCGGCCCGCAAAGGTATTTAATCCGGCCCGCCGACGATCTTTCAAAATTATAAGTAAACCTATTGTATACTATTAATTTAGAAGCATATAATTATGGCGGACTATTATAGCCAGCTGTATGAAGTAAATTATTTGAATTTGAAAAAGAAGCCATTTCTAGACTAGCCACGAAGTAAGTAGTTCATGTGTTGCGTTGCGATGCTAATTTGAAACTAGGTTTCAAGATTTTAAGTATATTCAGTCATCGCTTGATGTTTTTTCAATGTCGTTTAATGTGGACCCGGAGAATGTCCCTGCAGAATTGCAATAAGAAATTGTTGAAATGCAGTGCAGATTCCATGTAAAACAATTGTTCTTAAATTCCGAAAAATTTGATGTTTATAGAACACTGCCGAAAACTGAATGTCCAAAGATAATTGATCACGCCCAGAAAAAATTAGAGATGTTTGGGTCGTCGTATGTCTGCGAACAGACTTTTTCGACCATGAAATTGCGGAAAAACTCAGTCAATCGATTAATTGATGAGCACCTTTTCTCGCTGCTAAAGGTTACTTCGTCGCAGCTCAAACCTGCATTTGAAGACATTATGTCCAATAATCAAAAACAATTTCATATGTCTCCACACCAACCATAACAGGGCATTCAAATAAAAGTTAAATAATTGTAATCTGTAACTTATACTAGCGTTTGAAAGTTTTATAATTAAAATTTAGATTTTAAAACAAAATGCATTTTGGCTATACTCTTGGCCCTCCTCTGAAATTTTTTTAAATTTTCTGGCCCCCCATGAAAAAAGTTTGCCCACCACTGCCTTAGATGCTCCTTAACACTAGTATTAAAAGTCTTCCCAATATAAAAAAAAAATTATATGTATTGAATAATTATTTTGGCATAAAAAAAGGGTAAAAAAATTTGCACGCGAACACAACGGGTTTACAATTAGATAACTTAGAAATTAAAAAAAAGTGTTAATAGCCAATTAAATATTATTACTATCTATATGTTTTTAAAATAGCCATCCCATAAATCTATTTTCACATTAATACTCAAGTTCATTGTTAATATTTTGGTTGTTTAGAGAACTTGGTTTTTTTGTCTAAATTAATTAATAAAGGTTTTTAAACTATGAATATAACTATTATATAACATGAAATAATTTCTGTATATAATTTTTCATAATTGTATATAAAGATAACTTTAACTAAGCAAACAGTACTACGTGTATTGTTTTTTTTTGTCTATAGGCATATTAAATTTTATTCTAATGAAGAAACAATTGATTTTGAAAGATGATGATAATTTTTAAATGTTTATTCAATTGAACAAGTGGTGTATACAAAGTGACTTGTTTTCATCTAATTGACTTCAATAATTTTATTGGTGAATAGTGTTTACGATATTCTCAGATATGGTGGTTTGTTTAAGAATAGTTACATTGGATGATGACTTACCATAAATAGGGGGTTCATCGGTACGGCGAATCTGTCTTCAAAGAAAACTTCGTGCGCCAGTTCATCAGTATCATTGTCATCATCTTCACTGTATTCACTGTTGAGGCTCGAAACTGGAAAGACAAGAAACACTTTTTAGATAAAGCCATTTTTAAGCGATGTAAAATGATATATTTTATCGTTCATGAAAATGATAATACCAATAAATCTAAATGAAACATGAAAAAGAACAAGACACAGAAAAATACAAGGTTAATGTATTGCAAATGGGATGTTCAATGATATATTACATCAATGAGAATAACCTTCAAAAGATATATTGAAAGAGAGTTATTCTAACAAAAAAAATATTTATGTAGACTTTCTGAAGTATATATATACAATAGGTGTCCCATATAAATATAAAACCGGTTATCCGAGACACTATCTAGGTTACAAACCAGTTCTTAGAACATTTGCCTAAAATTAAACAGGGAGCTGTTAAAAACAAGGCAAAAAATTTGTAAGATGATTAGCGAAGATAATATTATTAAATTAATTTTTTTTGTATGTATTATAAAGTATTGACAAAAATGACTTTAACATTGAGAGGCCTGGGTCCGTGTCCCGGATGCGATCGTTAGCTTTTTATCGGTCTATGTTTTGTTCTTGTTCGTACTTCGTTTAGATTTGTTAGTATTATATTCTTCATCAACGATATATTAAATGGATGGGAATAATCTTGAAAAGACATTATTAAATGTGTAGTGTAAAGTGTGAAAGATGTATACTGTGCATGGTAAATGATGAATTTACAGTGTATCATGGACACCTTACTAAGAGAACCTACGCTAATTAAAATGTGAGGTAGTTGATATTTAGCAGAGTTCATTGGCAGGTTAGGTTAGGGTAGTTTAGGCAGTATGTTTACAAAATGCTACAAGATTTAAAGAGCAAAAGTCACACGAAAGTCGGATATTATGTTCGATATTATAGTTTATTGAACTTATTATCTCAGTACAGTTAGAGAAACAGAAAGTTAATATTGAATGAAGACATTATTACTTTAAAAAAAGACATCTACCTATAAGACACATATATGTGTATATGTACAGGGTATGTATTAAGTGACGTAATTTACTTATTTTAACCAGTGAATCCTGACGTTATTTGGAGTAAAAAACGTAAACAAAATTAATGAATTTTTGTTTTAAAAATAAAATCTACATGTCGGCATTGGTCGACCAGTCGAATAACGGCCCAATACCCGCTCATCTCTTATTGTCCAATACCTATTGATTTTTTAGAATTTTAGTTTTAAAAAAAAATCTCGAAAATGTCACCGGAGACCAAAATTTGATTGATATTTGTATAGTGTAACAAGTACCTAATATTATATAACTGATTATAAATTTCTAATTCAGTAAAGCAGAAATTCATTGACTTAAATGTATCGTCGTAAAAGCTAACAGCAGAGATAGTACTTTCGCCGAATGATGCATTGAGGTCTTCATCAATAGGCTCGTCTTCCGTTTCTGGGGATTCATCAGGATGGTCAATTGTCATTGCTCTGGCTTCCGGAAGGTCATCTGTTATTGCTGCATTTTCGTTGGTGGAATCAGGATTGTCTTTTGCCATTATCCTGGCCCGATCTGCGAACATCATCACGTACCATAGTGGAAAGGTATCCCTGCAATTGTTGTTGAAGTTCATTTTGTTAACTTGTTTATTTCCCACGTCAGAAACAAATATAACACTCACGAAATTAAACAATTTCAATAAAAAGGGTGTTAAGCTTAAAGCTATTTTCTGAATAGAACAGCTTCTTCAAACTGTAGATTTAGTTGGATATTAAAAAGAACTTTTGGCACAATTTCGAATGATCAGAATAAACTGTCAAATTACGAGGGTTGCTTAAGTAACGACTTTGATACTTGTCAGAGAGGTAATGATCTAAATATTCTATGTTTTGGACTATTTATACCGGTTTCAATTTTTAAAATCCACCAGTATGCGAATTAATGGAACAATTAATCCGCTCGACACAATTTGGGGAAGTTTGGATTTTACCACCCTTAATAACTTGAACGCATACTTTCTATGACTCATTTTCCTGTTAATGTGTTTAAAAAACTAAGCTCGTTCCAATAAGAAAGTGACCAGGAGTGAGGGGATTTAGGTCTTTGGGGTCATTGGACAGCGGACAGAGGGGACGGGAATTCAAGCATGATTCAATTTGACATAATACAGTGCTAAATTCCTCATATGTTAATAGTGAAGCATTTGTTCCCCTTTTCAAATGAAATTTTACTGATTTGACCCCTGCTTCCCGAAGTCCATCAAAGTGCGGAGACCTTGCTGGTATGAATTTCCACTGAATAGATAAATTGGCTAAGTATATATCGATTTTTTCATTTGATTTTTCCAAAAATTCATAGATTTTCCTTAATTCATTATTCGCCCCCCTAAAGTTAGTGGCGTTATCTGAAAACATTTTACTGGGTTTCCCTTTTCGCGAAATAAAACGTTTAAACGTATTTAGGAAGCTATCAGTGCTTAAAGACATTACTACTTCTAAATGTATCGCTTTGGACACCATACATATAAATAGACATATATAAGATTTTACGCTGTGAGTCTTACGGCTAACACCAGATTTAATCATAATGGGTCCGCAGTAGTCTACTCCGGAAAATTGAAATGACGACATTCCGTTATTCGTTCGGCCGGTAGGTCCGCCATCAGTTGTTGTTCTGTTTTCGGGTTACATCTAAAACATATAATACAGTATTTCAGAATCTTTTTAATTAAGTTTTTACCCATAATTGGCCAGTATTTCATTCTTATTAACGCTAACAATGCCTGCGTTCCTACATGTAAATATGAATAATGGTAGTGCCTGACAATAAGCTCACTTAGCTTATAATGTGAAGATAGTACTATGGGGTGTTGTTGACTTTCCGATATCATTTTTCCGTTGGACAACCTACCCCCCACCCGTATTAAATCCTTAAACAAATAAAGATTTAATGACTTCAACCTACTACTGGGAATGCAAAACATTGTGCGCGAGATATCAATATGTGAAGCGAATTTTCCAATTCGTAAACAGTTAGCACTCCGCCACGCCTTGACAAAGAATTTCTGTAATTAAAAATAAATCGTAAAATATAAGCTGTCACGCTTTGCAATTTGGTTAAGCAAGAGTATCTGGAAAATATTTCCCAATCCTGTTTTACTACTGAAATTAAAGTTAGTTTTAATCTTTCTTCTGGCAGATCCAACGGCGTAACTTCACTGCTGGTAATCAGGTAATCGCCTGAAGTCAACCAGGTGGGTCCATGCCACCAAATGTCAGACTTTAGTAGTTGCGACACCTTAGCGCCTCTGGATAAAACGTCCGCCGCATTACCCTCCGATCTTACGTGTTTCCATTGTGCGGGTTGACTGGACTCCTGGATTTCAGCTACCCTATTGGCCACAAATGTGTTCCACCTTGCTGGCTGTCCACGAATCCAGAATAGCATTATCAGGGAATCGCACCAGTAGGTTGTATCTATTTCATTTTAGTTCATAGCTATTTTGGCATAGTTTACTAACTTTGTGAGTAAAACAGCACCACAAAGCTCCAGTTTTGATAGTGATATGCTTTTCAACGGTGCCACCCTTGATTTTGATATGGCTAAATTAGAAGTTGTGTTTCCCGATTCATCAGTAGACACTATATATATACAAGCTGCATAGGCCTTTTCTGACGAGTCACAAAATCCATGCAGATGCAGTTTAACTTGATGTTTGCAAATTACCTTTGTGGGTATTTTTAAACTATTCAAAAAAGGTAATTCATTTATATACGAATTCCATGCATTCATCTGGTCTGATGGAACATCTTCGTCCCACTGAATCTTAGTTTGCCACAAACATTGCATTATCAATTTTGCGACTAAAGTTGTTGGGCCTATCAGTCCCAATGGGTCAAAGGTAGAGGCGATACATGATAGCATTTGGCGTTTGCTTTTAACGCACGTTTCTAAGGGCTCTACAATGTACTAAAAATAGTCTTGCTGGTTATTCCACGACAACCCTAAAATTTTCTTTTCTTTGGGGTTATCAGTAATAATCATATCTGTATCACTCTCTGGTTTCGAACTTATAGAGGGTAAATTTGATCGCCATTTTCGTAAATTCATGCCAGCAGATGCCAAAATGCTGCTTAACTGATGCTTAATAGTGAGACAATCTGCCTCATTTTCATCGCCAGTTATCCAAATCATCCATATAAAAGTTGTATTTTAGGATTCGACTGACCTTTCTGTATGCTTTCTGATTTTCCGTTCCTAACTGCTCCAAGCATCTGATAGATAGCCAGAAAGGATGATGGTCCCAAACCGTAGGTGACAGTATTGAGTTGATAGTGTCGGATTTCTTCTTCCGGAGAGTCCCTCCAGACTATGCGCTGCAAATCTCTATCCTCCGGCTGCACCAATATTTGACCAAACATAAGACCAGCCTTTAATTCAGACACACACCAGCACAAACCCGATCCCGAAATCAAGTACACCTAGCATCATCTACCCACACTATTAACTCATCACAATATATTGCATATAGACAATACAATGCATTACCTCATGAAATAAAGCAACCAGTAGCTAACAAAAAAATATTAGTTTTTTTTTTTTTTACAGTGAATATCTCACAAGAATCTCAACTGCTCCCGTCTGGAGCCAGTGAGACTATGGCATCCCCAATTGGGGTATGTTGTGAGGCTGAAGGTAGTGGGTAGGGGAAGGAGGTGGGGAAGAGGAAGGTTGGGAAGTACCTGACTGTTCAGATCTGGTCACTAAACACGGCTAAAGCCATTTTCAAGCAACGTTTCAATTCTGAATGGTGGTCTTACACCAGGGCGATACTGATAGTATCTTCCTCTCTGGAACATGCCGCAAATATACTATATATTATTTTAAATGAATTAATTGTGAAATAACACAAATTAATCAAATAAAATTTATTTGCGCATGCCGGGTTTGAACCCGCGACCTCAGGATTGTGAGTCAAGAGTCTTACCCACTGGACTACGGAGGTCGTCGTAGTTAAAACGCTTAAAGAATATTTCCTGAAAATGTTTTTAAAACAGTGAAAATGTTTTTCGTACGTTTGTTTTTTTATGTTTTATGGAAATCTCTCAGTATTTCTAAAATCTCTATTCTTGACAATGCATTTTTTTTCCTTTTCAATATGTTGTATTTTTTAAACGTGTAATATCTGTGTAAAATGTACTTATATGTGTCTGTCCTTCCCGTAATGAGTTTTTTTCTCAACTCACTGGGAATAATGTGTTACTTACCATGTTTTTGTAATACATTATACTTAAAGAAATAAATCTAAATGAAAAACAGAACAAGACACAGAATAATAAAATGTAACAGTCACAACTGATGACTGGGAATCTAAGGATCCAAGGATCTTTGCATTACCGGACTCGGCCATTGGGACCTAATTCTCTTATGTAATTTTTGTCTAATCATATTACAAATTCAGAATTCTAATACCTTCAACAAATTTATCCCACATTTGTAACCTGGATTGTTTTTTCTGTGCTTTTCTGCTTCATGTTACGTTTAGATTTATTAGTATTGTCGTTTTCTTCAATGATTAACATTTTATTGATGGGTGTAGCCTTCAAAAATTATCGCAATGAAACAAAAACAACAAATATAATAATAATTAATAAGTATTTTATTCAAATGTACATAATGCAACAATATTAAATCTGTTTTATACAAGTCAGTTCATTATAAAATAAGTTGTCAAATAATACACATTAAAAAATAGTTTCTACAGCAATATTTACATGTTCATGAGACAAGTTCAAACATATGTACATAATTTAATATTATGATCCTAATAGTACTATATTAAATAAATTGTACACGTTCATGAGTCTAAGTTCAGATATACCTACATAAATTTAACATTAAAATCCTAGTAGTACAATATTATACAATATTTACATGTCCTGAGTCTAAGTTATATTAAGTCTAAGATATACCTACATAAGTTAATATGATGGTCCTAGTAGTAAACAACAATTCTTCAGCAATATTTAACTGTTCATGAATATTTATTCAGTTATACATATATTATATAATTTAATACTATGTTACTAGTAGTACTATATTATACAATACGTGCATAAGTAAATATAAACATCTAAAGATCGTCAAAGTAGTCAATATAAATATAGTAAGCTGTAATGTATTATTTTGGTTCGGATGTTTTTCCTTCCTGCAAATCGTCGAAGAATCTGTTATATTCACTGTCGGCAGAAGCGTCAGAGATGTCCATGTCAGCACTGCCTTGGCTCTGGTCATCTGAAGATTGGCTTTCTGCATCATCTTCGTTTTCGGTGGAATAATTCTAGAGAAAAAAAGAAATATTAGTTTTTGGAATGTGTAAGAAGTGCAAAGGGAAATAAAAAAGTTTATTTGAAGGTAGCCCAGAAAAAAGGCACGGGTTTTAAGATCGTCCTTGGTGAGGGAACAAAACTGCGCTAAACAAATCATCCAAGTATTATTGTTATAGGTCATATGCATGAAAGTATAGCCTAAAACCTAATGTATATAAGCAAGCTAGCCAGTTAGTACAACCTAAAGTCACTTAGATAATGTATGATTATTTCATGCAATGTTGCGCAAAGCATCAATTCATTCAAGTCTGAAACTTCAGCGAATATATAAGTACACGTAATTATTGATAATTTTATCTTCAGTGACTTAAGTGTTATGTGGTGATTTTTAATAAAATAGCGCAGTAAAATATAGAAAAGGGTTTTCATGGCTGACTTTTTTAATAATATAAACATTTGTAATTATTGATAATTTTAGTTTCAGTGACTTTAGATAAGTATGCTGATAAAATGATATGATACAATAAATAAATAAAATGATAAAGCCTGGTATGTAAATTTTGCGCAGCACCCTTAAGGTGATTTTAAATAAAACAGCGCAGTAAATGATAGGAAATTGCTTTCAGGGTTGACTTTGAACATTGAACTATTTAACAGTGTTGAACCAAAACCTCCTAGATCACAAGGCCGGGACACTCATCAAAATCAACCTCCTATTATTTAAGGGATCCCATAAAAAATCCCATTTTATTTTTTATTTTTTCATTTATTCTTTTATATTAAATTATTAAAAAATATTTTAGTTATAAAAAAAATATTTTTTTTGAGGTTATAATATAAGTTAGAAGGCTGATTGGATTCAGTGTCCCAGCCTTGTGATCTAGGAGGTTTTGGTTGAACAGTTATGTAGTTAAATGAAAACAAATCACTTTGTAAAACGCCACTTAATTAATCAAAATTATCAATTTAATTATTTTTTTAATTTTGATCAAATAAGTGGCGTTCTAAAGTGATTTGTTTTAATTCAATTCAGATAACGCCACGAAGTGAATTTGCAAAGATTGAAGAAGTTTAGCTAATAGTTTGGAAGTATTTTTCATAAATGTTATATTGAATGATGATGACGCTTACCAAATTTCCGGGATTCATAAACAATGCGTGGTCTTCGATAATTTCAGCAACCATTTGTTCAGCACCATCACTCCAGTCACTGCTGAAGCTCGAGTCTGGAAGAATAGTAAACATAATTAGAAAAGTTTGTCAAGCAAACGTTCAACTGAAATTAGGGGTAAATAATGGGGGTTCTGAAAGTCAAGTAAAAAATTAACGTTGTAGTAAGAAGGTTCATTTTTGAGTGTATATGAGTTTTTTTTAAAATTATGTTTGTTCATGTGAAAATATCGTCGCTTATATTATAACATCGTGAATCTAATTGTACACAGGTTTTTAGAAGGAACACAAAACCGTTCAGTTTATTAAAAAAAAAACAGCATGTCTTTGAAAAAAGGGTCGACTGATTTAGGGATCTGTTATTCGTAGAAGTAAGTTTTTTTCCTTAAAAACGCATGTTTTTTATTTTAAATGACATTCGCCGTATAACACGCAAAAAAGGCAGAGAAATAATGAGATATGCGTTTTTCTAATGCGAACAATATATAATATTTACAAACAAAGACAAAAATTCATAAGAGCAAAAAAAATCAATTATTACTGAATAAAACTTTTGTATATCTATATATTTACGGCTAATCAATAGTAGTGCCAATTATTTTGTTACAAAACTTTGTATAAAAGGAGCGGTGATTGGTCGAAACATTTTTGGTCGATTCAAATCATGGCGCATGCAATATTTGCAATAATACAATAAAAGGGTGACCGGACAACTCAGAATGAAACCAACTCAGAAGCACCTCAGAAGTGATAATAAAAAAAAGAGTGATGATAAAAAAATTGGTTAAATAAGGTTAGGGTTACCGGCTATTTTAAAATTATTTTTCATAGCTTTTAATGACCTTTCTGAGATGTTTCTGAGTTGGTTTCATTCTGAGTTGGCATGGAACCGTTTTGAGATACGCGGTGTAATAATGTAAAGGACGATGTGTGACATAAAATTCCAGTTAATAGTAATAAACTTTCTTACCTCCTAAAAACATGCTGCTGTGTGCGGAGAGGGTGCTTTCTCCGAAAGATTCATTCTGATCTTCATCAGACTGGCCTTCTTCCATTGCTCTGGCCTGTTCAGCAGCGAACAGCAGCGCAGACCAGACTCGGCTGGTATCTCTCTCGTTATTGAAACTCATTCTAAACTTTGTACTTTACACCTCAGAAATAAGCACAACTATGACTCAATTAAGTAAACGATCGCTTTAAATTGAGCCAATTGATCGGAAGAACGTCGATTTTTAAATTTCAAGCAAATCACTCAGAAACAATATTCCTCCTGAATTATTTATCACATTAATGTCTTGTAAAATCACGAGGGTTGCAGTGGTAACGTCTTTGTTGCTCTCCAAAGTGGTAATGTTTAATTAATTTTTTTTTTGACTATTTATACGGTTTTCGATCGAAGCTGCATCTTAAAAATCGCATTAGTGAAATACTTAATCCGCCCGGACTACTTTGGGAAGTTTATTCTTAACGACCCCTAATGACATGACTGACTCGCGTACTTGCCCGTGAATCATTTTATTGTTAAATTAGTTAAATAGATTTAAATATATTAGTCATTATCTTTTAAAAACAAATCAATTGGTTTTCTTATTAGCGTTATTTTAATTTTAATACATTTTAAATAGGTATTCAATGACTTACTTCAGTTCAAAGAGACGTTTAAATTTATTCCTTTGTTTAACAACCTAATTTTGATAATAATGTTAATATTTGGATGGTTTGCATAGCGATATTTTGTGTGAAAAATCACTTTAAGGGTGCTCTACAATATTTTAACTGTATATAAAAGACATTATTAATATTAAAAATATTAAATAATCGTTTACAAGGGAACCGAAAAAAAATATCTACGATTTCATGGAAAAATATCACCTAAAATTTCAAACGCCCTGGAAACCATTCATTGAATAACCAACACCTCTGCTAAAGGTTACCCCAAGTGGTTTGGCAGGAGAATCCCGATTCGTGGGGTGAGGTTTGTCTAGGTCTTGGCCACGAATGCATTTGCCCACCTACTGCATGGTGGGCCGGATCTGGAAACCTAATCCAAACCTCTCTAGTCGGTAACTCGACCCATCGCCTTGTACCGCAGTTGGAGGGATGGATTCATACGTCCGTCACTCATGAACACATTGACCCCCAGTCCCTTCGCAGATTTTCCTCCATTTATTTACTCTAAAAGACCGCCACACAGCATCCTTAAAGATAAAAGAGGTCCTGAGGGTTTTTTTCCTCAGAGCCTTCCGTCTGGAGCTAATGTAAAAAAATCCTCACCATCATTAAACATTGCCCCTTTATTGGTGGGTGAAGAATAAAAGAGTATGTATGAGACGATGCTTGAATGTAAATGAAGCTAGAATTGTGAGCCAAATATACTCTCTTCCTACCTTTGCGGAAAATGACATGATATTTATGCTATGCCAGGTTTCGCTAAAAACTATACGTACGTTCGTTGATGTCTCGTGCGTCCATGATAGACATTTTAGTCACACTTATTATATTAACCCACTCCGCTCCACCACCTTTCCTCTCCCCATACCACTCTCCCCCTTCCCCCGTACCGCGAACCTCCTTCCCGAGTTCCCCTCCCCCCTCCCTGTTTCCTCTCCCCCGAACCCCCTACCCGAGTTCCCCTCCCCCTCCCACATTCCATACATTCGTTCCCGGCACATTCAGTTTTCAAACAGCTCGCGTGCCACCTATTGCAATTTTTAATACAAATTTCATAATGCCAGAACTCACCAGCAGTTTTACACAAACCTTGTCCTGACAATAACGAACACAACAAAAAAAGAATTATCTAATTTGGTGCAGTCGTTTGGAAGTTATGCGCGTACATACATTTTGGCGATTCATTTTTATTTATATAGATAGATAGATAGATTTATATAGATATAGATTATTTATATAGATTTATTAACCTTAACCCTTTGACTGCTGCCGTGGTCAAGTGGTTAAGATCCTCGGTTTCAAATCCTGTCGTGCGCAGAAAAAAACATTTTAATAATTCAAGTTATTTCATACATGATTATTTGTGGATAATATGTGGAATATTTTCGGGGTTTGCGGCACGTTCAAAAGTGAAAGATGCTTTGATTTTGGTGAAAGTAAACCTTTCGGTATATATTTGATCAGCGAGGAACTTCCCCGCTCTCCACACCCCCACCTCCTTCCCCTCTCCTAGCCATCAATCGCATAACATATCCCTGGAGATGCAATAGTTCCACTGCCTCCAAACGGTTGGAGGACAGTTGCGCAATGTGTACTTTTTTTAGCCCGAAAGAATAAACTAATTTAATATTTTATCATGATTTATTTTAGTTCATTATCATTACAGCATTACAGTATCCGTAGATTACAGTTACATTTGCCCTGATGATGGACAATTGGAATCTGTAACGCTGTCTGAAACCTTGGCTAAAGAAGGACGAAGCGCAACGCGGCACAATAAACCAAAAGTAAATCTCAATAAAACTTTTGGCCGTGAAAATCTCAAATCATGTTCAAATTATATATTTGGCTTAATTCTACGAAGCCAATCGTTTATTAAGTTTCCGAATCATTTTAATTATATTCAATTAACAGATTGAACAAAACAATTATGTGTACTCGTAAATATTCTGAGTAATCGAACGATTTCGGATAATCCATTATTTTAATATTTACTGAGTGGGGTTTAATTAGTTAATATGATACCCTTACGAAGTTTCATATTAAAAACCTTTTAATGTGTTTATTTCCCTTATTACTAATGCTAATGAAGGTAATCGAATTAGCAGATAGGTTGGTACTTGAAAAACCAAGAGGGTATTACCAGAGAAAACCGATACCCTTACGAAGTTTCATATTAAAAACCTTTTAATGTGTTTATTTCCCTTATTACTAATGCTAATGAAGGTAATCGAATTAGCAGATAGGTTGGTACTTGAAAAACCAAGAGGGTATTACCAGAGAAAACCAGAAATATGTCATTTTTAAATCAGATTTTAGACGTATTGACTCTTTTCCACAAAAAATTATAAATGGATTTCAAAAGATTGTTCTTTTATCTAGCATTCGCATGTTTTAAATTTTGAGAAAAAATGTTTATTTTTAGTATAATAAGGTTATACCATAGGACGTAGGCAGTTTTTCAATTTTCAAAAATTTGTTTTATACCACACCCATTTCAAATCATATAATCGTGCAGTAAAATAAATCAATACATTATCTGAGTATTGCATGTTTTAGAATTTTAATTTTAGTTTAAATAAAATCATTAAAAAATATATACGTACATGTTTTTCTTGGCGAAAATTGGTCCGTTTGTGTATTTATTTGCGCACTTACATACTAATATATTTAAAAAATTTTTAACATTCTTATTTAACTTATACATTATTGAAAAATGATAAATACCTACATATAATCAAAAAATAATTACAAAAAGTACATTATTTTAATAGTTTTTCATCACTCCTTTCAGCGTTTTTGGATGTAGGTATAAATTAAAGCAAATTTGGAATGAAATAAAATCGATATTGAGTTATAATTTTAAAAAGCTGGTACGGAGAATAATTAATCTTTCTCATTGTAACCGCCCTGCACGATTGTAAGAACAACTTTCGACGAAATGTGGATTTTCGTCCGCTGGTTGGTTAAACGCTCTTAAATAAACGTTAACACCTTATTTGGGAATTGACACTATGAAATATCCGATTATTTATTATATTTTTTTAAGTATCTACCTAAATTGGCGAATAGTACTTTGGTACTAATTTAGTGAAAATTTAATGATATTTCCAAAAAGAATATAATTTTCAGCTCTTTGGTGATGAACTTCATTAGCGATTTAGTATAGTTATGGTTAAACTAAATGTATATTTTATGGGTGCACTTGGCATCAAATCCAAAAATATGTTTTTTACAAAAAGGGCCGCGCAGCCGTTCTACTGGGTTACTTTTTAACATCGGTCGAATAAAGGCGATCATTTTGATACTAGGGCATTTTCGTCAAAGCTTTTACGTGTTTTTTGGCAATTCTCACTGCTTGAATATATTCTCGTATTTTAGAATATTGGTAAGTTACATATTTTTAGAATATAAATTATTTAATTTACTTTATGTAGTCAGATGCCACGAACGGTGACCCGACAGTAGTTCCGCCGACTGTTGCTACCCTCTATCTGGTGCAATACTCAAATTACCCATAAACACCACCAATTCCATTAAAATGCAGAAAAACATGTAGTGATGAACAAAAAAAATGTATTCTGGGTTACTAGTAGGAAATTTTAAAATGTCATTACTGGACCGTTATACATCCGGGTAATGTATTATATTTAAGATGTTTGAATGTATTTATGTACATTATATGAAACATCGCTTTTACATATGAAATTGGCGTTTTGCCGTACTGGCAACTTTGATCTCAAATATCTTGTCTTGGGTTAGGAATCTCAAATTCAAATTTATACAGCTATTTACTCATGTATTTGTGTTTCGAAAATTATAATTCATTTGTTTTTTTCCTTAACTGTTTTTTTTTCTTTGCGTCACTTAGTTTACAAAATGGAAAACTTGAAATATCGCGTTATTTACGAGTACGAGTTCCACCGTGGCACCAGTGCTGCAGAAACGGCTCGAAGGATTAATGATGAAAGAAAACACAGTGCGTTTTTGGTTTCAAGGTTTTCGTTCTGGAAATTTCGACCTGCAGAATAAGCCCCGTGGACGGCCGGAGACCAAAATTGATAATGAAGAATTGAAAGCTATCCATCGCAAACCACGTCCGAGTTATCTGCTGGCTGCGGTGTTATAGTCGAGCAGATACGAAATGCACTCCCAAAATCTCACACAGGGATTAACATACAGTAAAAACTCCGAAAAACACAAACTCGAAAGGCACTCCACAATTATATTATTATTTTTATATTTTTCATTTCTTATTATTTATACGTCCCTCGATTCCTATTTTCGAAAATACATTAAACTGGATTCTAAAAACAATATTTCAGACGATACCTAATAATTACACGCTGCGAAACAAAATTTAGAAATTACAATGGCGGTTATTCCCGTGAATTAGGCGCCTAAATCCTTTGGAAATTTCATTGTTATTTATATCATGCTACATACTATAAAAGCAAATAATTAATGATTCCACATTCAGTAATAAGTACTGTATTGACTTCATAAGATCAAAAACCAGTCCATTACTTTATTTTCGATTTAATACCTATACTTTATTAATGTCATTTTGACTCCGTTTATTTTATCGGTGTGATTGTAATTACATATTGTGTATTCTAATATCAACGATACGAATTGCAGGCAGGTGAAAAAACGATAGTTTATAATGTTATCAAGTTTTTCCAAAAAATCCATGACAATCCAGAATACATCAAAACATTCCAATAACCCACTATGGACAATATCACACTCTTATAAATCTTAACAAAGTTCTGGTGGATAAAATATTTGTTTTGGATCTCATGAGTCATTGCGATCTATGATATTGGTTTAAAATTCAAAATACGCAAAGATGGAAGAAAGTATTTAATGGGAAGATTAGACATTGCTACGGCGCGTGTAGACTTTTTGAGAAAAATGAATCAAAATGAAAATGAAATAGCGACGGATGGCAAATAGTCTATTTGGACGAGACTTGGGTGAATCAAAATCACTCGATTCCATACATGTGGCAAAATGGTGAGGGCAGTGGGGGTTAAAAATGGCAGTTGGAAAAGGAAGCCGGCTGATCATTTTGCATTGTGGTTCAGCAAAAACGGGTTTATCACGGGGAGTAAATTTATATTTCGTACGAAAAAGGTTATGTCGAATACAGATTAACATTCCAAAATGAATTCCAAAGTCTTCAAAAATTGGTTTGAAAATCAGTTTGTAACATTCCTCGAAGAACCCTCTGTAATTGGAATGTAAAATAAATATTTTTTAATCACAAATAAAAATTTATCGATGTAACAAGTTCATTGTATTGTAAAAAGTATGTTGTTTTATGTTGATGTGCACATTTAGGTATTTTTGTCTTTAAAAAAATATATTTGTAAAATCCCAGCCGGGGGTAAAAATCAAATATTATTAAAATTTAAATATCTCATAAATTGGTTACCGCTTTATTAATTAGCATCTGATAAAAAACTGTCTAAGAAATTTCTTGATTCTGAAATATATCCGTAATATGAGTTACTGGATACCTTGTAGGTATTTTTAAACACCTACGCATTTTCATTCAATCCTTATTCAGACTTAAATTCAGTCCCGAACATAATAAAAACATTTTGATTAGTAAAATTAATTTTAAGTCGTGAACCTTCTCGTGTTGCTTTACCTGTAAATTTTATTACTGACTTTGGACTTTGAACGTTCACTTAGTTTCTGTTTCACTATAGTGATAAAACTGCATTAATCCACTTGAAGCAAATTGGGAAGGTGAAAAAGCTTGAAAGGTGGGTACCTCACGAATTGAGTGAAGCAAATCAACAAATGCGCGTTAGAATGCTAGATCACATACTGCACAATAGACTGCTACCAAATTAGAGGAGCTTCAATTGGAATGTCTAAGACATCCACCGTACTCTCCGGACCTTGTCCCAACAGATTACCATTTTTTTCAAAATTTGGATAACTTCTTGCAAGGGAAAAAATTCGACTCCGATGGGGCAGTCCAAACCGCCTTCAAAGATTTTATTGATTCCCGTCCGAATGGTTTTTTTAGTAAAGGGATCGATGATGATGGTCGATGATCGATGACCTATGAGATGGCAAAAGTGCATAGATAGCAATTTTTATTTTTATTTTATTTATTTATTTGGGATACCAACAGTTTACATTAATAACAGAGCATATAGTAATTAAGTCACAATAATTGAACGATTTACAGGTTTCCACATAGTGTATATAGTTCCAGGTATTGTATACAAGTGTAGTGATTCCAGAGATATTTACAAATGAACAATTACATTTTAAGAACCGAGTTATTTAGGTAGGAATAGGGAGGGGGAAGGATGGGGGGATGGAGGGGGAAGGATCGGTTAAGTTGAGGTATATTAGTAAAAATATGCGTGACAAAAATTAAGAGAAAAAAAAGGAAGTTCATAGAGTGGTGGTTGTATTAGAGGGTATCTATAGTTATTGTTATTGTAGAGTATCGAGAGAGTGTCACATCCCTTTCCCCAATGTTAATGTTGTTGACGTTTGATATTTTCTTAATTATATTCATCAGGTTTTCATCATTTCTGTGAGGTATTCCCTTGAATTCTAAGTTTTGCAATCTTGCCCATTGGTCTCATTTATTTGATTCATCTGCAAGAGCGCGCACTTCCTTTCGTAGATATGTGACCTCCGTTTCCAGATTCTCGACTTTTTCTAAACGTTTTTCTAGTGTGTTTATTCTCTTCCCGAATGCTGCTACGTCCGTGCGACAGCTCTCCACCGAATTTTGAACTCTTGTACTTCTTCGCGTAGGACTTTTATGTCTTCGTGTAGAGTCTTGGACGACAGGTCACTCTGGATTCTTTTGATATCTGCCATGATTGTGCTGATATCCTGGTGACCGACAACAATGTTCGAGGACTTGCAGCAGCTGTACCACCAGGCAGATCTCAGTTCCAACTTCAGCTTTTTAAAGTTTTCTTCCGATACACCTCCACATTTGTAGTGGAAGTATTCTTTGCATGAAGAGCATTGTGGACCATGTGAAATTGTAGATTTGCAAACTCCGCAGCTATTCATGATCAATTAGTTGTTTATTATTTAAATTTAATTCGTTAATTCGCACCAACGCCTAATTGCCGCAATCCGTTGAGCATCAGCGGTCAATGATAACACTTTCCACCAATGATAGCACTAGGTGACGACACTTTCAACCAATGATGATTCAAATGTTTGCGTCTGCGCGTTTAGATTGTTATTGATTTCGGATATCTTTTTACTCGATAATTTTGATTTTCAATTCACAATACCGTAAAGCACTCACTATGATACAAAAAATAACTGGTTTAAAATGTCAAACACCAGGTGATTTATACAAGGCGACACTTTCTGTTGTGTTTGTTCGCAAAACTGATCTTGTTTATGTAAATTAATACGGAGCGTATTTCACTATTATACACTGTTTGATACGTAGGTAGGTTCTTAGCAATGGTACATACTTTGTTTAAATAAATATATTATATTAAAAGAAAATCGACTTTATGTTCCTCCCATACAAAACGCCAATTTCACATATAAGGACCTAATATTTATCTCATTTGCACAAAGTCACGCGAACAATACCGCGCCGCTCCGCTAGGATTATTTATTTATTTATTTATTGTAAGAAACAAACAGCAGTTTTATACAGGATGTTAAAAATGAAGCGGTTAAAAATGAGGTAAGCCAAAACAGTTTCTTATGCTAATGGTTATTATCATATAATACAAAATTTTAATTGGTTATAACCATTACATGAAAATGAAATTAACAAAAATATATAAATGTAAGTATATTAGAAGGAAGAAGGAATAGGAAAGGGCAAGAGGCAGAGGAAGATGGGATGGGGACAGGAGATGCTCATGCTGTACCTTTTCTATAGCTGTGCATTAATTTAATTCACATTTGTGGTCGTACGCTTGACTTCGTATCGGTATTTCACAAGAGTATTACTAAGAAAATCGATATTGTTAAATTGCGTGTTATATTGCGCGCATATGCGGGGGATTGGAGAATTTTTTCTAAGGTTGGTTCTGTACGCGGGCAAATGAAAAAAATGGTTTAGTCTGGTTGGTCTTGCAGGTATGTGAATTCTTAAATAATTTACGAGTTCAGGAGAGTCCAGGCCGTTATTCAGAATTTTGTATAAAAATATTTGATCAGATATTAATCTACGCGTTTGAAGTGTATGTATGCAAAAATTGATAGATTTGATTACTAAGTATATTTTTTTGTCATCTGCATAATATGCAAGGTAGTTAGCATGTAAAAAACATTTATAAATATCAAATATATACATTAAACAATAATGGTCCCAGCTGAGAACCTTGCGGTACGCCAGAGGGCACAGTAAAAAAGTTAGACTTAGTTCCCTCAACTGATACGCACTGTAGTCTTTTCTGCAGATATGAAGTTAGCCACCTAAGTAAGTCGCCATGGATTTCTAATTGGTGTAATTTTTTAATGAGGATAGAGTGATTAACTTTATCGAAAGCTTTCGAGTTATCTGTGTAGATGACATCTACTTGGTGTCCATTATCCATATTGTTTGTTAAGTATTCAGTAAATTTGACTATATAAGTTTGTTAGTACTGACCTTTTTTGTAAAAAACCATGTTGTTGATTTTGTATGCTGCGGACAATAGTTATATAAATTTGATCGTACACAATACGCTCAAAGAGTTTGCTAAATACTGTGAGTATTTAGATTGGGCGATAATTTGCAATGTTACTTTTTGAACCAGTTTTATGGATGGGGATTATAATGGCTTCTTTGAATTTTGTGGGAAATATTCCTTTTTTTAAAGACATGTTAAATAAGTTAGTTAAAGGATATGCAAGATTTTTGGCACATTTTGAGATAAAATATGGCGAGATACCATCACTGCCCGCACCCTTAGTAACATCCAATTTATTCAAGTATTTATTGACCAATGAGTTGTTTATTTGTACGTTCCCGATCGGGTTATCATTATTAACGCAGGTAGAATTATCTATATTACTGGGATCATCCCAGCTTACGTAAGTAGATTGGAAGTGTTTACAGAACAGTTGGCACACTTGATGAGCACCGGTGCCTGACTCGTCTTTTAGGTTCATGATTTGTGGTATGCCATTTGTCCTATTTTTGTTTTTAGCGTAATTCCAGATACTTTTATTGTTAGATGGAATACTAGACTCTAGACGTCTAGACTAGACTGAATTTATATATCAATGTTATCAATGTTACTTAAATCAGTGTATCAGTGTTAAAAGTTATGAAAAAAATGGAAAAATAGCCCATAACCTTACCTAAAGTAGCCTATTTAAAGAATTTAAAAAAAAAATTAATGAATTTCCAAGGGAGGTATTGAAGTTGCATGTTTCTGAGTTATCCGTTAACCCTTTTCACTAAAATTTACTACAAGTGTCTGTATAATATTATGATGCTTTGCTCAACTTACTACCTTACGTCCATAAAATATTATGATTTTTTACACAATCTCTGGAAATATTACATCAGCTTTTGAAATGCTGTAAATAAAATATAACACTGGTCAACAACGGTTTTGTTGCCCTTGATATGAAAGTGGTTCTAAATCATTTCATGACTACAATTTACGAAACTATGAGTGATTTTGGAATATTGCCTCTATTTTTTATGATTTTGGCATATCTTATATCATCAGCATATAGTTTAAAGTAAAGTCGCTCCCGTTATCTGTAGGTTTAGATCTTTTAAGCTACGCAACGGATTTTCACGCGGTTTTCACCAATAGATAGAGTGATTCATGGGGAAGGTTTTAAGGCATATAATTTGTAAAAGTTTTGTGTAAATTGGTTGAAATATATAATATATGTGGCAGCAGAGTGGAAGATACTATCAGTATCGCCCTGGTGTAAGACCACCATTCAGAATTGAAACGTTGCTTGAAAATGGCTTTAGCCATGTTTAGTGACCAGATCTGAATAGCCAGGTACTTCCCAACCTTCCTCTTCCCCACCACCTTCCCCTCCCCACTACCTTCAGCCTCACAACATACCCCAATTGGGGATGCCATAGTCTCACTGGCTCCAGACGGGAGCAGTTGAGATTCTTGTGCACTGTAAAAAAAAAATCCTTTTCTTCAAGATCTTGTGATATATTTAGAAAATCAAAACCAAAACACGTTGAAGCTGTATGCATCAGATGCTCTCGGAAATTAAAAAAAAAAAATCTACAATTTCAAGAGTCCACCGTAAAAAAAAAAAAAAAGCGGCAGCGGCTGCGGGCGATAGGCAGCGGGCTGGCAAGCGGGCGATCTGGATTTGATATGTATCAAATTAACAGATGCCGTTGGTTATAAAGGTTGGGTAATTGCGTTTTCAGTAGATGGCGTTGTGTTTCTTTAGTCACAGCAACGTGTGGTCGGGTCTGCTAGTTAAAAATAATTAACAGTGCAAGTTGCTCGTCAGAACTAGAGTTATTAATAGATGTTTAGTTTTTTGGTGAAATTCGCTTTCTGCGACATCACGTGACCCCCCCCCCCCCCGCAGGCCTCATGTGGAGAATCATCATACCTAACTTAATATGTAGTGGCGGAAGTATAATTTTTTCTCTACTTAACGACGGCTCATTTAGAACATTGGCTTTACCAACAGTTAAGGATTCTCCACATGAGACATGCAGGGGGGGGGGGGGTCACGTGATGTCGTAGAAAGCTAATTTCACCAAAAATAAGAATTAAACTAAACACCTGTTAATAACTCTAGTTCTGAAGAGCCAACTTACACTGCTAATTATTTTAAACTAGTAGACCCAATCATACGTTGCTGTGACTAACGAAACACAACGCCATCTACTGACAACACAATACCCAACCTTTATAACCAACGCCATCTGTTAATTTGCATACTTATTAAATCCAGATCGCCCGCTTACTAGCCCGCTTCTTATCGCCCTCAGCCAGCTGCCGCTGCCACCTGTATAATATATTTCAACCAATTTACACAAAACCTTGACAAATTATATGCCTTAAAACCTTCCTCATGAATCACTCTATCTATTGGTGAAAACAGCATAAAAATCCGTTGCATAGTGTTTCAGCTAGCGGCATGATAATTTACAGCAAATTTTGTTTATGCATTGACAATGATAATATTGTAATAGGTATTGGGATTTACTCACAGGAGAGTCTGGAAATGGTATCTTCCGAACACTTGCACTTGGTATTAACTTGTTCCAGTGAACAATTGCGATGCGAATCTTATTATTAATAAAAGTAAATAGAATTGTATTAACTTTCACGTGAATGGTAAATGATCGGCGTTTATAATGGTCTACAAACAAAATGCTTCTGAACTAGTTATACCTATTACACACATTGTAAATGTTAGCTTTGAGAATGGCTTATTCCCTGATCACTGCAAAAATGCCAAAATTATTCCTTTGTTTAAAGGAGGGGATAACACAGACGTCAATAACTATCGACCTATATCCCTGCTAAACACCTTATCAAAAATTATAGAGAAGTTAGCTAAAATTAGGTTGATGTCTTATGTAAAAAGATATGAAATTCTTTCAGATAATCAGTTTGGCTTTCGAGAGAACATGGGAACTAGTGATGCTGCATTAAAAATGATAACCACAGTCGTAGAAGCTCTGGATACTGGCAATAAAGCCATGGCTGTCTTCTTAGACTTGTCTAAGGCATTTGATACCGTATCCCACGGTTTACTATTAAAAAAACTCAGTTCAATGGGTATTGTTAATAAAGCTCTAGATTGATTCAGAACTTATCTTGAAAATAGAACACAAAGAGTAATGATTAATGATCATATTAGTTCAAACAAATCAATTGTATATGGTGTTCCTCAGGGTAGTGTTCTGGGTCCAATTTTATTTTTGTTATATATTAATGACCTCTGTAAACTGCCGTTTTCTGGTTCTTCAATTGTATTTGCAGATGACACTGTTTTAGTGTTTGCTGGTGATACTTGGGATGATACGTATGCTAAGTGCAAGGCAGGATTAAGGGCAGTCAAAAATTGGCTTGATCAAAACTTGTTTACCTTAAACATGAGCAAAACTAAATATATTACTTTTAGTATTTCTTCTGTAAATCAACCATCTTTGGACCGCTCTTTAAAAATACATTGTTGTGTACAGGAGTGTAATTGTCAATCTTTGGAAAGAGTAGACAATATCAAATATCTTGGCTTAATTATAGATAAAAATTTAAAATGGAACAATCATATTACTTGGATACGCTCCATAAATATATTTGTATCCATTTTCTTAATCAATTAATAATTTATGCTATGAGACCATGAGGGCGCCATCTATGTTTTTGTATTGTATTGAATTTACCTATGTGGCTTGAGATGCAGTATATTCATGCGTTTCCTTACCCTTGTGAATCAGGCAATTACTTCTGACGGGAGTGTCAGTAAAAGGCCAAGAGATGTCTCTCCTGGTCAGTCATAAGAATAATTCATCTAATACTTGAATTATTGTTGTACAAGATTTTTTGGCACGTATTATTAATATGCAAATTTATTCATTGTTGAAACTTCCTTGCTGTGCGAAACATCTGTTAAGATTATGCAATACCGCCTGGATATTTTTTTAATGAAAAGAAGTGTCTTTTGTGTTGGACATCGCCAATGAGCTGCATTCTCTGAGTGAGTATTGTTTTGTTTCACTTTGGTTGGAATTGCTGGGTCAACTGTTTTTGTGTCACATAGGGAAGAATTCAATTTTCGTTAATTTACATAGGGTAGTAACTCCCTCGTGTCAGGGGCTATTTACACGCCCCTACATTACTATATTAACAAAAAAAATAAGAAAGCTAGCCTATATCTTCAAGACTCTAAGAAATATATTGGACAAAATTACACTAAGAACTGTATACTATGCTCTTGTTCAATCAATGCTTTCATATAACGTTATTTGTTGGGGTTCTTGCCATAAGACTACTCTAGAGCCTTTAAATATTGCACAAAAATTAATTTTAAAAATAATGTTCAAGAAAAGTTTTATGTATTCATCACAGTTACTATATAGCGAAAGCAAAATTATGACAATAAGGCAGTTGTACATAATACAGGCTCTCTGTAAATTTTTCAACAACATTATCACTGCGAAAAGATCTCAACAAGTGCGCATCACTAGATTGGGCTCTTCTTTAATGTATCAGCCGGTACATACCAAAACATCCTTTGGACAAAGAAGTTTTTCATATAAAGCTCCGTTGCTTTATAATATGCTCAATGAAAAAATAAAAACTATTGGTACATTACATTTATTCAAGAAAATGGTCAAAATATGTATAATAACTGAGAATGATGGTTTTGGATTACCCATGTTGTCGCTTGTATCATAAATCATTCTGGAATTCAGCTATATTTCATACAATCGAAATTTAATAACTTAACTTATATATTATTATGTACTTTTAATTTGCTTATTGTTATAGTATCTAATTTGCTTATTGTTATGTTATCTTTAATTTGCTTATTGTTATATTTTTTGTAGGTTTATAATTATATTTTTATTTAGTTCATATGTATGTTTTTTGTTTAAATTACAATGTAAAACTGCAAATCTCGATACAGGAATGCCCTAGTGAGATATGCAGCTTATGTTTCTCATGTACTTCTTATTTTTTTTCAATAAATAAATAAATAAAAAATAAAATAAATATACATCCGGCTTGTACACTGCGTATCTCGGAACTATCGGTCGGTAGGTGGGAGGGGAAGCGGGGCAGACAGGATGGCACAATAATTATCACGGAACAATATTCTGGTTCCAAAATACACGCACAATAAATCGCTGAATGCAGCCAAATTCTAGTTGGCGCTAACACATAGTATAAAAGATCTAAGCGTACAGACAACGGGAGAGTCTTTACTTTAAACTATGTAATGATGATATAAGATATGCCAAAATCATAAAAACTAGAGCCAATTCAGTACTTTCATGCATATATCCGTAAACTGGGTACTTGAAAATATAAAAATCCGCAGAGATATCCAGGGCAACAAAAAAAAACTAAAACCAACTCTATGTACTTACCACCCATCTATTAAGTAAATGTAATAATTTAATTTTATTGCTACTGCATCTATATACTTACTTTTATGTAATGTGTATCTAAGTAACTGTTATGTTATTCATGTTCATTATGTAGGCTTATTATCATGCTATTTAAGTTTATTTATTTCTTTACCTCATTATATAATGGCACTACTCCCCAATTCAAACACGACACATTTTTTTTCTATTGAGTTGGGTAGTTTTTTTTTACATTAACTCCACACAGGAGGACCTGAGGAAAATGATTTCCCTCGGGGCCTATATCATCTGGGATGCTGTGTGGAGGGCCTTTTAAAGGAGAGGAAGAAATGAACATTGGTCTTGAAGAGACCCATGTTGTAGGAAGGAGGAAACACAGAGGCCGGCAAATCATTCCACAGCCGAGCTGTTGAACACAAGAACGAGTCGAAGAAACGACCCGTTCTCATGTGACAAATGTCAACCGTGTACAAAAGTTGGGCACGCGTTTGGCGTGTTTCCCGGCTATGCACCGGTGCCGAAGGGATCAATGATGCTAGTTCCTCGGAGCATCTTCCATTGTAATACCGGTAGAACAAGGATAGCATTCACACCCGACGCCTGTGCTCTAAAGATTGCAATCCGTCTGTTAAGATGGGAGAATCTATTAAACGGACCGCCCGTTTCTGCACAGAGTCGAGGGTATTTTTCAGGTATTTTGGAGCTCCAGACCAGAGGTGGCTGCCAAATTCAACCGTAGGGCGCACTTGTGATTTGTACAGGGTTAGTTGTGTACTATTAAAGTATCTACGGGCCCTGTACAGTACGCCCAGTTTTTGGGAGGCTAACTTTACTCTAGCTTCGATGGAGCCCCCATACCTGAGCTGGTCACTTAGGGTTACACCAAGCATATCAATGGAGGGCTTGTTCGGAAGAATGCTTCCGTTGAAAGATACTAGATTTTAATTTCGATCCCTTTTAGACGTAATCAGACAAGATTGGGTCTTTGAAACATTAAATTCAACGAGATTGTTTTTACCCCAAGAGAAAACACTCTCGAGGTAACCGTCCATTCTTTGCTTCAAAGCCCTCCAAACCGTTGGAGTTTGTGAGCCCTTTGGGGGCTTGTCAAACAAAAGCTATCATGGACTGTACTGTCATCCGCGTAACAGTGAATTGGTGCACATGACAAAAGGTCGTTGATGTGCAACAAAAACAAAGTCGGAGACAGAACCGATGTTGTTTGTTAAAAAGAAAAATTGTAAGTTTATATTTATGGTCTTAAGAAGCGATTTTTTTTTTAATCTGTTATTTGGAAGTATTTTAAATATTAAAATAAAAAAATTAAAAACCTCAGCACAGCTACTATAACCTAATATATGTACAATACTGCCGTAATGGGTGAAATCACAGTGTCCTCGTTGAGGGTCTCAATGGGGATACTGTGCTTCTAGTTATGAAGGCAAAATAACAATTTAAATCGCATTTTAAAAATATGCGAACACCTCACACAGGCTCTTCTGGTGAGGTGTACATAAAACATAACTACTTACTTAAGTTTTAACATTCCCTACAGTTGATCATTATATTACAATGTACCCACTATCTACCTACCATGTTTTACATTAAGAACTTTTTTATATTTTATTTTATTTATTTAATACATGAATTATCGAAAGTACATATAGTTTTTTTGTGATATTTCACCTCCATGCTAGGGATGACCCTGTGTTATAGCGGGTGAAGTTAACTTCTACTTTTCATTTATATTATACTTGTAAACTATATTTACGCGTACAAATCATCATTATCTTCATTATATATTAGCCATACACTACAGAAATATCGATTAGAAGTAACACGTACGATCGAAAATTAATACGAGTGTGAAAAGGATCCGGAGCATCTCCTATCCTCCTCCTTTATTCCCCTTCCTCTCCTCCTCACCTCAAATTAATTTTAATATGTAATAAAACTCTATCTCCAATCAACTTTAACATAGGAGACTTTTTTGGCTTGACTTGATTTAACAATGTATATTTTTATCTTTATGTTTTATGTATAAGCTGTTTGTCCCTTACTAATAAATAAATAAATAAATAAATAAATAAAATGAAGTCGCTCAAAATGTATGTGCGCGTTAATCTTTTAAACCACGCAACTGATTTTCATGGGGTTTTCATCAATAGATTGATTGAGTGATTGAAGAGGAATGTTTATATGTATAATACATGTAAATTATATTAGAGAAAAGCCGAGAAATTCAAAGAAATCATATTTTTGTGCGATTTAAAACGGCTGGCGGACCGCACTATAGTCACTTTTGAAATTCGTTCTACGGAAGAAGTTGGAAAATAGATGTCCTAGAGTAAGTAGGTATTTGATTTTCCCTTTTCAAATATCCACTGTTGCATTGCAAGCATTGTATAATTAGTGGCGATCGCTCGAATTGCATTACATAGTATAAAAAAATGGATGTGCGCATAGATCTTTTAAACTACGAAACAGATTTTCATGCGGTTTTTCCCAATAGATAGAGTGATTCAGGGGGAAGGTTTATATGTATAATACATGCTTATTATAGTAGAGAAAAGCCGAGAAATTCAAATATTCAATTCAGGCAGCGGGCAGCTGGCAAGCGGGTGGTGTGGATTTTATAAAAGTTGGGTATATTTTATGGCATTGTTTTTCATTAGCCACAGCAACGTGTGGCCGGGTCTGCTAGTAAATAATAAAAATCTAAAAATTCCATTAAAGCATTTTTCAATACATAACTGAACTAACCCAGTAACAATGCTTTGTATATTTATTGAATGATAATTGGTATCCATTGACTCAACGTAATTGTTACCCTTCTGTTCTGGCGGCGAGGTACATATTATTAAGGTAGTTATAGTCGAACAGATACCAAATGCATTCCCAAAATTTCACACGGGGATTAACGTACAGTCAAAACTCCGAAAAACCCAAACTCGAAAGGCACTCCACCATTATATTATTAATATTTTTATATTTTTTATTTCTTATTATTTATACCTACGTAACTCGTAAATTCCTATTTTCGAAAATACATTAAACTGGATTCTAAAAAAAATATTTCAGACGATACCTAATAATTACACGCTGCGAAACAAAATTTAGAAATTCCATTGGCGGTTATTCCCGTGAATTAGGCGACTAAATCCTTTGGAAATTCCATTGTTATTTATATCATGCTACTTATTATAAAAGCAAACAATTAATGAATCCACATTCAGTAATAAGTACTGTATTGACTTCATAAGATCAAAAACCAGTCCATTACTTTATTTTCGATTTAATACTTATACTTTATTAATGTCATTTTGACTCCGTTTATTTAATCGGTGTGATTGTAATTACATATAGTGTGATCAACGATACGAATTGCAGGCAGGTGAAAAAGCGATAGTTTATAATGTTATCAAGTTTTTCCAAAAAATCCATGACAATCCAGAATACATCAAAACATTGAACTTCAAGCAAGTACATTTATTGGCAGCAGGCTTGCGGCCTCAACGGGATTGGAAGATTTTAAAAAGGATGTTGTGCGTCGCAGTGTGATGGATTTTGATGACAATGGACAATATCCCACTCTTACAAATCTTAACAAAGTTCTGGTGGATAAAATATATATTTTTTTTATCTCATGAGTCATTGCGATGTATTTTGCATAATATTAGTTTAAAATTCAAAATACGCAAAGATGAAATAAAATATTTGATGGGGACATTACTACAGCGCGTGTGGACTTTTTGAGAAAAATGAATCAACATGAAAATGAACTAGCGACGGACGGCAAATAGTCTATTTGGACGACACTTGGGTGAATCAAAATCACTCAATTACACACATGTGGCAAAATAGTGACGGCAATGGGGGTTTAAAAGTGCCAGTTGGAAAAGAAAGCCGGCTGATCATTTTGCATTGTGGTTCAGCAACAACGGGTTTTATCCGGGAGAGTAAATTTATATTCCGTACGAAAGGGGTTATGTCGAATACAGATTACCATTCTGAAATGAATTCCAAAGTCTTCAAAAATTGGTTTGAAAATCAGTTTGTGACATTCCTTGAAGATCCCTCTGTAATTGGAATGTAAAATAAATATTTTTTAATCACAAATAAAAATTTACCGATGTAAAAAGTTCATTGTATTGTAAAAAGTATGTTGTTTTATGTTGATGTGCACATTTAGGTATTTTTGTCTTTAATAAATTTGTAAAATCCCAGCCGGGAGTAAAAATCAAATATTATTAAAATTTAAATGTCTCATAAATTGGTTACCGCTTTATTAATTAGCATCTGATAAAAACTGTCTAAGAAATTTCTTGATTCTGAAATATATATGTAATATGAGTTACCGGACACCTTGTAGGTATTTTTAAATACCTACGCTTTTTCATTCAATCCTTATTCAAACTTAAATTCAGTCCCGAACATAATAAAAACATTTTGTTTAGTAAAATTAATTTTAAGTCGTGAACCTTCGCGTGTTGCTTTACCTGTAAATTTTATTACTGACTTTGGACTTTGACCGTTCACTTAGTTTCTGTTTGACTATAGTCAAGAATTTCTGCACTGAAAAAAATACCGAGATCCAGTAATCTTATATTGGCGGAAATTTATCAGTTAATCGCTCAGGCCTCGAACCTATTTATCGAAAGGTAAAAATACTTCGGCTTTGCAAATAAATCCAAATACTTAAATGTAGTAATTCTAAACGCATTCAAAACTAAAAAATGTTTTTTCGAAATAAACACATAATTTTTTAAATACATATTTTTTTAAATGCAAACATAAAAAAGTTTAAAAAAATGCTCACTATGTTTTTTTTTAACTAAAGATATTGAAAAAATCTAAAAACGCACAAATATGTTTTTAGGCAAATGTTTTATAAACGTTATGGTTAACTCACCTTTTTTGTCGTTTCATGTAAAAATAATTTATAAAAAATTTCCAAAGTTTCAAATTGTTTTTCAAATTGCGGCGGAAAACTTTGGATTTGTAAAGGGGTTCGTTTTTATTATTTTATGATGAATTTTTAGATGTGATTATAAAGCATGGTGTTTTCTCTTTCTAACACAGTTCAGATCATATTTCAAGCCATTATAGAGGGAGACACAACGATTTCTATGAGACATTTGAACTGTTCCAAAAACCGAACCAATTAGCCTGAGGTAATCACCAGTTTTTGGTTTGAAAATTAGATCGCTTAGAACTGTTTATATGATTTAATTAAATACTGCCAGTGGAACTCATATTTTCCTTAGAAATAAACAAGAATTTTTTAAAATTAGTCTTTTATAATTCCGCCGAAAATTGTGGAAAATTAAATTCTTTAGAAAATGATCGTAAAACATTTGTGCGTGAACTTCACAAAACAATATAATATGCACTTTTTGGCGAAGTATTTTCTTGAATATATCAAATTAGGCGGCTGGTATTAAACGGGAATTTAAACCTTATCGCCATCTACACAAGGAGTGTTATTGTTAGCGGCCTGATCCCGAATTTTACACGACGTTGCGCATCGCCTCAAATGTAAAAGTAACGGAAACGGAATGCATAAAAATTATACAAATTTAGACAAAGATGTCAATATTTAAAATACGTTTATTAGTAAGGCCATACGTGTGTATTGCATATTTTATGTTGACATGATGTTTGTTTGTCAAATTTCTTACTTAACATGTTTTTATGACGTAATACATAAATATTTTTATATCTTAATAAACCGTGAAAAGGCATATTTCAGAACTTTTCTTACGTGACTTATTTTACGACCAGGAAAGATGAAAAAAATAAAAATAAAATAAAATAACTTTATTGCACGAAGCTAAAAACATTCTAATGCACTTAACTAAGTAAATCATATAACTTTTTTAATACATCTATTTGGCTTTCGATTTTTGGTGGCACTCACGCACACACACACATTTCTGGTCCGATGTGTAGGACCGTGGCGGAAAGTCGAAAATGTTTCACTACATAATAAAAACTTTGTTTTTACAGGGTTATATGTGATACAATATACTTACTAACCATCACATACCCAGGATATACATTCATAGATAGTATAGTCTATTCTTAAACATCCGAATGAGAAACCATTGATTTTGAAACAAGTTAATAAGTTTTATTATTTTTCTTACATTAAGTTTGATACTTTGAGGACAATAATTCCCTTCTGAGCTTGTGTCATCTCTGGGGATGTAGAATATACATTCATAGATAGTATAGTCTATTCTTATACATCCGAATGAGAAACCATTGATTTTGAAACAAGTTAATAAGTTTTATTATTTTTCTTACATTAAGTTTGATACTTTGAGGACAATAATTCCCTTCTGAGCTTGTGTCATCTCTGGGGATGTAGAATATACATTCATAGATAGTATAGTCTATTCTTATACATCCGAATGAGAAACCATTGATTTTGAAACAAGTTAATACGTTTTATTATTTTTCTTACATTAAGTTTGATACTTTGAGGACAATAATTCCCTTCTGAGCTTGTGTCATCTCTGGGGATGTAGAATATACATTCATAGATAGTATAGTCTATTCTTATACATCCGAATGAGAAACCATTGATTTTGAAACAAGTTAATAAGTTTTATTATTTTTCTTACATTAAGTTTGATACTTTGAGGACAATAATTCCCTTCTGAGCTTGTGTCATCTCTGGGGATGTAGAATATACATTCATAGATAGTATAGTTTATTCTTATACATCCGAATGAGAAACCATTGATTTTGAAACAAGTTAATACGTTTTATTATTTTTCTTACATTAAGTTTGATACTTTGAGGACAATAATTCCCTTCTGAGCTTGTGTCATCTCTGGGGATGTAGAATATACATTCATAGATAGTATAGTCTATTTTTATACATCCGAATGAGAAACCATTGATTTTGAAACAAGTTAATAAGTTTTATTATTTTTCTTACATTAAGTTTGATACTTTGAGGACAATAATTCCCTTCTGAGCTTGTGTCATCTCTGGGGATGTAGAATATACATTCATTGATAGTATAGTCTATTCTTATACATCCGAATGAGAAACCATTGATTTTGAAACAAGTTAATAAGTTTTATTATTTTTCTTACATTAAGTTTGATACTTTGAGGACAATAATTCCCTTCTGAGCTTGTGTCATCTCTGGGGATGTAGAATATACATTCATAGATAGTATAGTCTATTCTTATACATCCGAATGAGAAACCATTGATTTTGAAACAAGTTAATAAGTTTTATTATTTTTCTTACATTAAGTTTGATACTTTGAGGACAATAATTCCCTTCTGAGCTTGTGTCATCTCTGGGGATGTAGAATATACATTCATAGATAGTATAGTCTATTCTTATACATCCGAATGAGAAACCATTGATTTTGAAACAAGTTAATACGTTTTATTATTTTTCTTACATTAAGTTTGATACTTTGAGGACAATAATTCCCTTCTGAGCTTGTGTCATCTCTGGGGATGTAGAATATACATTCATAGATAGTATAGTCTATTCTTATACATCCGAATGAGAAACCATTGATTTTGAAACAAGTTAATAAGTTTTATTATTTTTCTTACATTAAGTTTGATACTTTGAGGACAATAATTCCCTTCTGAGCTTGTGTCATCTCTGGGGATGTAGAATATACATTCATAGATAGTATAGTCTATTCTTATACATCCGAATGAGAAACCATTGATTTTGAAACAAGTTAATAAGTTTTATTATTTTTCTTACATTAAGTTTGATACTTTGAGGACAATAATTCCCTTCTGAGCTTGTGTCATCTCTGGGGATGTAGAATATACATTCATAGATAGTATAGTCTATTCTTAAACATCAAAATGAGAAACCATTGATTTTGAAACAAGTTAATAAGTTTTATTATGTTTCTTACATTAAGTTTGATACTTTGAGGACAATAATTCCCTTCTGAGCTTGTGTCATCTCTGGAGATGTAGAATATACATTCATAGATAGTATAGTCTATTCTTATACATCCGAATGAGAAACCATTGATTTTGAAACAAGTTAATAAGTTTTATTATTTTTCTTACATTAAGTTTGATACTTTGAGGACAATAATTCCCTTCTGAGCTTGTGTCATCTCTGGGGATGTAGAATATACATTCATAGATAGTATAGTCTATTCTTATACATCCGAATGAGAAACCATTGATTTTGAAACAAGTTAATAAGTTTTATTATTTTTCTTACATTAAGTTTGATACTTTGAGGACAATAATTCCCTTCTGAGCTTGTGTCATCTCTGGGGATGTAGAATATACATTCATAGATAGTATAGTCTATTCTTATACATCCGAATGAGAAACCATTGATTTTGAAACAAGTTAATACGTTTTATTATTTTTCTTACATTAAGTTTGATACTTTGAGGACAATAATTCCCTTCTGAGCTTGTGTCATCTCTGGGGATGTAGAATATACATTCATAGATAGTATAGTCTATTCTTATACATCCGAATGAGAAACCATTGATTTTGAAACAAATTGATAAGTTTTAATATTTTTCTTACATTAAGTTTGATACTTTGAGGACAATAATTCCTTTCTGAGCCTGTGTCATCTCTGGGGATGCAGAGTAGAGTTTATTTTTAAGAAAAGGGAGGTAAAGGTATAGGTAGGAGGGGAAAGAGTTGTGCACAGGAGTTACGGACGTATGAATCCATCCTTCCCGCTGCGGTGCAATGTAAAGGATATTTGTTTAAGTCTCCTTCAAATAGTTTCTCCCGATCCGGCCCGCCATGCAGAAGGTTAGCGATCGCATTTGCCGCCAAAACCTAGACAAACCTCATCCCATGAATCCAGGCATCCCTCCAAAATCAACAAACGTAGCAAACCACTTGGGTTGATCTATGGCAGGAATATTGTTTATACAATAAATGGTACCCGGGGCGGCGGTACCCATACCCGGTAACCATACATACCTGCCTCCCAAATTACGTTCAAATACAGCGAAAGTTTTTGAAATTGAATGCAAAGTCAGAAATTTGAATAGGTACTCATTAAACTCAGGTATTTTTCAATAAGGTAGCTACTATGTATATATTTTTTTTTAATCTACTCGTGTTACCTACAATCAATGTTATTAATTTGTTTTTCTTTTATAATATCTTGGGTTATACGAGTATGTTGTAGAACCGAGCTGTAATAAAACTTTATTACACTTTTTAAACATCTGCGGAGGAATAATCCAAACTATTCCTTCGGCAATGAAACTTGAAACAAACGAAAAACTTCATAATGTTCTTTTTCCAACTACTAAATACTTTTTAAAAGTACTAAGCATCCTACAAAATAATATTTCGGTAATGGGGGTCTACCTTCAGGATATCAGGACCTATCTTATGAGCAGTTAGGTTATAACCTAAATAAAATAAATGATTTTATTGATTTATGCAATGTCCTCCATAAAATATTTGAAATTTCACATTATTTCACTAGTACCACCTTCACCTAGTAACAATTAAATCGTAATTTACACACGCTGTGAAATTTTTTAATTTTTAATTTAAAGTTGCCGGTAACCCGGGCGTTTATTAACATCAACAGTTATTTACAGAAATGTGCGCCACCCGACTCACTAGACAATATCGGTTCCGAGCCGGGCTAAATAAAAATACTAATTACGAATGAAAAACTTAAATAAAAATTCAAACCATAAAAGAAAAACTTAAATAAAAATACAAAAGATTATGTACATAAAATAATCTAAATATTACAAACATATATAAAATAATTGAACCTTTTTTAAAGTGAAAGTTTTTTTTAAATATTAATATATGTATGTTTAAATAACAATATACAACGTATAAAAAATTAACACGGTCGGTTTGCAAGTAACTTGTTAATGCAATTTCTTTTTTTGTTAATTAACCACGTATTTTATGTGTATGTTTTCTGTTGGTTTGAGTTATAAGTTGTGTTTCTTTTAAGAAAATGTTGAATATGGAAGGTGCGAGGTAAGATTCATGTTTTTTAGCAAGAGTGGATTTAATTTTTGGCACTTGTAAATGATTGTTAGATTTAGCTCTAGTGTTCTGGGAGTGAGATATGTGGGAAGGTGATGATTTTATGCAATTTGTATGGATAATTTTTTGTATGATAACAAATATTTTATTTTTAACTAAAAGATTTTCAGTGGGATGAAGATATGGTTTTTTGAACATAGTTCTAATTTCTAATAAGTGATTTATGAGCTGTATTAAGTAGCTTAATGTATGTGTCTGCGGCTCCACCCCATGCCGATATACCATAAATTAAAATACTTTGACAAAGGGAAAAATATACACCTCTTAATAGTTTAGGTGACATAATGTTTCTAATCGTTTTAAAAATGAATATTTGTTTCCGGATTCTCATTACAAGTGAATTTATGTGAAGTGTTATTATATCTATGCACATCCCAATGGCAATGTTATTAATGTAATAATTTTTCAAACTCTGTAAATGTTTCAAACATACATAAATAAACTAGCGAGTTCCCGGCATGCGTTGCTATACCACTGTGGCGACACATCATTATAAATTTCGCCACCAAAAGAGGAATCGACAAACATCTCCTAATATCCGCGCGCATCGGCAAACCTACTTGCCTAGGTACCTTCGTACCTATACTGGCCGCGATGTACTTTCTCGCCTCCCATGCCAGCCTGACGATAATAATATCGCCCCGCCTAGAAAGGTCTCGAGACAGCACCGTACAATATCTGTACGGCGCCGAATATTCTCGTCAGCTGCCGAAGTGGCTCGTATTACCTACCGCGAGGTAGTTACTCTACGGCGGCTATATAAGCAGCCGATCGCTCGCCCGCTGCAGTTCAGTCTCACACTAACCGTCGGTCAACAGCTCGTCGTAACAGATCTCCGCACAAGTGCTCCTGCAGTGCCCACACATCCAGGGCAGCTTCCCGAGGTTCATCACCACGTCTCAGCTACAAGGCCCATCGTGCCTTCAGCTCCTGAGAACAGCTACATCCCGCGACTTATAAGGTTTGACGCCACCTTCAGCCAAGGGATCAGCTCACCACTTCATGGCACCCCGAAGCCCACCGTGCTTCGCTGCCATGGAACACGCTCCGCCTCATCAGGACTACCTGCTGGTGGCTCAGCTCACCGAGCCACTCACCGTTCATCTCCGCGATTCAAAGCGTCGAGCAACGGCCTGGAAGATAGGTCATCTCCACCGCCATGGTGTCGAGCAACTCGCTGACCTTCACCACACCATCTCCACCTCCGTACGCCTGCAGCATCATCTACGGCACTCCGCATTACATCAAGTTACCGCTCACCGACCATCTGCTACGTAGCCCAATAAATGACTGACTCACCACTTCGACATGACGCCTTTCATTTCTCTCTACCGATCCGGCCCGCTCCCTCAACTTGAGATGTTGACCGACGATTAATGTGAGACTGAACTGCAGCGGGCGAGCGATCGGCTGCTTATATAGCCGCGGTAGAGTAACTACCTCGCGGTAGGTAATACGAGCCACTTCGGCAGCTGACGAGAATATTCGGCGCCGTACAGATATTGTACGGTGCTGTTTCGAGACCTTTCTAGGCGGGGCGATATTATTATCGTCGGGCTGGCACGGGAGGCGAGAAAGTACATCGCGGCCAGTATAGGTACGAAGGTACCTAGGCAAGTAGGTTTGCCGATGGGCGCGAATATTAGATGTTTCTCGTATGTTCTTTTGATGGCGAAGATAATAATGATGTGTCGCCACACCACTTACACGTTCCCACTCCGCCTTCTCCGCCTTCCCTCTCCCCACTCACTCTCCCGCTTCCCCCGTCCCGCGAACCCCCTCCTGAGTTCCCCATCCCCCTCCCGCATTTCATACATTCAATCCCAAAACATTCAGTTTTCAAACAGCTCACATGCCACACATTGCAATTTTTTTATGCAAATTGCATAATGCCAGAGCTATTCAGTATACATAGAAATTTTTGCGAGCGTGTTCACTACAACTCACCAAAGTTTCATCGCAATCGGATGAACAGTTAGCAATGGATAATTTCATAATGCCAGAACTCCCTATTGTGTAAAGATACCATCGCGGGCATGCGCACATCAAATCCCCAAAGTTTTTTTCGCAATCGGATGAACAGTTAGCAACGGATTATTTCATAATGCCAGAACTCACTATTGTATAAAGATACCATCGCAGGCATGCGCACATCAAATCCCTAAAGTTTCATCGCAATCGGATGAATGGTTTAGCAACGCATAGACATCTCTTATACATATTCAAATAAATATGTGTACAAGCATTTTTTTGATATTTATATAATAATACAGATATTTAAAAAAAATATATATATATTTATATATATGTATATATATATATATACTTTGTTTTTAACCACTTAATGTAAGTTTTACCTTTGATTTTTTTTAAACATGTTTGTAAGCAAGACTGCAATATGATTGTGTCCGCAGCAGGCATTATTATTTGTTTACTGAACAAGATCAGTCGGTAGCTAATTCTTATTTCCAGGTTCAAATGTTGAAGCGAGAGAGTAATTATATATATTCCGATAATGTTGAAATACGTACATATAAAAGGATATTTTATGTAATTTATTGGGGGGCTAGAATTCCAATAATTCATGCGCTTGATAGCTGCAAGACTACATTATCTGGCCTCCTACATAAGTAAATTCTAAAGTAAAATTCATGCTAATTTGTACGGCGCTCTTGAGGCGATTTTTCGCAAAAACAGCGCTATGTAAGTTGTCCAAATTTATTATTATTATTGCATGTGTAATAAATATATAAAACATTTTATCTTCATAATACTCCCATAAGAGCTGAGCCTGTGTTTATGGAAGGAAGATTATAATATTTATTTATTAAGAATATTTTTTATCACTGTTGCTGTTTTTATTATGTGGTTTTAATTTTTTTATTTTTTTAGTCGAAGTTTTTTTATATATTTTTTGTTGTGTTTTGAATTCTTTGATGCTATTTTTAAGGGAACTTATATTTTGTTTCAATTTTTCCTTTTTTTCAGGGAATTTGTTCCTTTGTATCTGCATATATGTTCTGTCAAAGTTTTTTTTTTAACTTTCGGAATACATTTTTTTTTACATTATGTCAATTAGTTTCGGTTATAAACCATTCTTCTTCAAGACTTCAAGTATTATTATAAACTGTTTTATAGTGAATATTCACGAATTACAATAAAGTGATCATAAATAAAATAATATTTCAATCAATGTAATAATTTTATATTCTTATTAAAATTTCCTGAAATGAATACTCGCTCTTAATAAGTTAACATGTAATAACTTATAATTCATTTCAGACTTGTAAGTATCTTTTTTGAATATCTGATAGCTAGCGTATATGTATTCCAAAACCAATATGTGGTAATACCTACGTACTATAATTATAATTTGGACTTGATAGACATAACCCACGGAAAACTGCAGGCTGATAGCTCCCTTAACATGTACAGGGACTTCTTTAAAATATTTTCAGATCTACACAATAAATATTGTTTTGTGTTCTCAATAAATTTGTTTTAGAAAGCCAAAAATCGTTGCAGTTTCTCATTGAATAGCAATGAACTGTACTATTAATACTAACATTATTCAACACTAGCTGGTTCCCGGCATGCGTTGCTATGCCATTTAAAAAATAAATTGTTCCTCGCTGCGTGTCCTTTCCCATTCGTCCGTTCCCCCCTCCGTCTCCACTTTCTCTCCCGCGTCCCCTTCCCCTCTCGCGTTCCCACTCTGGTTCCTCCACCTTCCCGGGTTCCCATCCCCCGTCCCGCGTTCCGTACATCTTAATGTCTTATCGGACTTATCCCGGTACATTCAGTTTTCAAACAGCGCGCGTGCCACCTACTGCAATTATTTTACACAAATTTAATAATGCCAGAGCTCACCAGTAGTTTTATACAAACCTTGTCCTGACAATAACGAACACACAAAAAAAAGAATTATCCAATTTGGTGCAGTCGTTCGGAAGTTATGCGCGTACATACATTCCGGCAATTCATTTTTAGATATATAGATTTAATCTGGTAACATTTTATTTATTTAATAATAAATAAATACTACTCGTAGGGTATTATATACAGGACGGACTTTGTGGCATAGGTTTTCATGTGTGTGAAATAATTAAGGTTAGGTTTTGGATGTAAAATCATTTTCATGATGAATAGTGGATATGTGTATTAAATCAGTAATTTTATTATTTATTATAGTGTAATGTATTTAATACAATAAGGGCATTTATATTTTTTGGTCTTCCTGAAAATTTTGGTTTTTCTTATCATTTTTTTAATCTTCGGTTTTTTTATCGGCTTCATCATACGAGTCTTGCTCGCTATCGGAGGCTAGCCAGTCTGCTACTAGGTAGGCCATGTCCGCGGCGGTGTTCCACTCCAGCTCCTCTTCATATTCTTCATCATCCTGGGTATTTTCAAAATCTGTGCAATTTATGACGTTTTTACTGGCCCCCTTTTTGTCAGCAGTAGTAAGAAACTGTTGAAGAATACAAATTAAATTAGATTTTTTAATGTAAGTCGTAAAAACGTGAGAACATGGTAAAGCTATAGCTGGAATAGCATTTCATAATTTGGGAAATCATAGACGAGTTAAAATAATGATATCACTGTTATTTGAATGGTTATCACTATTTTTTTAATAGCAAACCTGAATCATTCTAACACATAGGTTCTCAACGTGGGCCATAACGCCCCTTGTGGGCGTTTGAGACTGTCAGAGGGGAGGCAGAAGACCCATAAAAGGGGGCGTTGAGAAGGCACATGGACTGCGTGGGAAAGTAACAAAAAAATGGTCTAAAAATGGCAAAAAATCACGCTTATCGCTTATCACGCCTATGTTGTGCGATAATTCACATATTTCGGTAGTTTGGGAAGTGGATGAAAAATGAACTGAATCAGATCTACATTAAATTGGATGATAAATTATATTTAATCGTATAATATTTTCAACATTTCCGTGTATTATTATTATTATTATTTAGAATTGACACTATATCATGAACATAAGAAAAAAATAGGTAGCAACCCGGTACTTAAAATACAAAAGAATTGTTATTTTTTATTCGCTCAACGTAAAGGTACCTATATCAAATAATTTAATATATTTTTAATAAAATTATTTATTATGTGACAATTGAGCCCCGTAAAATTTTAGGGACTTTTTTACATTAGCTACCAATAAATTCCATCAGGGCTTATGACATCTTAGGGCATGCTGTTTGGAGGGTTTTTTAAAAGGAAAATGAAGCGAGGAAGTTCTGGGAAGGAAAAAAGTATGAGGGGTGGCTAGGAATTTGGGTATCAGTGTATACAGACATAACGTACGTTTGAATCCATCCCTCCGAGGCGATGGGTCGAGAGATTCCGGCTGGAGAGGATAAAAGACCTCCTTCAACCAGTATCTCTCTCAATCCTGCACTCCACGCGGCAGACAGGTGCCGCCAAGACCTGAATAAACCTTACCTCATGGACCCGGGCACCACTGCTAAGTCACCAAATGCATTGAACCACTCGGGGTGACCTATTGTTGGTGTTGGTTTTCCAACAAATGGTTCCCATTCCCGCCTACCCATAACCGCTTCCCAAACATGATTATACCAAAAGGATTTGCTTCTATTAATAGGATTTGCTTCTATTAAAAGGATTTGCTTCTGTTAAAGGGATGTCAATCTATTAAAATATTTTGATTCTATTAAAAGTATTGATTGATTTTGCTTGATGATGAGACTAACATTTATTTATTTATTTATTTATTGTGAAAAACAGTTAACATGTATATCCAATTACATTTCACAATTTTTAGTTAATAGTGTAAAACATTAATTATATAGGTACATTAATAATGACAGGTGCTAAAGAATACCTTTATTTCGCTCTTGAAATGATTGTAGTTCGATCGAAAAATGTCAATTTCAGAAGAAAGATTTAATAGTGAGGTCATTCTCCCCAGAGGCATAACCATTGTATTGTTTTGCCTTGGTTGTAGTACATAAAATAAAATTTCATGTCTACATATAAAGCATCATCCTTAACGAAGTGTGTCACTGGATCATCCTCGTCGACTTCCTCATCGGAGTCGTCATCTGAAAATTAAAAAATATATTGGAAAAATCTTAAAACGAATGCAATGCAATCAAAAGGTTGGATTTATTTTTAACATCAATTAAATTTCCCAAAATTTAGATACAACCACCATAAAACTTTACAGCTTTATGGTGCCAGGAAAATAGATAAAACTGGTACGTAATAAAAAGAAAAATTTATTGAAATTGTATGTGTACTTTCTGGTACAAGCTGAGACAGTATTATAGAAGTCATCCTATCTTCTTATGTATTACTGTGAGATATGTGATTTTAGCATAGAAATTAGAAAATAAACCTGCGTTTAAAAATTTACCATAGACTTTATAGACTAATGATGAAATATTTTCTAAAAGTCATCGACCGCCATTTTCTAATAAATTACATAATTAAAAAAAAGAAACAAATAAAGTTTTAATTGGTACCTATAAAGAAATTTTAAGACAAAGTTTATTACTTTCAATTGAGTAGGTGAATTCATTCGTAATACTTTGATCTGAAAGATTTTAATGTTTAAGAGGAATATTTCTAAATAAATCGTGAATCCGACAACTAAGTAATATGAAAATAAAATCTCATAAGAACCCGCAGGGTTGACATCAAAATATAAATAAAATGGCTTTTTAAAAAAACATTCTGAACATAAAATAAAAATTTACATAATAGATCTGCGCAGATGGTAATAAAGTATTTCTCTCCCAAATTATTTTATTTATTATCTTAAAATTGTACCTTTTAACATCATAAATTACGATGGTTATATATGTGCTAATGTAGTTATGTGGTCATAATGTGTATGTTTGAGTTACCGCGCTACTTCGTTCTTTACACTAATTTTACCCGAAACGTCGGATAAAGAAGGAGGGAGCGCAACACGGCATTGTAACCCAAAAATAAATCACAATAGTTTTGGCCGTGAAAATAAATCACATGAAAATACGGATTAGTTCATAGAAATAATTTCCTAAAATGCGAATCCTTCATAGTTCTCAAAATGGGAATCCTTCGTGTCCTTCGTAGGAAAGTCAATGTATTACTTTAAAATACTCAACATACTCTGCTACTCTATTAGTACAGTCTATTCTGGAGGGGAGCACCTTACAAAACAATTCAAAGTTCCAACATTTAAAAACTTGTGAAAAATTGAATTATAAAGAAAAATATTAAAACATGTGTTTTTATGCCCCAAACTAAACACTTCTTTTGTCCGACTCCATATACACACCAAGGAAATTTTTATTTTATAAATTACCAGAAGAAAAATCAGAAGCATTAATGATACTCTTCGTATCGTCCTGGTGTAAGTCCACCATTCAGCATTGAAACGTTGCTAGAAATGGCTTTAGCCGTGTTTGATGACCAGATCTGAATAGCTAGGTACTTCCCCACCTTCTTCCCATCCCCTACGCTTCCCACGACCTTAAGCATCACAACATACCCCAATCGGGGATGCCATAGTTTCACTGACTCTACGTGGGAGCAGATGGGACTCTTGCGAGGTATTTGCACAAAAAAAAAAAATTTTTTTAGTTTTTTTTCACAAAATATTTGTACCATCTTCTACGTAAATATAATGAAATAAAAAATAAATAAACAGCATTGCGATGGGCTTTAAATTTATTCGTTAGGTTAGGTTATGGGCTATTTTTCAATTTTTTTTCATAACTTTTCAAAGGGGTGTTGAAATTGCAAGATTCTGTCATTCTGCCATGGAACCAACATTTTTACAACCAATATTTTGAGCTACAGTGCGAAGATTGAAAAATACGATTTATTAACGTTGTTGTAGCAGAAATTTTTTTTTTCAAAATTTCAATGTGTGAGGAATTTCAGGATTCTTTCAGTTTGGGGATGTGCCTGAAAGATCTTCATACAAAATATTGAAATTTTGAAAAAAAAGTTAGCTACAACAACACCAATAGTATTGTATTTTCTAAACTTAGTACTCTTGCTCACTGAATACTCACAGCACCTGCACGCCACTGCATCTAATATCTATTCTAAAACTACTTTAATAATGTTATTTTACCTACGAACTTAAATTCAGACACAACATTGATACATAACCCACGAATAACTGCAAGACTTTGAACTTTCTTTATATATACGCAGGAAGTCCATTGAACAATTTATTACCTGTATGTGTATAACAAACATTGGTTTGTGTTTACGATAAATTTGTTTTAGAAAGCCTAAAATCGTTGCATTGGATAGCAATAAAGTAATTCAATTAATAGTAACATTATTCGTCACATAAATCTGTTTTTATTTTTTTTTTTTTACTAATAAATAAATATTACTCACACAGATATTAGCCAAACACTTTGTGACACAGGTTTTCATGTGGGTGAAATATTAAATTATACTAATTTATAAGGTTTTGGATGGAAAATCATTTTCATGATGAATAGTCGATATGTGTATTAAATCACTAATTTTATTATTAATTATAAAGTAATGTAGAATATTTATATTTTTTGATCTTTCTTATAATTTTTGTTTTTCTTTTCATCTTTCGTCAGTTTCTTCGTCAGTTTCTTCGTCTTTTCATCATTTTTTTTATTTTCCTCCTTTATCTCAGCAGCGGTAAGAAACTGTGGAAGAATATAAATTAAATTAGATTTTTAATGAAAGTCATAAAAACCAGAGAACATGGAAAAGATATAGTTGGAACAGCATTTCCTAATTTGGGAAATGATAGACGAGTTAAAATAATGATGCAAATGTCATCTATCAATATTTATTTGTATTTTCTTAATAGTAGTGGAGGGTTTTTGAAGAAAAGGAAAGAAAAAGTTTAGTTCACGTTAAACTTTAATTACCGCCCTAAACTTGGTAAGATTCACATTGCGTACAGTGACCGTAATCGAAAGAGAAAAATGCGTAAAACGTACGTGCGACAGAGAGAGGCGTGCAGCCATTCTGACCTTAAACTCGCCTACTGCGACTATTTCTGTACCAACGTTCATTTGGCGTGTAAAATGAGAGATGGGTAGGAGGGGTCGGTGTGACAGAGATGAATCCATCGCTCCTGCTGCGGTGCAAGACGTTGGGTCAAGAGAGACAAGCTGGAGAGGTCAAAGGTCCCCTCAAACAGGCCTCTCCCTACAACATGCAGGTTTTTTTTACATTAGCTGCACAAAGGTGGCCCTTGAGGAAAATAATTTCCCTCAGAGCTTATGTCATCTATGGGGAGGGTTTTTTTAAAGGAAAAGAAGGCGAGGAAGTTCTGGGAAAGAAATAAGTGTGAGTGGTGGGTAGGAATCAGGGGGTCAGTGTATTTAGACATAACGGGCGTATGAATTCATCCCTCCAACCGCGGTGCAAGGCGATGGGTCGAGAGATTCCGGCTGGAAAGGATAAAAGACCTCCTTCAACTAGTCTCTCTCTCTCAATTCTGCACATCACGCGGCAGGCAGGTAGATGCATTAGCCGCCATGACCTGGACACACCTCACTCTATCGTCCCGGGTACCCCTACTAAGTCACTAAACGTAGCGAACCACTTGAAGTGACCTATGGCAGTGGTGGTGGTTATCCAATAAATGGTTTCCCCATACCCGCCTACCGCTAACCGCCACCCAAACCTGGTTGCACTACTAGGATTTTCTTCTATTAAAAGGATTAGTTTCTATTAAAAGGATGTGTTTCTATTAAAGGGATGTCAATCTATTAAAATATTTTGATTCTATTAAAAATATTTGATTTTGCTTGATGATGAAACTTACGTTGTACTGTTTTGCCACCTGTTTGTTGTAGTACATGAAGTAAAATTTCATGTCTACATACCAATCGTCATCCTTGACGAAGTGGGTAACAGGGTCATCTTCATCGACTTCATCATCGGTGTTGTCATCTAAAAAGATTAAAAAAAAAATTGGACAAAGCTTAAAATGAATGCAATACAATCAAAATGTAGGATTTTTTTAAAAATATAATAGCATCAAATAAACTTCTCAAATACAGATACCGTGTATCCAATTTTTACACTTTACAGTCACATATTATAATCTGCGAAATAACTGGGCTTCATTCTGATTTCAATGAATCACTTTAAAAAACTCAACATACTATGCATTAGTACAGTCTATTCTTTAACAAGCTATTAGGGAGGGGAGCAGTTTACAAAACTATTCTGACCTCCACAGAAATTGTTTAAAAACTCATTAAAAAATCTTCATACATTCCCACTGAACGTATTCAAGAATTCAAAGTTCCAACAAATCAGAAGCATGACAAAATACAATTATTGAATTCTATAAAAAAATATTTAAGAGAAATCTTTTGCAGAAAAACTGTTTCCCCTATTTCAACCTGATAATCACACCAATAATCCTATAAAAATTATGAAAAAGGTATGCGTTTGTGATTTATGAAACAAAAAATAAACTTTGTTTCAATTTTGTGAAAACATACTTATTCCACTACATATACGGGTACATAGTTGTAGTTGTACACCGACAATGGTACAATTTTTGGTAAAAAATCGACAAATTTATACTTACAATTGTTGATTTTTATCCCGTAATATTCTTCATATTCAGTGATGAAATGAATAGGGGTCTTTTTTATCGCCATTTTTAACTTTGAACTCCAACAAACTTTAAAATTAAGATTAAAATCAATATAGTCCGTAATATATGTTTGAAATAACTGAGCGATTAAATAACAATGTAAAACAAGTTTAGATTCACTTCAGGAACTTTTAACTTTCAGGGGAGACTTAATAGTAGAAACACCTTCGAAACACTCTGACGGGATAATAACTAACTTTTCAGTTTTGTGGAGTATTTATACTAATTTATGTAAAGGGTGGGCTGCAAAAATCGCAATTAGCTAAACAAATATTTTGCCCGTAGAAGCTCAGGTTAGTTCTGGTTAGTACCTAACCCTAATGACCTGCCTTTATATTTCGTTCAAGACGGTGACGTTTTTTTTTTACCTGAGTGGTATTTCTGGGTTTCAACTAAACTTATTAATATGAAGTACTTGGTACTCGTTTAGAACTCAAAATTCACTTGGAAAAAACTTATTCAAGAAAAAGTTAAATCCACAAATCTTGCCATAAGTTTTTTCTACCCTATGTTTGATAAGAACAGTAAATTATCTACAGATAATAAAATACTCCTATACAAGACCACTATCAGCACCATACTTTCATAAACTGCACTTATATGGGAAAAGGCAGCGACTTCAAACTATAGTAAAAAATGTTAGATATATATAATCGTATATATAAAAAGCATTAGAAGTATATGATGTATATCTTAAATTTTTTTTTAAATATACTGTATTACGAGTATGATTTTATGTGACTGTTTCCCTTGATTATCTTTCTTATTATTCTTATAAAATTATTTAAAAAAATAAATTAAAAAACCGTCATTGAGCTAAAATCAAGCGTTTCGTTTGCCAAACGATTTTTATGTCTGTTACCTATAATCGTGATGATATAAGGCACAACAAAAATATACTCGTTTTTCTCTAAGAACGCCCATGATAATTGGAGTCGATAGATATGGAAAGTTAGTTAAAACAGTCCATGATGTGTTAAATTTTTATTAGAACGACTCTCTTTTATAACTTATAATTAAAACTCATCAATCTCATTTTTTAAATTTCAGAATTAACAATATTATCTTCCACTAATTTATTTTTTATTTTTCTGTGTCTTGTTCTCTATCATATATTCATTTAGATTATTAATGTTATCATCTACTACAATGATGATGTATTAATTTTGAAATGAACAATTGATCTGCAAAGTCAATTTCATATCTTCCTATTGAGAAATATTCATAAATATTTTATTGAAGCTAGCTTATCACAGCATTTTATAAATATTATGAAATTGTATTTTATATATTTTATAAATAAAAACATCATTTGCTTAACCATACAATATATTACTTTTTCGCTTAATTATATATACGTATATGTTTTTATATTTGCGCGCTCCCTCCAACATTCGTATTTACATATGAGTATCTCCCTTTCAAACCATCTTCATTTTGGGAGGCGGTAACCACTTATCGAATAACCAACACTTCTGCCATAGGCCACCCCAAGTGGTTCGTTACGTTTGGTGACTTAGCGAGGGTGCCCTTAGCAAGGGTCGAGGAGGCCATTTAATCTCTTCAGCGAGAATTCCTCGACCCATCGCCTTGCACCTCAGTTGAAGGGATGGATTCACACGTCCAATGTAATATGGCAGACTGGGATTGCACTATCCTCCCAGTCCTGCTGGAATAAAAACTTAAATAAATAACTGGACACACTGACCCCCAGAATCCTACCCACCATGCATACCTATTTCCTTCCCAGAACTTACTCTTCATACTTGCTCTTGACATACTTGCTCTTGGCCCCAAGAGAAATTATTTTCCTCGGGGCCTCCTGTGTGGAGCTAATGTAAAAAAATCTTCTTTACCTTTTTGAGCGCTTAATACAGAGCCATAAAGGTAACATTTTTACACGTAAAATATCATCGAATAAAATCCGCGAACCTGAGAAATGTTCGCAGGCTTACAAAATTATAAATACTTTACCCTTCGTTGAAGTCTTTTCACATTTCGCTGAGTCATTCTGTACATTTTAAACCTACAATGGACTATCATAATGGCTTCAAATACAATTTACAATTTCATTAAACCTTGTCCCTGAATTATATCTAATTAGTCGAAAACGGTCAGAATTCCCAATAAAAGCCCATTGCATGCAATGTAATTTACAATAGCCAGTGAAACCCTATTATCCCACCACTACCCATACAGTTGATAACTAGAACAAACATCTTAATGTTCGACAGTCGTTTATTTGAAATGACTAACAATTGGGATAGATAAAATACCCAGAAATGTCAATTACTTTACCCGAGTTACCATTTCACATTTACCGGTCATAGGTAATTAGGAACGGCTTAGTTCGGATTCCTAATATAATCCTTTGGGTGAAACTATCGTCGTTATGCAGTTCAAACTAATTTTATGTAGTTCTAGGAAAAAGCATAAAGCCGGCAAAAGGTTACAATCCAACTATTGAAATATTCAACTAATGCACGTATGCATATAACATTTGTTTCACTAGAACGGATCTGCTGCTATTTTCGTCCAAAACTTATATTTGTGTTTTTGGCCAAAATATCAATCCAATCTCAATCAATGAGAATCTGAACCAATTTGAGATTTTCACGGCTGTCCGAAACGTTTGTCAAAGAAGGAGGTACCGCAACACGATACAAGACCCCAAAAATAAATCACTGTTAATCTAAATTATGTATTTTTGATCAAAATGTATAGCAACTTACATATTACTGCTCGGAAATATATTGTTAATTTTTAATTAAATTATAAAACATAGGCCATTAGTGGAGTCGATTCTTCGTGGCTTTATTGGCAACATTAGCATTTCAAAAATACGTTTGTACCATCTTCTACGTAAATATAATGAAAAAAAAAATCAGAGTGCAATTCACACGCGGCAGATGTGAAACCTCCAGAAAACTAAAGTAATGAGTTTCAAATCACAACGGTGCTTAAGAAGTTTTCACTACAAAAAAGTTTAAACAGCATTACGATGGGCTTTAAAATAAAAACGATGCATTTAAAGGTGACCCAACAGTTGGCACTTTGAAAATATAATTATTATAAATTTTTTTTCGTGAATTATTTACCAACAATGTCAAACCTAAAATTGACTTCAACAATACGTTTAATAATAAATTGGTAAGGATATAAATGAATTTATTTACAGCTTAGATTGTTTGTAATTTTGCGCTGGTGTATAAGTTATACAGACAAGTATTTTTTTCGTAGATGCATTTGAATTAAAATATGTTTATTTGGTAGTATGTCCTACAAAATAAATTTTCTTAATTTCATTGTTTCATTGGAAATGAGGTTTATTTCCTGTAATATGTAGACAACTTCTCAACTTGATATATATTTTACATATTATTTACCTACCATTAAACCTTTTCAATGTGTCTTTTTTTTATGTTACGTTATTTAAATATATTATATAAATATGTGTTTTCATTGTTAGAATATTAGAGTATTTTCGTATTGTAGCATTTATTGTTTGATTTGTAATCTAAACATGTCTATCCCAACTTCTGTTTTCTATTTCTTGCTGTAAACAAGACTGTCTTTTTCCTATTGTAGTCACACCTGATACTATGTTATATTATGTAAAAGCCGAAAGGCGTTAATATTATAAATAAATAAATAGATATCCTCCCTTCACACCCCTTCGAAGACACTTAGTTAAAATTTATTTAGTGACTTGCACAGTAGATAGTTTTTTTTTTCAAAAATTATTCGTGTTGCTTCCTTACTTTATCCACATTCAAACATCGTCCCTTAGATACCATTCTGTTAATCTGGCTCTTGACATTTTATTTATTTATAACATTACATTTGATACATTTGTAAGGCAAAAATAACATAATAATAACATTGAAAAATAACTATAAAATGTGTTATTATGTCTTGTGGGTCGATATTAGTTCCTAGCTAGGCAGATTGCCCGGTTCTAAGGAACCAAATGCTGGTGAGAATGCAAAAAAAAAATTAACAAATGTTCATTTTAAATTAAATATACATTTATAAAAATGCCAGAAAATTTATTCTGTAACAAAAAAGAAAAGAAAAATGTTTTTTTTATTATTATTATTTAAATAATATATGTACTAAATTTTTACTAAATGTGCCGTTAATAGGCCATGTAAAATTTTAAGTGACATTATTTAATAGTTTTTCAGGCAGACATGGTTCGAGGGAGGCGTCTACTAATATCTACAGGAATTCCAAAAACTGAAAAAATCGAACTAATATCTATGAGAACTAATATCTAAGTGTTGACGAATATCTACAGCACAAACTGTTGACTAATATCTATGAGAATCAAAGTGTTGACGAATATCTACAGCACTGGCAGAGGTTGGATTTGCAATTATGTGTAGCATATTGGAATAATGTAATATTGCGTATGCAGTTTAAAAAACTTAATTTATGTAAGTGTGTATGTAAAAATCCGTAATATCGGACTATTGGACACATTTAGCTGATTAGTCCAACCTACGCTCTGTAGATATTAGTCAACACTCTGAAGTTCATAGATATTAGTTCAACATATGAGCTGTAGATATTCGTCAGACATACAGGCTGTAGATATTAGTATCTGGAGTCGGTTCGAGTATTCGATTTACTTGATTTTGCAATAAACCTAAAGGAGGGCAAAACTAATAGAAAACCATGCTACGATGTAGATATATTTTTTAATTATGTTCATTATTAAGGAAAGATTTTTTCTCTGATATTTCATGAGTGGTGTGTCGTTCTGTAGTTTATATTTATAATTCTGTTATGAATTGAGTTTGTTTTATGATCTCCCTGTCTTCAGGTTACAAATAAATGACAACCTTGACTATAGGTATGTACAAAGAAAAATCATGTTATTCTGTATTATTATCATGAGTGAGTTTTTGTAGTATTGTTTTGTGTAATTCCATATTGAACTTAATTAATGTTATATGTTGTCTTGTTTTTATAATATGACACCCGAATGATCTTCATAAAATAAATGTTTTTCTTACTTTCACAAGCAAGTTTTGTGATTATATAATTTTCTTATAAATTTCAACATATGACAATTGGTTTTATTCTGGCTATACTACACATGTACAAACTGATAAAATGTAAACTCTCGATGTCGACACAACTTAAAGCAAATAAATGAAAAAATTACAAATAAATGCATTTTTCTTTGAGATGTCATGATGTAAGATATGAATAAGGAAATATACGATTTGAAGTAGGTACTCGTAAATGTATTTTTAAATAAATTTTATTGCATAATCAATAATACAAAATGGTCGTTATTTATTAGGGATCCATATCAAAACAGACAACACCCCTGCCACAGGTCACCTCAAGTGGTTCACTACGTTTGATGACTTAGCGGGGGTGCCCGGGTTCATGGAATGAGGTTTGTCTAGGTCTTGGTGGCGGATACGTTTGCCCAACCACTGCGTGGCGTGCTGGATCGGAGGAGACTGATTGAGGGAGGCCTTTTCACCTCTCCAGCCGGATTCTCCCGACCCTTCGCCTTGCACCGCAGTGTAAGGAATAGATTCACACGTCCGTCACTCCTGGCCACACTGACCCCCAGATTCCTACCCACCCCTCATACCTTTTTCCTTCCCATTCTTCTCCTTCCTTTCATTTAAAAAGCCCTCCACACAGCATCCTCAAAGATGACATAGGCCCCTAGAGAAATTGTTTTCCTCGGTGCCTCATGTGTGGAGCTAATGTAAAAAAAGAACAGTGACTAAACAGATCACTGAACAAAAGTGATCGAACTTTTCGTAAATTATTATACTGTTCGGTCACTGTTCTATTTTGTATGTATGTTTTGTTCTATTCTATACTAAATAAATAAATATTTTAAGGAGGAATTGGACTCGCAACTTAAAACAAAAAATAAAGAATTACAAATAAATGCGTTTTACTTTGAGATGTCATGATATACACGATTTGAAGTAGGTAAATGTTTTTTATAATTCATTGCAAAATTAATAATACAAAATTTTATTTATCTATTTGGGTTACATGACAAACAGAACAGTGACAAAACAGATAAAAGTGATCGAACTTTACGTACATTATTATATTACACATCGCGCTCTGGCTGGTCACTTTTCTATTTTTTATGTAATTTCTGTACTGTTCTATATGTATATATATTTACATTAGGTCCACCCAGGAGGGCTTAAGGATTTTTTTTCTGAAAGCGTGTTCCATCTCACGTGATGCTGTGTGGGAGGACTTTTTAAGGAAAGGAAGGAGAGGAAGTTGACTTTGTTGAACGATTTGTAAGTCAGGACTATAGTGTAGGTAGGTATTATGGAACCTTTTTGGAAAAGGAACAAAACAAAAATTGTGCGGTTGAATTAAGATTAACATACGAGTATATTTATTGTTTGCAAAATTACGAAAATTTTATTTATCATAACTTATAATTAAATTAATTATTTATCATAACTTATTATTTATAATTAAACTAGCTGAAGTCCCCGGCGATGCGATGCCTGGGATTTAAAATCAAATGTAGACAGTGACCTTCCTCTTGTTTTGAAGGTCACACGTGCAAAATTTTATCAACCTCGGCATAAGACATTCTCCTATATACATTATATAATTCATCAAATTTACACCAAACGTTGACAAATTGTATACCTTAACCTTCCATATGAACCACTTTATATATTGGTGAAAACCGCATGAAAATCCGTAGTAGTTTTTGAGTTTATCGTGAACAGACGGACAGACGCGGCGGAGGACTTGGTTTTATAATATATAGGGATACTAGGGAATTATAGAATAATCGTTGCCACACACTTTGTGGCACAGGTTTTCATTTGTGAAAGGTCGTAGTAATTTATAATAATTTGGATAAAAATGGAGATTTTGGATTAAAATTATTTTCATGATGAATAATAGATATGTGTAGGTATTAAATAAGTAACTTTATTATTTATTAGAAAGTAATGTATTTAGTACAATTAGGGCATTTATGTTTTTTTGTCTTCCTGATAATTTTTGTTTTTCTTTTCATTTTTTTTTATCTTCGGTTTTTTCTTCGGCTTCATCGTCTGAATCTTCCTCGCTATCGGAGGCCAGCCAGTCCGCTACAAGGTAGGCCATGTCCACTGCAGTTTTCCACTCCAGCTCCTCTTCATATTCATCATCTTCTTCCGTATTTTCCACATCGGTGCCATTTAACTTATTTTTATTTTCCTCCTTTTTCTCAGCAGCGGTAAGAAACTGTGGAAGAATACAAATTAAATTAGATTTTTAATGCAAGTCATTAACACGTGAGAACTTGGTAAAGCTGTAGCTAGAATGGCATTTCTTGATTTGGGAAATCACAGACGAGTTAAAATAATGATGTCAATGTTATTTGAATAGTTTTCTGTATTTTCTTAATAGTAAACCTGTATCAGTCTAACACATAGTGGGCCATAACATTGTGGGGATTTGATACTGTCAGGTGGGCGGTGGAAAACTTGTATAAAATTAGTAGGCGTTGGCGAGACGTTACATTAACGGCGTGGGCAGGTAACAAAAAAACGGTCTAAAAACGACAAAAAAGTTATTGTAACCATCTATCACGTGTGCCATAATTCACATATTTCGATTGTTCGGTGGATGAAAATTGAACTGAAAGATTCCGTTACATTCAGATCTTCATTAAATTAGATGATATGATTTTTTTTTCTATTTCATAATATTATCATCATACGTGTATTATTATTATTATTATTAAGAATTGAAACTATATCATTAATACACGAAAGAAGGAGGTACCAACCCAGTACTTAAAATACAAAAAAAATGATATTTTCTATTCGCTAAACAAAAAGGTAGGTATTTCAAATAATTAAATATATATTTTTATCAGATTATTTATTACGTGATATTTGAGCACCGTAAAAATTGTGGTGCTCCACCTCACTGATTAAGTAAAAAAAATTAGGAACTCTAGAAACAAATATATTCTCAAAGTGGGCGGTGGGCAAAATAAAGTTGAGAACCTGCGGTCTAAAACCATCACAAGTATTTTTTTGCTTTGACTTGACGAAAGGTCTTATTTGTAATCATGTACAATTACCATTGCGAATTTTTTATAATTTCTAATTGTTTTCACATCTTTCAATTTAGGAAGTGTATCGTATATGGTTACCGCCGTCCCGGGAACCATTTATTGTCCATTAAAGGGATTTGCTTCTATTAATAGGGTATAATTCTAATAATATGTTTTGAAAGTTTGAAAATAATTTCTTTCTATTAAAAGTATTTAATTAGGCTTGATGATTTGACTTACGTTGTATTGTTTTGCCACCTGTTGGTTGTAGTTTACGAAATAAAATTTCATATCTACATACCACGCGTCATCCTTAACAAAGTGGTTGACTGGGTCATCCTCGTCGACTTCATCATCGGTGTTGTCATCTAAAAAGTTTAAAAAAATTTTGGACAAAGCTTAAAACGAATGCAATACAATCAAAATGTAGGATTTTTTAAAAATATAATAGCATCAAATAAACTTCCCAAATACAGATACCAGGTATCCAATTTTTACACTTTACAGTCACACAATATTTTCTGCGAAATAACTGGGCTTCATTCTGATTTCAATGTATCACTTTAAAATACTCAACGTACTTTGCATTAGTACAGTCTATTATTTAACAAGTTATCAGGGAGGGTTGCAGCTTACAAAACTATTCTGACTTCCATAGAAATTGTTAAATACTCATTAAAAAATCTTCAGACATTCCTACTGAACGCATTAAAGAATTCAAAGTTCCAACATTTAATAACTTATTAGTGAAAAATTCATTAACACAAATTATAAAAGATTTAAACATGTGTTTGTGTGCCACAAACTAAACACTTATTTTGCCAAACACCATTGACACCAAGGAAAATGTTTCTTTAATAAATTATCGGAAGAAATCAGAAGCATGACAAAATACAATTATTGAATTCTGCAAAAAAATATTTAAGAGAAATCGTTTGCAGAAAAACTGTTTCCCCTATTTCCACCTGATAATTACACCAATAATCCTATAAATATTATGAAAAAGGTACGCATTTGTGATTTATGGAAAAAAAAACTTTGTATCAATTTTACGGGTACATAGTTGAAGTTGTACACCGAAAATGATTCATTTTTTTGGTATAAAATCGACAAATTTATACTTACAATTGTTGATTTTGATCCCGTAATATTCTTCATATTCAGTGATGAATTCAATAGGGGTCTTTTTAATCGCCATTTTTAACTTTCAACTCCAACAGACTTAAGAATTAAGATTAAATCAATGTAGTCCGATATATATGTTTGAAATAACTGAGCGATTAAATAAAAATGAAAAACAGGTTTAGATTCACTTTAGTAACTTTAAACTTTCAGGAGAGATTTAATAGTAGAAGCACCTTCGAAACACTCTGACGGGATAAAAACAAACTGTTCAGTATTGTGGAGTATTTATACTAATTTATGTAAAGGTTGAGTTGCAAAAATCACAATTAGCTAAACAAATATTTCACCCGTAGAAGCTCGGGTAGTTAGGGTTAGTATCTAACCGTTCGTTAGGTACTAACCCATTCGTTCAAGATGGTGACGGGTTAGGTACTAACCCATTTGTTTACCTGAGTAGTATTTCTGGTTTTCAACTAAACATATTAATATGAAGTACTTGGTACTCGTTTATGACTCAAAATTCACTTGGAAAAATCTTTTCCAAGAAAAAGTTAAATCTGGAAATCTCGCTATATGTTCTCTCTTCCTATGCTTGGGTAGAATAGTAAATTATCTACAGACAATAAAATACTCGCATATACAAGATCACTAGCATACATATTTTCACATGCTGAACCTATACGGGAAATGGCAGCGAGTTCAAACAATAGTAAAAATGTTAGAAATATATTTATATTGAAAAACTTTAGAAATGCATGATGTAAAACTAAAAAATACTGTTTTACGGGTAAGATTTTCTGTGACAGTTTCCCTTGATCAACTTTCTTATTTTCTTATAAAATTATTAAAAAAATAAAATTAAAAAAACCATCATTGAGCTAAAATCAAGCTGTCTGTTACCTACAATCGTGATGACTCACATCAAAAATATAGTCGTTTTTGTCTTGTTTATTCCTCTTAAAAAACGTCTATGATGGTCGATAGATAAGGAAAGTTCGTCACTTAAAAATAGTCCACGATGTATTAAATTTTTATTATAACCACTCTCTTTTATAAATTATAAATTCAAATTATAATTTGAAAAAATATAATTGGAAAGGCGATCGTACCTGTAAGGGTTCGAGCCCCAGTTGCGACCGTTATGTTTTTATTTTTTCTGTGTCTTGTTCGCTATCATATATTCGTTTAGATTATGAATGTTATCATCTTCTTCAATAGATTAATTTAAAATAATTTGAAGTGAAGTATTGATCTGCAAAGTCAATTTCATATCCCCCTATTGAGAAATATTCATAGATATTTTATTTTAGCCAGCTTTTTACAGCTAAGTCATTTTATAAAAGGGTTTACAATTTGAAAGAATGGTTTCAATAAAAATATCATTACTTGATAATTCTATATATTATTTTTTTCGCTTAATTATTATACACCCGTGTACGTTTTTATATTAGCGCGCTCCCTCCAGCATTCGTATTTACATACGAATATCTCCCTTTCTAACCATCTTCATTCTAACCAACACTTCTACCATAGGCCACCCCAAGTGGCTCGTTACGGTGACTTAGCGGGGGTGCCCTTAGCAAGGATTGAGTAGGTCTTTTGATCTCTCCAGCGAGAATCCCTCGACCCATCGCCTTGCACCCCAGTTGAAGGGATGAATTCACACGTCCGTCACTCCTGGACACACTGACTCCCAGAATCCTACCCACCCTACATATCTATTTCCTTCCCTGAATTTGCTTTTGACATAGGCACCAAGAGAAATTATTTTTCTCGGGGCCTCCTGTATGGAGCTAATGTAAAACAACCTTTTTGAACGCTTTCTACAGAACCATAAAAGTAACATTTTTACATGTAAAATATCATCGAATAATCCACGAACCTGCGAAATGTTCGCAGGCTTACAAAATTTATTATATTTATAACCTTCGTTGAAATCTCTTAACATTTCGCTGAGTCATTCCGTACATTTTAAATAATCACTGAAGTGTCGTAATGGCTTTAAATATAATTTACACATCCATTAAACCTTGCCCTGGCTGTACCTAATTAGTCGAAAACGGTCAGAATTCCCAATGAAAGCCAGCAATGTTATTAAGCAAATTTTAATAGTCTGAAAAACCTATTATCCCGCCACTACCCATACAGTTGAAAGCTAGAACAAACATCTTAATGTTCGACAGTCGGTTATTTGAAAAGACTAACAATTGGGATAGATAAAATACCCAGAAATGTCAATTTTACCCGAGTTACATTTCACATTTACCGGTCAAAAGTAATTAGGAAGAGCTTAGTTCGGATTCCTAATATAATTCTTTAAGTGAAATTATTGTCGTTATTGTAGTTCTAGGAAACAGTATTAAGCCGGTAAAAGGTTACAACTTTTGACATATTCAACTAATGCACGTATGCATATAACATTTGTTTCACTGGAACGGATCTACTGCTATTTTCGTCCAAAACTTGTATTTGAATTTTTGCCCAAAATATCAAACCAATCTGAATCAATGAGAATCTGAACCAATTTGAGATTTTCACGGCTGTCCGAAACGTTGGCCAAAGAAGGATGTACCGCAACACGACATAAGACCCCAAAAATTAATCATTGTAAATTTAAATTATATATTTTATTTTTTATTTATTCATAAAATACAGGCCATTTGCGGAGACGATTCTTCATGACTTTATAGGCAACGTTAGCATTTCAAAAATATTTTTATACCATCTTCTACGTAAATATAATGAAATAAAAAAATCAGATTGCAATTCACACGCGGTAGAAGTGAAACCTCCAGAAAACTAAGGGAAAAAGGGAAAAAGGGAAGACCGATTATCATTTCTCATTCTCTCTCAGTCTAAATCCTGTAGATGTGTGTGTTTGTCTATTTTAGTGTCATATGTATATTTTTCGTTTCATCGAGTTTCAAATCACAACGGTTTATACAACATTACATTGGGCTTTGAATAAAAACTACATATTTCCATTGAAACACAAATATTCTGCGTATAATTTAAAGGTGACCCAACCGTTGGCCCTCTGAAATTATAATTATTATAAACATAATTATTAAAAATATTATTATAAAAATTTTTTTTTTTTTTCCTTTGCTAAACTGTGGTTAACCTGCGTTTATCCGCCTTTTTAACTCGAGCATTGCTCTTAAAAAGGGTGTAATACATATTATTTAATGTATTTTAATAGAAAAACTTTATTTCTTGTAAATAAACATGTAATTGATACCAATATATTATATTAAATAAAAAAAAATTTATATATATATAATTTGATGAATTTTTTACCAATGTCAAATCTAAAATTGACTTAAAAAATACGTTTAATAATAAATTGGTATGAATATTTTTGATTTTTTTTGAAATTTTACGCTGGTACATACAGTATACAGATAAGTATTTTTTCGTAGATGCATTTGAATTAAAATAGTTTATTTGGTAGTATATCCAACAAAATATGTTACAACTTACAAAAGTGGCTATTCTTATTACGTCATTCACAGATTTTCTTTATATTATTGTTTCATTGGAAATTTGGTTTATTCCCTGTACTATATAGACGTCCTGTCAACTTGAAATATATTTGACTTATTATTTACCGATCATTGAACATTTTCGACGTGTTTAATATTTATGTGAGGTTGTTTAAATATATTATATAAATATTTTTTTCATTGTTGCAAAATTGTAATATTTATATATTGTAGTATTAATTGTTTGATTTATATTCTACACAAGTCTTTCTCGACTTCAATTTTCGGTTTATTGCTAACTAGCTGGTACCCTTGCTATGCCATTTTATAAAGAAATTGTTTCTCCTTACGTGACCTTTCCCATTCCCGTTCCCCTACCGCCTCCCCTTCCTTTCCCGCATCCCCTTCCCCTCTCACGTTCAACCTACGCCTCCTCCACCATCCTTCTCCCCATTCCACTGACCCCTTCCCCCGTCCCGCCAACCCCCCGCCCGAGTTTATTTCCCACCACTCCCTTCCGTGAACCCCCTCCCCATCTTGCCTTCCCCCCTTTCCCCTACCGCGTTCCATACATTCAGTCCCGGTACATTCAGTTTTCAAACAGCCTGCGTGCCGACTATTGCAATTTTTTATATAAATTTCATAATGCCATAGCTCACCAGTAGTTTAATACAAACTTTGTCCTGACAATATCGAAGACAAAAACAAAATTATCCAATTTGATGCAGTCGTTCGGAAGTTATGCGCATACATACATTTCGGCGATTCATTTACAAGCTCACGAGAGGTGCTCATTTTTCATATTGTGACTATGCCTGATGCAATATCATATTTATATTATGTAATAGCCGAAAGGCGTTAATATTATAATAAAATAAATAGATATCCTCCCTGCAAACCCTTTCGAAGACACTTAGTTATTATATATTGTGTATAAGAAGGTATATCGAATTTTCCCTAAATTGACTATATTGAACACAAGTATGCTAAGAGGTAAGCTATCGGAGAATTGACTTTCATGGAACCAATTTTAAAAAACTACTATCGACTCGTATTATTAAAATTCGTGGCGTGACTTACACAGTAGATAGATTTTTTTTCAATAAGTATTAGAGTTGCTTCCTAGCTTCGTTCACATTTATACATCGTCCCTTACATATCCTTCTGTTATACTGACTCTTGACATGGTTCGAGTATTACATTCATTTGATTTTGCCATAAACCTAAGCAGGAAGGCAAAACGAAAGTAGGAAACCATGATACGATGCACATATTTTTTAATTATATTCATTATAAAGGAAAGATTTTTCTCTGATATTTCATGAATGGTGTAACTTTTCTGTAGTTTATATTTATAATTCTGTTAAGAATTGAATTTATTTTATATATTCATTATAAAGGAAAGATTTTTCTCTGATATTTCATGAGTGGTGTATCTTTTCTGTAGTTTATATTTATAATTCTGTTAAGAATTGAATTTATTTTAGATTGAAATTAATAAATTACTTGGTTTTTACCACTTTTATTGTTTATAAAATCGACATGTTTCGTCAGCAAAGCTGACTTCTTCAGGGTTTTGACAGAACTAATTTTAAATATAGACATATATATAGGTAATAGAGAAAAATAATCGACATAAACAATAATAAAATTAGAAAGAAAATAATGTTTAAGGGACGAGGGGCAATATAGAACAATTTTAAAAATTTTAAAAGGGGAATAGATTTAATAATGGGTCATTTAAAAACAACTTTTGATTATTAATAATATTTAATTAATAATTTATTTTAGTTCTCCTGCCTTCGGATTACCAATAAATGTTACCAATAAATCTTTCCTTTATATATTCATTATAAAGGAAAGATTTTTCTCTGATATTTCATGAGTGGTGTAACTTTTCTGTAGTTTATATTTATAATTCTGTTAAGAATTGAATTTATTTTAGTTCTCCTACCTTCGGGTTACTAATAAATGACAACCTTGGCTGTAGGTATGTACAAAGGAAAAAAAGTTAGTCTGTATTATTTTCACGAGTGAGTTTTTGTAGTTATTGTTTTATATAATTCTGTTAAATTAATGTTACATCGTGTATTGTTTTTATAACATGATACCAGAATGATCTTCACAAACTAAATGTTTTTCTTACTTTCACAAGCAATTTTTCGCTTTACGTAATTTTCTTATAAGTTCAATATTTCTTATTATGTTGTCTTATAAATAAATATAAAATCAATAATTGGTTTAATTTTAGCTATACAAACTGATAAAATGTAAACTGTCGATTTTCCGGAAATGCACACGTACAAATAGGTTTTTGTATGTATGTATGATCATGAGTGAGTTTTTGTATTTAATTCAAAATTAATAGATCTTATAACTTTAAGTAAATCCTGAGAAAGCGACCATCGCTCACGAAATATGTCAGTTTTTTATAAGCAATAAACGGGGTTAAAACTAAGAATCTATTAATTTTGATTTAAAATGGTTCCATAAATTAAGTTTGCTGTGTTTAAAGAATTTTTATATTTTAGTTTTATGTATTTCCAAATTGAACTTAATTAATTTGATATTCTGTCTTATTTTTACAATAAGATATATATTATCTTGTCTTCAATTACATCAAAGCTCTATAAAATAAATGTATTTCTTAAATGCATAAGCAATTTTGTGCTTTTATAATTTTCTTATAAATTTCAATATTTTTTATTATGTTGTCTTATTAATTAATAGGAAATCAATAAAATGGTTTTATTTTGGTTATACTACACATGTACACACTGATAAAATGTAAACTGTCGATTTACCGGAACTGCATATATAAATAAATATTTTAAGGAGGAATTGGACTCGCAACTTAAAACAAAAAAATAAAGAATTACAAATAAATGCGTTTTACTTTGAGATGTCATGATATACACGATTTGAAGTAGGTAAATGTTTTTTATAATTCATTGCAAAATTAATAATACAAGATTTTCTTTATCTATTTGGGTTACATGACAAACAGAACAGTGACAAAACAGATAAAAGTGATCGAACTTTACGTACATTATTATATTACATATCACGCTCTGTCTGGTCACTGTTCTATTTTTTATGTAATTTCTGTACTGTTCTATATGTATATATATTAACATTAGTTCCACCCTGGAAGCCTTGAGGAAATTTGTTTTCCTGAAAGCCTCTATCATGTTGTGTGATGCTGTGTGGGAGGTCTTTTTAAGGAAAGGGAAGAGAAGAAGTTGACTTTGTTGAACGATTTGTAAGTCAGGATTATAGAGTAGGTAGGTATTATGGAATCATGTTGGAAAAGGAATAAAACAAAAACAATGTAGTAGAATTAAGATTAACGTTTATTTATTGTTTGCTAAATTACAAAAGTATTATTTTTATTTATTTATTTAATGCCCACATGATTGGGAGTACAATTAATTCATGGCAGATGATTTTTAAACAGATACAGAAATAATAAAAATAAATTTAAAATAAAACAATAACTTTGTAAACACCACTTTTATTTTATATACTTTATGCCGACCGGGTTTCGCTACAACCGTAGCTTCATCAGGGCAGTATAATTCTCTACTAACATTAGGTTACATGTGTGTTATAATATATAATGGGCTGTACTCGTCAAGTGTAGGGGGAGGAAGAAGACATAGATGAAGAATTGGGAAGGGAACGGACGTGTTCTTTATCAATAGGGAACAATCTTAGTATGGGACTTTTATTTAAATTTAGTTGATTATTAATTACCTTACTATTAGTGTTTATGGCTTTCCTAAGTTCAAGTGCCTCTAAATTATCCAACCTTACCCCGATATTGTTTTTATGAATCAGTTTGGCGCCGGCTGTTTTGTCAAATTTATGATCTTTTTCGATCAAGTGGTTTGCGAATTCTGAGAATCCAGAGCTGTGTAGACATCTGAGATGTTCTTTGACACGGGTGTTTATGTTGCGCGCTGTTTTACCAATATAAAAAACTGAGCAGTCACTACATTGAAGCGAATAAATTTTAATTTTATATTTATACAGATTTACACAGAGTTTTCGAAATCAAATGTAGACAGTGTCCTTCCTCTTGTTTTGAAGGTAGCATGTGCAAAATTTTATCAACCTCTGCATAAATCTGTAGATTTGCAGACAAATCAAATCCATGCCGCCCGCTCGCCAGCCCACTCGTCCACCACGTACAGACATTCTCCTGAATACATTATATATTTCAAACAGTTTACCCAAAACCTTGACAAATTATATACCTAAACCTTCTTCGTGAATCACTCTATATATTGATGAAAACCGCAAGAAAATCCGTAGTAATTTTCGAGTTTGGTTTTATAATTTGTAGATACTAGGGTGTTATGGAATAATCGTTGCCACCCACTTTGTGGAACAGGTTTTCAATTGTGTGAAAGGTCGTATTCAATTATAATAATCAATAGGGTTTTGGATAAAAATCATTTTCATGATGAATAATAGTTATGTGTATGTATTCAATAAGTAACTTTATTATTTATTAGAAAGTGGCATATTTAGTACAATTAGGGCATTTATGTTTTTTTGTCTTCCTGATAATTTTTGTTTTTCTTTTCATTTTTTTATCTTCGGTTTGTTCGTCGGATTCATCGTCTGAGTCTTCCTCGCTATCGGAGGCCAGCCAGTCCGCTACAAGGTAGGCCATGTCAACTGCAGTTTTCCACTCCAGCTCCTCTTCATATTCATCATCTTCTTCCGTATTTTCGACATCTGTGCAATTTAACGTATTTTTATTTTCCTCCTTTTTCTCAGCAGCGGTAAGAAACTGTGGAAGAATATAAATTAAATTAGATTTTTAATGCAAGTCATAAAAACGTAAGAACATGGAAAAGATATAGCTGGAACAGCATTTCCTAATTTGGGAAATGATAGACGAGTTAAAATAATGATATTAAGATTCACATTGCCTACAGTGACTGTAAGCGAAAGAGAAAGATGTGTAAAACGTACGTGCGACAGTGAAAGGCGTGCAGCCATTTTGACCTTAAACTCGCCTACTGCGACGATTTCTTTATTAACGTCTGTTTGGCGTGTACAAATGACAACAAAATTATTGTAATCATCTATCACGTGTGCCATTCACATATTTCGGCTGTTAGGTGGATGAAAATTGAACTGAAAGATTCCGTTGCATTCAGATCTTCATTAAATTAGATGATATTATTTTTTTTATATTTTCTATTTTATAACATTATCATCTTACGTGTATTATTATTATTATTAAGAATTGAAACTATATCACCAATACAAGAAAGAAGGAGGTACCAACCCAGTACTTAAAATACAAAAAAAAAGATATTTTCTGTTTTCTTAACAAAAAGTTAGGTATTTCAAATAATTTAATATATTTTTTATTGAATTATTGATTACGTCATAGTTGAGCCCCGTAAAAATTGTGGGGCTCCACCCCATTGAGTAAGTATTAAAAAAAGGGGGGACTCTAGAAACAAATGTATTCTCAAAGTGGGCGGTGGGCAAAATAAAGTTGAGAACCTGCGGTCTAAAACTACCACAAGTATTTTTTTGCTTTGACTTAACGAAAGGTCTTATTTGTAATCATTAATCATGTACAATTACAATTGCGAATTTTTTATTATTCCTAATTGTTTTCACATCTTTCAATTTAGGAACTGTATCGTATATGGTTACCGCCGTCCCGGGAACCATTTATTGTCCATTAAAGGGATTTGCTTCTAATAATAGGGTATAATTCTAATAATATGTTTTGAAAGTTTGAAAATAATTTCTTTCGATTAAAAGTATTTAATTAGGCTTGATGATTTGACTTACGTTGTATTGTTTTGCCACCTGTTGGTTGTAGTATACGAAATAAAATTTCATATCTACATACCACGCGTCATCCTTCACAAAGTGGTTGACTGGGTCATCCTCGTCGACTTCATCATCGGTGTTGTCATCTAAAAAGTTTAAAAAAATATTGGACAAAGCTTAAAACGAATGCAATACAATCAAAATGAAGTATTTTTTTTAAATATAATAGCATCAAATAAACTTCCCAAAATATAGATACAGGTATCCAATTTTTACACTTTACAGTCACACTATATTTTTGCGAAATAACTGGGCTTCATTCTGATTTCAATGTATCACTTTAAAATACTCAACATACTATGCATTAGTACAGTCTATTATTTAACAAGTTATCAGGGAGGGTTGCAGCTTACAAAACTATTCTGACTTCCATAGAAATTGTTAAAAACTCATTAAAAAATCTTCAGACATTTCCACTGAACGCATTCAAGAATTCAAAGTTATTAAAATCCATTTAAAAACTTATTAGTGAAAAATTCATTAACACACATTATAAAAGATTTAAACATATGTTTGTGTGCCACAAACTAAACACTTGTTTGCCCAACACCATTTACACCAAGGAAAATGTTTCTTTAATAAATTATCAGAAGAAATCAGAAGCATGACAAAATACAATTATTGAATTCTGCAAAAAAATATTTAAGAGAAATCGTTTGCAGAAAAACTGTTTCCCCTCTTTCCACTTGATAATTACACCAATAATCCTATAAATATTATGAAAAAGGTACGCATTTGTGATTAATGGATAAAAAAACTTTGTATCAATCTTACGGGTACATAGTTGAAGTTGTACACCGACAATGATACAATTTTTGGTATAAAATCGACAAATTTATACTTACAATTGTTGATTTTTATCCCGTAATATTCTTCATATTCAGTGATGAATTCAATAGGGGTCTTTTTAATCGCCATTTTTAACTTTCAACTCCAACAAACTTAAGAATTAAGATTCAATCAATATAGTCCGTAATATATGTTTGAAATAACTGAGCGATCAAATAAAAATGAAAAACAAGTTTAGATTCAATGCAGTAACTTTTAACTTTCAGGAGAGATTTAATAGTAGAAGCACCTTCGAAACACTCTGACGCGATAATAACAAACTGTCTAAAACTAAGAACAATATTATCTTCGACTAATTTTTATTTTTTTATTTGTAAAAATATAATTGGAAAGGCGTTCGTCCCGGTAAGGGTTCGAGCCCCAGTTGCGACAGTATTTTTTTATTATTTTTCTATGTCTTGTTCTCTTTCATTATATCCGTTTAGATCATTGATTTTCAAAGTGGGGGGCGCGCCCCACTAGGGGGGCGCGAAGACATGTACAGGGGGGCGCGGGCGCGGGTGGCGGTATCACTACGATCGCCGTATACCCGCGCTACGGCACGCATCTGTGGAGTAAACCCTTTTTCATGTTCCGAATGCAGTTATACAAGTTCTCAAAGAGAAGATTTAAAAATCCACAGTATGATTCACAAAAGAGAAAAACCATTTTCATGTCCTGACTGCAACTATTCGTGTCCTCAAGAGAGATATCTAAGAAGCCACTTGCTGAGTCATAGTGCAATTATTTTTATACTACGAAGAGAAATCAAAAAATCACATGTTTACCCACAGTGAAGAAAAACCTTGTTCATGTTCTGACTGCAACTATTTCTCTTCTAGAAAAAAAATAGCTAAAACGGCACTTGCTAACTCACAGTGACGAAAAACCTTTTTCATGTTCCGACTGCAACTCTTCATATTATTACTATTCATGTACTATTTAAAAAAAAAAACAAAAAATCACATGTTTACCCACAGTGGTATAAAAACTCATTTCAAGCCCTGACTGCAACTATTCTTCTTCTCGGAAAAAAAAATAAAACAGTGATGAAAAACCTTTTTCTTGTCCCGACTGCGACTATTCAGGCGCTACAAAACGTTATCTAAAAAGTCACATGTTTACCCACACTGGACAAAAACCTTTTTCATGTCCCGACTGCACTTATTCATGTTGTACAAAGCAACTTTTTAGAAATTATTTGCTGACTGACAGTGCTATAAAACCACTTACATGTTTCTACTCCGACTATTCGTGTTCTACAAAGAGGCACAAAAATCACATGTTTACCTTCAGCAGACGAAAACCATTTTTTGTCCCGAACGTAGTTATTGAAGTTCTCGAAAGGGAGATTTAAAAATCCACAGTGCGATTCAAAATGGAGAAAACCTTTTTCATGTTCTGAGTGTAACTATGCATGTACTACGAAACCTATCTTTAGGTAATATTATTATATTTTAGCAGTAAACTAACCTGTGTGTAATAACTGAAAAGCGTTGTTCCAACTAAAAACTCTCATATAACATCATATTCATATGTTTCATAAATTTTTCATTCTTTTTTTTATTTTTTCTTTTGCTGTCTTCCAAATATGGTTGGAATTTTTTGGTTGCGCTGCGCTGGCAAGTCAGCATGAGAGCCTTTGTAGGCCAATAACAGCTGATGATGTAAATCTCCGGCTTTGGAGGACATTATAATTCCTACAAACTCACACACGAAAATAAAATAAAAATTACGCACAATAAAGTCGAGGAATTCCCCGTACAACATAAACTAAAAGGGTTGCCAACTTGGAAGATTTTAATTCCCTAGTTTTTTTTTATTTAAATAAAGAAAAACATGTTACGTAACGCGTCGTTCGAGCCACCCCCCCCCCCCCCCCCCCCCCCAAATGCGTTACGTAATACTTGAACGGCCCCTTGCTGGGCCGTGGGCAGGGGGGAGGCGTGGGCATATTCATTTTAAGCAGTAGGGAGGCGTGATACTAATAAGTTTGGGAACCCCTGGTTTAGATTATTGATGTTATCATCTTCTTCAATGATGATGTTTTAATTTGAAATGAAGAATTGATCTGCAAAGTCAATTTATCTTATTTTATTTATTCTAGCTTATCACAGCTAAGTCATTATATAAAAGGGTTTCCAATTTGGAAGTATGGTTTCAATAAAAATATCATTTGCTTAATTATCATTGGTATAAAACTATACCAATGATTTTTTCGCTTAATTATATACCCATATATTATGTTTTTTTATATTAGCGCGCTCCCTCCAACGTTCGTATTTACATACGAGTATCTCCGTTTCAAACCATCTTCATTTTGGGAGGCGTAACCATTTATCGAACAACCAATACTTCTGGTATACGTCACCCCAAGTGGTTCACTACGTTTGGTGACTTAGCGGGAGTGCCCTTAGCACGGATCGAGGAGGTCTTTTGAACTCTCCAGCAAGAATCCATCGCCTTGCACCCAAGTTGAAGGGATGAATCTATACGTCCGTCACTACTGGACACACTGACCCCCAGAATCCTATCCATCCTACATACCTATTTCCTTCCCAGACCTTGTTCTTCATACTTGCTCTTAACATAGGCCCTGAGAGAAATTATATTCCTCAAGGCCTCCTGTGTGGAGCTACTGTAAAAAAATCTTTTATACCTTTTTAAACGCTTACAGCAGAGCCATAAAGGTAACATTTTTACATGTAAAATATCGTAGAATTATCCACGAACCAGCGAAATGTTCGCAGGATTACAAAATTAATAAATACTTTAACCTTCGGTGAAATCTCTTAACATTTCACTAAGACATTCATTGAAGTGTCCTAATGGCTTTAAATACAATTTACAATTCCATTAAACCTTGCCCTGGATATACCTAATTAGTCGAAAAGGGTCAGAATTCCCAATAAAAGCCCATGGCAAGCAATGTTATTAAGCAAATTATAATAGTTTGGAAAATCTATTATCTCACCACTATCCAAACGTTGACAACGAGAACAAACATCTTAATGTTCGACATTCGGTTATTTGAAATGACTAACAATTGGGATAGATAAAATACCCAGAAATGTCAATTACTTTACCTGAGCTACCATTTAACATTTACCGGTCATAGATGATTAAATGATTAGGAACGCCTTAGTTCGAATACCTAATATAATCCTTTGGGTGAAACTATCGTCGTTATGCAGTTCAAACTAATTTTATGTAGTTCTAGGAAAAAGTATTAAGCCGGTAAAAGGTTACAACCCAAATTTTGAAATATTCAACTAATGCATGCAGGCATATAATATTTGTTTCACTGGAACGGATCTGCTGCTATTTTCGTCCAAAACTTGTATTTGAATTTTTGGCCAAAATATCAAACCAATCCGAATCAATGAGAATCTGAACCAATTTGAGATTTTCACGGCTGTCCAAAACATTGGCCAAAGAAGTAGGTACCGCAACAGGACATAAGACCCCAAAAATATATCACTGTAAATCTAAATTATATATTTTTGATCAAAAGGTGTAGCAACTTAAATTATAAAATATTTGCATTAGTGGAGTCGATTCTTCACGACTTTATTGGCAACATTAGCATTTCAAAAATTTGTTTGTACCATCTTCTACGTAAATATAATGAAATAAAATAATCAGAGTGAAATTCACACACGGTAGAAGTTAAAACTTCCAGAAAACTAAAGTAGTGAGTGGGGACACTACGAAGCACCGTACAAAGGGGAGAGCGATTATCATTTCTCATTTTCTCGCAGTCGAAATCCTATAGTTGTGTGTGTTTGTCTATTTTCAGTGTCACTATTGTTCGTTTCATCGAGTTTCAAATCACAACGGTGCTAAAGAAGTTGATGGATATCGATGATTTTATTTACAGCGTCGATTTTTTGTAATTTTACGCTATATGCAGTATAAAGTTTTTTTTTTCATAGTTTTATTTGGTGGCATATCCTACAAAATATGTTACCTACCTACAAAAGTGGCTATTCTTATTACGTTGTTCATAGATATTCTTAATTTCATTGTTTCATTGGTAATGAGGTTTATTTCCTATAATATGTGGACATCTTCTCAACTTGAAATATATTTTACATATTATTTACCTACCGTTAAACATTTTCAAGGTGTCTTATAATTATGTTAAGTTATTTAAATATATTATATAAATATCTGTTTTCATTGTTAGAATATTACAGTGTTTTCATATTGTAGCGTTTATTGTTTGATTTGTAATCTTCACACGTCTTTCTCAATTTTCTTTTCTATTTCTTGCTGTTTGCTATAAACAAAAGCTATCTTTACATATTGTAGTTATACCTGACACAATGTTATATTATGTAAAAGCCTAAAGGCGTTAATATTATTAATTAAAATAAATATGCTACCTGCACACTAGGGCGGAGTGAAATTTTTTTTTCATGTTTCGATTTTCCTGTAGTACCCTTTAAAGTACACAAAATATCATTAAATTCTTACTTCGTCTTCAGGTGGCGCACTGACCCTAAAGTTCTACAAAAAAGTGTGTTTTTTCGGATTTTGTTAGTAACAAGCAACTCATCTAATGCAGTTTAAACGTCACAAAATAGATTTTATTTTCACCCATCTAACTTATTCCTCTTTCCCTCCACCCTTTGAAACTATTTTGCGAAACAAAAGATGCAGTCAATAAAAAAAAACAGATATCAGCGCGGAGCGCACATTCTTTGGAACAGTCGCGATAAATTGATTGTGATTTGTTCGTAAAATGCCTAAAACAATTTCTCTGTCAGAGTTATTAACCTCAACACAGGCTTGATAGGTCAAGCCTGTGTGGGGTTATAAACTGAATTGTAAAAATGAGACCTACGAGTAGGTACCATCTAAAGTCTAAAGAAACAAAATAAATAAATAAATTATTCAATAATCGTTGCCACACACTTTGTGCATGGCACAGGTTTTCATATGCGTGTTAAAGGTCGTGTTAAATTTACTTATTTCTAAGGTTTTGGATGGAAAATCTTTTTCATGATGAATAGTCGATATGTGTATTAAATCAGTAATTTTATTATTTATTAGAGAGTAATGTATTTAATACAGTAAGGGCATTTATATTTTTTGGCCTTCCTAATAATTTTGGTTTTCCTAATCGTTTTTTTTTTAATCTTCTGTTATTTCATCGGCTTCATCGTCCGAGTCTTGCTCGCTATCGGAGGCCAGCCCGTCTGCTACTAGGTAGGCCATGTCTGCGGCGGTTTTCCACTCCAACTCCTCTTCGTATTCATCGTCATCCTCGGTATTTTCAAAATCCGTGCAATTTACGAAGTTTTTACTGGCCTCCTTTTTGTCAGCAGCAGTGAGAAACTGTTGAAGAATAAAAATTAAATTAGATTTTTAATGCAAGTCGTAGTCAGAACATGGTTAAGCTATAGCTGGAGTAGCATTTTTTAATTTGGGAAATCACAAACGAGTTAAAATAATGATCAATGTTATTTCAATAGTTATTTGTATTTTCTTAATAGTAAACCTGAATCAGACTAACACATAGTGGGCCATAACGTCCCCTTGTGGTCGTTTGAGACTGTCAGGGGGCGGTAAAAAACCCATAAAATATTAAGGGGCGTTGGCGAGATGGCACAGGGACGGCGTGGGCACTGGGCAGGTTACAAAAAAATGGTCTAAAAAAGACAAAAAAAGACAAAAAAAAGACGCTCGTCGTGTACTAATAAAGCAAAGTAAACTTTAATATTGGTTATTTTTTGTTATTGTACGCATTGTAATCATTTATCACATGAGCGATAATTCACATATTTCGGTTTTTCGGTAGATGAAAATTGAACTGAAAAATTCCATTACGCTCAGATCTACATTAAATTGGATGATATATGATTTTTTAAAATTATTATTATATAATAATAATAAATTTAAAAAAATCATATATCATAATCTTAAAAAATCATACATGATTTTTTAAAATTATTATTATTGAAGAATAATAAATTTAAAAAAATCGTATATCATCCAATTTATTATTATTATACAGGGTGTTAAGGGACGTACTTGACTTACTTTAACCAGTGATTCCTGACATTATTTAGAGTAAAAAATGTAAATGAAATTTTGGTCTCCGGTGACATTTTTTTTTTTCTACAAAAACATAAAAAAAGGTAGTTGTTGAACAGTTGGAGGCGGGTTAAGGGGTTCGTCAGACACCCGGCTGAGTGACCAGTGACGTCATGCGGAAGAATTTTTTTTTTGTTTGATTTTGAAGAAAAAAATTTTGAAAAATATAAGTCGTCAAAAATAGTCACCGGAGACCAAAATTCCATTTACATTTTTTACTCCAAATGTCAGGAATCACTGATTAAAGTAATTCAAGTACGTCCCTTAACACCCTGTATATTAATAAATTAAAAAAATATTATATAATAATAATAAATTGGATGATATATGATTTTTTTAATTTATTATCATTATATAGTATATATTAATTAATTTAAAAATTTATTATATAATAATAATAAATTTAATGATATATGAATTTTTAATTTATTATTATTATATAATCCATTATATATTCCATTACACTCAGATCTACATACATTAAATTGGATGATATATGATGTTTTAAAATTTATTATTATATAATATTATCATCTTACGTGTTTTATTATTATTAAGAATTAATACTATATCATAAATACAAGAAAAAACTCAAAATAAAAAAAGAATTGATATTTTTTATTCGCTGAACAAAAGGGTAGAACAATAATTTAATATATTTTTAATCGTATTATTGATTATGTAAAAGTTGAGCCCCGCAAACATCGGGGGGCTCTAACCCCGCTGAATAAGTAAAAAAAAAATTGAGAAGTCTAGAAAAAAAAATTCTTAAAGTGGGCAAAATAAGTTTGAGAACCTACGGTCTAACACTATTACAAGTATTTGATTTTTTGCATATATATTTTACATATATTTGATACATACAGAGAAATTATAATATACCGCAGAAGTAGGATACGATAGATTCTCGCGCAGTTACTGACTTTACAATGAACCTAAACGAAAGAGAAAGATGTTTCTTGGACACACTGGCTACCCATCCCACATACCTATTTCCTTCCCAGAACTTGCTCTTCGTCCTTTCCTTAAAAATCCCTCCACACAGCTTCTCTTAAGATGACTAGGCCCTGAGGGAAATTATTTTTTCTCAGGGCTTCCTGTGTGGAGCAAATGTAAAAAAATCTTAAAGTAACATTTTTACAAGTAAAATATCATCGAAATGTTCGCAGGCTTCAAAATTCATAAATACTTATAATACTTCAACCTTCGTTGAAGTCTCTTTATATTTTGTTGAGTCATTCGGTACATTTTAAACAATCATTCTTGTATCTTAATGGCTTTTAATATTACAACTCCATTGAACCTTGTCCCTGTGCATATACCTAATCAGTCGAAAACGGTCAGGATTCCCAATAAACGCCCATTGAATGCACGTACGCATATAATATCTTTTTCAATGGAACGGCTGCTATTTTCGTCCAAAACTTATATTTTTATTTTTGGCCAAAATATCAAACCAATGAGAATCTGAACCAATTTGAGATTTTGACAACGACCTGCGGTATAACATTATTATTCTAAAAATAAACATATTTGCTCATAATTTAAAACATAACTTTACGAGATAAAAGAACAATCTTTTGAAACCAATTTATATTTTTTTGTGGAAAAGAGTCGACACAGTTAAAATTTTATTTAAAAATGACTTATTTTCGGTTTTGTTTGTTTTGTTTATGAATTTATTAACAGCGTCGATTTTTTGTAATTTTAAGCTGGTATATACAGAATACAAACAAGTATGTTACGTTAGACATCTTTTCAACTTGAAAAGATGTCCAACATTGTTATGTTATATATTATTACTTATTATTTACCTACCATTAAATTTAACATTTTCAACGTGCCTTTTGTTTATTTTAAGTTGTTTAAATCTACTTTTATTTAAAAATCTCGTATAACGGTGTTTGTGGTCATACTCCTCCGAAATCGATTTTTAAGAAATTTTAAATGTTATAAAAAATAAAACGAACACTTTGTTTTTAACCACGAATTTATAATTTTATATATCTACCGGTTTCGCTTCGATCAAGCTTCCTCAGGATATAATAATAACTAAATATTAAGACAGAGTTATCAGTTATATATAAGTTGAGCGACAGAGGGAGAAAGAATATGACGAAAGAACATAGTTAGACAGAGACAAAGTAAAAGTGGTACAATAGATAATCAATTAGAGGGAGGGAGACAACAATACACATCTAAATCACAAGTAACCAACAGTTAACGGGATTCAATTAAATAATAAAAGTTTGATGTATTCTACATTTATAACATGAAGGACAATATTTAGAGCAATGCTAATTTTATAATAATTAAGACCTCAGAATAACAATATAACACATATATACACATCATGGGCTGGGATGGATTGTAGGAAACAAGTTAAAGATAGGGCTATAGAGTGTATTTTTTTTATTGGATAAATTTATTTGATTATTAAGTAGGAATTCTGACATATTAGTATTTAGTGATTTTCTAATTTCTAAGGCTTCTAAGTTATCTAATTTAATGCCAATACTGTTTTTATGTAACATGCGCGTTCCTGAAATTTTATTAAAACTGTGGTCTGCTGAGATTAAGTGATTTGCAAGCTCAGAGAAACCCTTTCCATTCAAACAGCGTAAATGTTCCTTTACCCTAGTATTGACAATTCGTGCTGTTTTTCCAATATATAAAGCAGGACAATCATTGCAGGTAATTTTGTAGATACCCGAATGAGATAAACTATCTTCTTTATCTTCAGTATTGATTAAAAAATTTCCGAGGTTATTATTTGTATAAAAGGACGGTTTGATGTCTAAAGGAAGGTTCCTAACTCTTGGTTAGAAAAATTATTTATATATAAAATCCTACGCCAATTGTATTTTTGAGTATCGTTATTGATGGTCGGGGAGCTTTTATAAAGGAATTTATTAATAGCTATTTGTTTTTTGTTTCTTATTGAGTATTTAAGTAATTAAGTCCGGGTCGTAGCCATTATTAGCCGCTATTTGCTTAATAAGAGATAATTCTTTTGAAAAATTAATGTTAGACAGTGGCACAGAAACTAATCTGTGTACCATTGAAGGCCGAGTGTTTATGACTGATTGAATGATTAGATGTATTGTGGATGGTTATGTCTGTATTGGTTGGTTTGCAGTAAATATTGAAATCAAGTCTATTATTTTACAAAGAGAGTGTAAGGTCCAGAAATTTTAAAGAAGCAATTTTAATAAGAATTTACCTATTTCCAAGGTGAATTTTATTTGGGTGTGAAATGAATTTATAAGCTGGAGGAAGGCATTTAATTGTCGATCCGTTCCTGACCAAACGCAAAACACATCGTCAACGTATCTTTTCCACACCAGCACACCAGCACACCAGCACGTTTTTGAGGAGAGGGGATTTGCAAGAAAAAATGCTATTTTCAAGATTATCCATAAATATATCAGCTGCCAATCTAGAAATCAATTTTTATTTGGCATCAAAAAATACCTGAAACCCCATATTTTAAAACTCCTACCCCCACCCTCCCATTTTAAACCATCGAGCTTATTTGTGTTGGCTAAAGACGGACTGACAACAAATATCGAACACTCCGTTACTCTTCAAAAATCATATTGATTTTTTTTTATTTCATTTTCCCACTTTAGTTGGTGTTAGGATTCACAAAATGGGATCGAATAAGAAGCAAGACTTGAGATGATTTGGTCATGAATAAAGAATTCAATTCGGGATGCTATTCCAGAGCGTTGGTAGAAACAACCTCAAAGGCTGTGCGACGAGAGGCTGCATCTGCTATGGACAGAGACCGCTGAAGTAGGAGTAGGACGCCTGGAGACTTGGCGATGAAATGGATCCCTGACCCGAAGAGGATAAGAGGAAGATGTGTCGGTAGAAGATGTATGTAAAACACTGTACGGTAGAAAATCATCTGAGTACACAAATTCCTATTCTTCGGCGTAGGGCGGACCATTCTGTGAAAAAAGAAGAAAAAAAAATTTACACGAAAGGTCTAAAATAAATATATTTTCTCAAAATATAAATAATGAATTAAATTATTTAAAACACATTTAAAACGTGTATTTTCTCAAAATTTAAAACATAGCTTTGCTAGATATAAGAACAGTGTTTCGAAATCAATTCATATTTTTTTTGTGGAAAATTTGATTTAAAAATAACACATTTCTGGATTTCTCTGGTTATTCCCTCTTAAGTTAGTGTTTTTGACATGTGTAATTCCAGCATCGCGAATTTTTATTTTTTTAAAGGAAGACAAACATTTCCAGGTTACGAATAATCCAACAAGTTTGAAAATCTTCTACCACCACCACACTAATCGGAAAATGTTGCTTGCATCGTGATGCAGGACTTAGCAAGCCGAGAAATCGAACACGTGACGCCCGGGTGGGACCCAAACGCAAGGGCCACTGATCGGTGGCTGAGTAGGTGGGATTAAGTATATATTTGTTTTACTTCATACAGAAAGCCCTGAGGAAAAAATAGACAAATAGACAAATCTCACCCATGAACTCGGGCAACCATTCTAAGTCATCAAACGTAACGAACTGCTTGGTGTGACCCTCGACAGGGGTGTTGATTATCCAATAAATAGTTCCCGGGGCGGCAACATGCATACCCATATGTAATTATAATTTATTAATTTTGTCCTGAAACTGCCAGTTTTAAAATGAATGTCTGAGTGGAATTCCGTCCGTTTGTAATTCCGGCAATTAACTTGGTTCAACAACCATTTTTTTAAACTCATGATGAAAGAGATGGGGGCCTTTTTGGCGCGGAGCTCTTTATGCCGGAATATCAAAAGTATCCATTACCAAATTATTTTACTGCATGATGCTTGTGTTGAGGTGGGAAAGGTAATGCATGAAAGGTTCAGTTCAAGATGATTGCACTATTGTGCATTTCCCGAGGAAGGAAGTGTTAGTTGCAGCTATCGTGAACTCTTTTATATAGGTATACATGTGTATCATGGAACTGGAAAAGCTAGTTAACGTGAAAAGTGATAATTATTGTAAGTGCACAACTTACATGACGATCATAGGAGGTCGAACTTGAAGAAATCGAAGGGTTCGTCCTTTACTTTCTACACCCACATCTAGCTCGCTAGTCATTTGCAATCTCTCTCTCTGGTTTCAATCCTGGGATTGGTTTGCAGCAATTTCATCTATTCGTTTCTTCCACTCTTCCCTGTCTTGTGCGGCTCTTTTGAAGTCTGCATATGATAAGCAGCGCACGTCCACCAGCAGGTCCTCCAGGTACTCTCGGCGTGGGCGTCCCCTAGCGTTTGTCCCCTCGGTCATACCCTCCATTATGGCATGCAAGAGGCCTTCTTGCCTTATTGCATGGCCGATCCATCTTGCGCGCCTTTCGGACAAGGTCCTGAGCAGGTGCCTTCCTCCTTCGATTCTTTGAAGAACCTCCTCATTTGTGATGTGGTCTCTCCAGGAAATTCCTAGTAGTCTTCTATAGGACCACATCTCAAAAACCTCTAGTCTCCGTTTATCTCTTTCGGATAGGCACCATGTTTCGCAGCCGTACATCAAGATACTCCATACATAGGTCTTGATGAGGAGTATTCTCAGTTTCAGGTCTATATTATTCGATTCTATTATTTTCGACCTTTTATTGAATGCAACCCTAGCCTGGTGTATACGGCTGTCGACCTCGCTCTTAGACCGACCGTCCCATGTTATTTTGCTCCCGAGGTAGACAAACTCCTTGGTGTTCTTTAGTGGAACTTCTGACATCTCTACTGTCATTTGCAATATCATCATCAAAATCGTCAGCTGCATTGTAACCATCATCAGTCTCGTCATCTGCAGTGATATCTTCATCGGAATCGTCATCTTCATCAAAATCGTATTCATTACCTGAAAAGAAATTAATAACACTCAATTAGTTACATTACAGCGCAGACATCTGAAAAATCACCGTACAGAATTATTGTTACTTGACTGACAAATATGTTCCAATTAGATAATACTATAATTTGTAAAAATAATAAATCTGTTGAAAAACTTGGAAAAGTGATGTTTTTGGGCATGAAAACAATATTTTATAATGTAGTAATGAATCCAAGAGTAAACGAATTCCATCAATTAAAAAATGATTACCTAATTGTGAAAAATTCGATTGAAAAATTGTTCAGAATTGAGCACTCTTTGATGCAATATTAGCAAAATCTAGAAAAATATTATAAGCTTGTCGTTGATTTTAATAATAAAATCAATATAAATGTATTAAAGAATGTATTGGACAAAATCCATACATAGAAAACTATTGCCATATGGAGTTATAAGGCAAGGATGACGACCATGATCGAGTGCAAAATTCTGTTTGTGATTTTTGTGGTGTGAAAAGAATGCTATTTTTTCCCAACCTGAATCATCTGAAGTATCGTCATCAACATCTTCGTACATCTGGTTTAAGAGTTCCTCCACGATTTGCAGCCACTCAAGACTCTGGCATCTTTCTCTTCCTCCGACAAATCAAACCAATTATGGGCAAAATTTTCAATATTGCGCTGAAAAAAAGAAGTCGATTTACTTAGAAATGTATCGTAAAGAACATTTTAGGCCATAATGCCGTCAAATACATCTTTAAATTTCCCGATATTCGATCGAGTTGAAACTAAGCAGATAGGCTCGTAATTAATTATTAATTCGATGACATTAAAGCGCTTAACAAAATATAAAATAAATGTCGGTCTTATTAACTCCGGATTCGGCCCGGTTGACTCGTTTTCCTGGATAGAAAGATTCAATTCGCAGTCAAACCAAGGAAAAAACGTTTTATAGGACTTTTGAAAATAGACGTATTAAAGTAAAGAGAAATTTGTTTTTTTTTTTTGCGAATTGATATTTTAGTTGTCAAGTTATACAACAAACTCGTATCTAGTTTGAAAAAAATTAAAACATTTAATAATTATTTTTTTTTTCATGAAAAGATAAATAACTTTGTTTACATCACTTTTATTTGTACACTATCTACATGTTTCGTGAACGATTTTCACATATTTTAACCTTTCCGAAGAAGTTTTCTTCGAAAAATTAATTTAATAAATTTTCAGAGAACGAATTGACTAGAAAAATCATCGTCGTAGAAGTTAGTGAAAATACCCTAATCAAATAAGTTACTTTAAAATTGAAGGGAATAATAAATTAAATTAGGTTTAATCTGAATTATTTTTCCATATAATATTCATAGTTTATAGCATATTATGTCTACAAATTATGCTGAAAGTTTTAGAAATATCGTATTATACAGCAAATACAGAAGAGGTTTTAACAAACTTTCTGTCAAATTATCTTAAAAATAATAAAAATTTTTGAATTTAAACAAAAAGTAAACGTTGAAACACAATTAATAAGAATGTCTTACAGAATAAAGAATCATTAACTGTTTCAGTAATTGGCTTTTATTTCAAAATATCGTGAATAAAAAATAATAATTAGAAGTTATCAATAAATTTTGTGGGTACTTACATTGGCCATTTTGTGACTCCGAAGAAAGCGATGACGAGAACAAATCGCGATTTATATAATCAAATCAAAGAAATTTATATCACAAAGATTTACACTTATAAAGACGTTTTGATATAAGAACACTCTCGATGGATTCAATTCGGTTATTGATCAGCAAGTCATTAGGTTAACAATAAACCCAATTCCCTTTAAAGGTGGAGAAGTCATTGGTACACCAAATTACACTAATTACCTTTGACGATTAAAAATTCCGTGACTCGGTTATTGCCAATTCATCGAATCGTAATAATTAAATAATAATTAATAAATATTGTACATAATTATTATAATATTGTTGAGAATTCAAATAATATATGACTCATATTTTAATGCTGTATCTGAAAATAGTTTCATTTGAGATTGGGAAATAATATTTCTATGGACGGCTTCCGTGGTCCAGTGGTTAAGATCCACGACTCCGAATTCACCGTCACCGACTTCTACAATCCTTTATACGTCCATCCGATACTTACCCACACTATCTAAACCTCTGTTTCTTTATTAGGGTTCGAGTCCCAGTTGCGACCATTATATTTTTATATTTTTATGTGTCTTCCATATTTTTGTTTAGATAATTAGTGTTGTCTTCTTCTTCAATGATACTAGGTGGGGCAAAAGTAATCACCCTATTGGAAAACGCTATAACTTTTGCAAATGGCGCCAAATGTCAATTTGGATTTGACATTTGTGAAGTAAACAAACGCAAAATACAAATCAACAAGTCATGGATCGGTTTACTCCTCAAGAACGCGGAATAATTGGTCCCATATTTTGCGCAACAATTCGTCACCTGTGTTAGCGCAGCGTGAATTTCGTCGCAGATTTCCTGGCCTTCCGACACCAACTGGACAAACACTGCGGCGTTTGACCTCTCGCCTTGAAGAGACTGAGACAACACGAGATGTTACCAAGGCTGGCCGATCCCGGAGCAGCCGTTCTGCTGAGAATATCGCTGCTGTTGCCCAAGATGTCGAAGATGAGCCCGGAACATCGACCAGATGACATGCCACGCAATTGGGCATTAGCCGGCGGTCCCTACGCAGAATTTTGGTTAAAGATTTGAAGATGTTCCCTTACAAAGTGCAGACAGTGCATCAGCTGTTAGCTGTTGACCGCCAAACGCGGATAACCTACGCTCAAGTCATCCTGAATCTCAATGAAAAAGTGGACGATTTTTCATCGAAAATTTTCATGAACGATGAAGGTCATTTCCATAACAGCGGTTACGTGAATAAACAAAATAATCGTTTCTGAGGCACCGAAAATCTGAGTATCACCCACGAAGAGCCATTACACCCGCTCGAAGTTACTGCGTGGTGTACTGTTTACGCTGGAGGAGTCATCGGGCCATTTTTTTTTAGAACGCCGCGGGCCAAACGACGACTGTGGACGGCGCGCGCTACCGAGCCATGATTACCGATTTTTTTCTTCCTCAATTGGATGAATTGGGACTGGAGAACATGTGGTTACAACAGGACGGTGCAACGGCGCACACTGCTCGAGCCACAATTGATATTCTGAAGGAAGCATTTCCGGGTCGCCTAATCTCTCGTTTTGGTGATTTGCACTGGCCGGCCAGATCACCCTATTTAACCTGTCCAGACTTCTTTTTATGGGTTTTTTTAAGTCGTGGGTTTACGTCATCAAGCCTCTGACTCTTGAAGCCCTTAAGGAGAATATTCGCCAACATTCGAGAACCTGTCGCCCGAAGTTCTGCAAGAGTGATGAAAAATGCCATAAAACGGGCCCGTATCGTCATGGCGGCGGCCACTTGGCCGATATCATTTTCTCGACTTGATGGAATAAATTCTAATGGATTAAATAAATAAATTTCACAACCAGAACCAAAGTTTTTCATTAAATGAAAAAAATACAGCAAAATAACATCGGATGATTACTTTTGCCCCACCTTGTATATTACATAATATACAAGGTGGGGCATAATAATAATAACCGTTAAAAGTTAAAAAAAGAGGGTTGTTCTTACAAAAAAATAAATATTATATGAAACAGAACAAGACACGGAATAATTAAAAGGTAACAGTCACAACTGGGAATCGAACCCAGGATCTCTGTCTCACCGGGAAAATGCCTAAAAAACTCGGCCATCGGGACCTAATCATTTTAGCAAACAATTTTTTTCGATTATTAGTGTTATCTTATTCTTAACTAATTAACTAACTAACCATCACGCCGTTTCCCGCAGGGGTATATACGCAGAGAGGACGGACCGCCAAACATCCCGGTCTTGGCACACATTCCTCGCCTCAAATTCCTTATTCTTAAAATATTTTATTCAAAATAGGGTAATAGGGGTGGTCCGTGACTTTTCAGTGAGCTAGAGTGCTCTGTTTGAAAAATTCGACATTATTGATGTTGTAGCTGAAACTGTTTTATTTTGTTTCAAAAATTTTCGTGAAGGTTTTTCAGTTTGAGGATGCTGCGCTTCTTCAAACTGAAAGAATTCTGAAAAACTTCATAAAAAAATTATTTAAAAAACAAAAAATTAAATATCACCGTGGCTCACTAAAGTCACGGACCGCCACTAGTTGGTGGGTACTTAAAAATATAATTTTGTAGCGTGAATAAAAAATATTATGAAGATGATAACACTAATAATCTTAACGAAAATATAAAAAGAACAAAACACCGAAAATTAAAAAAAATAACTCTCTATAGCCTCTGTCAATTCAGCTACTGAGACCTCTTATTTAAATGACGTTTTCATCAAGCTCATATATCAAATTTCAGAGACAATAAAATTATCTTCGAGTAATTTTTATTATTATTGGCAGCTTCCTTTTTCATTAGAAACAAGTATTCACTAAAACCTAGATAGTGTCACAAATACATATATCCGATTTAAATGATACACCCATTGACCTTTTGGTAAAAGTCTAAATGAATATTCAATTTTTATTAGAAAAACTCACTTTTTACTTTGAAAGTTATTCCTATCATTGAAGATAACATTTATTATCTAAATGAAAATGAAAAAGAACAAGATACAGAAAAATAAAAATAAATTAGTTCGCAACTAAGAAACGAACCCAAAACCTCTCTTTAAGAAGTTTCTGGTGATGGATGATTTTAGTATACAACTTACCTCCCTGTTGTATGACAAATCAAATTTGAAGGAATCTCGGTCACGTTTCGAAAGAATTGCCTTCACTGCCTCTCTCTGAATCGTTGGTATATCTTCTGAGTCCGAAAGTTGTGCTAATGGAGCCTGAAATAAAATAACATCCAATTAGTACCTTACATTATTTAAATGATAATGTAGTAAACGACCTAAATGTGATATTTTATATAAGTACTAGCAGACCCGGCCACACGTTGCTGTGGCTAATGAAACACAATGCCATCTACTGACAAGGCCATTACCCAACCGTTATAATCAACACCATCTGTTAATTTGGATACGTATCAAATCCACACCGCTCGCTTGCCAGCCCGCCTCACATATTATCCCTCTACATATTAAGTTATATTTCAACCAAAAATATACACGAATCCTTGACAAATGATATTCCTAATCCTTTCTCATGAATCACTCTATCTATTGATGAAAACCGCATGAAAATCCGTTGCGTAGTTTAAAAGATCTAAGCGTACAGGCAGCGGGAGCGACTTTACTCTGTACTATGTAAAGATGATTGAGAGAAACAAACAAAAAACATATTCTTTTGAAAGTGAACATGCAACCTATACACATTTTATCTAAGATGTGAGAAGTTAATTAAATGAATTAAAAAATAAAATACTATTCTAACTAAATCCATCATGCCATTTCCCACTGGTGTAGACAGAGAGCACAAACCGCCTCACACCTTTATCTTGGCATATTTCCTTGCTTGATTTACATTCATTCTCTTCTGTTATTCCCTTTAACTCTTCACATGGTCTCTCTCAAGTATTTGATTCACTTGGCCGTATCATGTCTTACTCGGACAGTAACGATTTCTTCTGCCATTTCCGTTCGGGTCATACATGGCAAGAACATAACATAATATTATATTAGGGAAAATAATAAAAACTAATCAATCGCAAACGTTAACGAATGGTACGAAATTTGATTTAAACTCTAAATTCATTAAATTAACTCGATATATAAAATAAAACATATCGGTGCATTTAAGTCTCTGCAACCGGGTCCGAAAAGAAGAAGATGGAGAGATACGAAATTACGAATGTTAGAGGAGAGCGCTAACATTTACAGCGACAAAATCGATGCGAAAATTGCGAAAATGTTTAATAAATCACGACTCGTTTAAATTTTTTTTCATACATATAACTTGTAAAATAACTGAAACAAACTTGTTTATAATAATGATTTGTTTCTATCGAGGGAAATTTATATAATTTGCGTTTCGGCGCGGGCAATGTCTAGATATTATCTTCAAGAATAACATATATTTTTAAGAGTTTTAAAATTTAACGTGTTTAAGGGAGATATGCAAGAAATTTTATAATAAACTGTTTTTATACATTGAATAATAATATTATTAAATATATAAAATAAATTAAAAATTAAAATGGAGTTCTACAAAATAAACTTAATAACAATAAATAAATGCAAGAAATCAGTAGTAATTCGGGTAGCGGGCCCTCAAGGAATTTCATTTAATCGAATAATGGATCTAAAATCTAAATAGCGATCTCGTGGGAAGACTCAAAAACGGTTTGTTGATCTTTTACAGGACACTAAATGCAATTCAATAGTCCATTCACGACATAAAATGAAACAATGTATTAAGATGAAGCCATACTAAATAATGCAAAATCATACGTTTTTGTTTTGGAAATTTGATCGCTTAAAAGTATTATAGATACTTCAATTACTGCGAGTAGAACATTCATTGGCCCTTGGCCCTTAAAAATATCGGTCATTGTTTTAAATAAGTCTTTTAATAAGCCTAGAAAAAATAATGTATAAGGTCTTTAAAAAATACTTTCAAGTCCAAACTCTTATATATTTATAAACCCCTTTTCTGATATGGTTTTATTGTATAATGTGGCAAATTCAGTTTCTTTTATAAAATATTTATTATCGCGTTGTTATTTTAGAATACGGCCGCTAGTCGACGAATTGGGTTTTTCAAAGTGAACCCTATGCCGTCCACCGAAGGTCTACATATTGTCGCATCCAATTTTTTTTATCAATTACGCCCCGGACGGAGCGGGGAACGGAAGTTAGGCTCCGCGTCGCTTTGTTTCGTGAAATCAATTTTTAATTTCCGTTTTATTACAATAAACAGTTCGTAAAAAGGAGTTGATGTTTTTTACAGGCCTTTACGAAATCAACCTGTAAAAAAAATTCTCAAATACCTTTTCCAACCTTTTTTAAAAGCTTTTTCTCAAGAATTTTTAAACTCCTCCCATAAAAGGGCGTGAATATCGATTTCGATTTTTCCCTGGACTATTGGATCGCCTTAAATGGAATAGATCAAAGATCTCGAGTGAACTTAAAAATGATTTGATGAGTTTTTAAGTGCGTGCCTTGTTTGCTTACCTATATTATGGTCACTTTCTTCTTTGTAATGTTCAACAGGAGTGGAGGCTTCCTTTTCTTCCAAGATTCCAGTCAATAGTTCTTCCATTTATTACATATAGTCAGGAGTTCCGCCATATCCTCATCGAGATTTTACATAGCTTCTTGTGCCGCTAGCGACTTTGTCCAGTACTTCCGGGTGGCGATTTCCTCATCTATCTCTATGGAAATAATATCATGTTAGTTAACACTATTTATTAATCCCCTTTTAGAAACGGTGGTGTTTCCCAATGCCAGAAGAAAAAATAAAACGGAATTCTAAAAATATTCAAACAGCATGCATTGTATAACACAATTTATCCGTAGAATCTTTCTAATGTTCTTTCCAAAAATAATGTAAAAACGAATATTTGAGATTCGTAAATAAATTATTTATTCAATTTTTTATAAGAAAAACTCTCTTTTTATAACTTTTGAAGGTTATTCCCATCAGCGTAATATATTATTGAAGAAGAAGATAACAATAATAACCTAAACGAAAATATGAAAGAGAACAAGACACAGAAAACAGAGAAAAAGACAATGGTCACAACTACTGGTACTCGAACCCAGACCGCTCGTTTAACCCAGACCTAGCATTAACCAATTTAGTTATTGCCACCTTCTGTCAAGCCGTCATAAATCAATCTCTTATTTCAAATTTTATAATATTAACAATATTATCTTCAACTAATTATTTTTCTATATTGCGACCATTGTCTTTTTTCTGTTTACTGTGTCTTGTTCTCTTTCATATTTTCGTTTAGATTATTATTGTTATCTTCTTATTCAATAGTAAATTATTTATTGTTTAAAAAAATTAGAACAACACGGGCATGTGCCTAGCATGGTGGTCGAAAAATCCCCAACATTTGTAAAAAAAAAATTTCAATGAATAAAGAAACTTAAAAACAAAAACAAAAAATCATCAAATTTCTATTCTAAAGTTCTATTCAGATTTTATTATTATTTAAATTTTATGGAGCAACTGGCCTATAATGGTATAACAGAACTTGAATAGAACTTACGCAGAACGTGAAGATTAACTTATATTCATACGTCCGTCAATCCTGTACCCTGAACCCCAGATTACTATTCCTTCCCAGATATCCCTCTCTTTCATTTCCCTAAAAATTCCCTTCACACAGCATCCCTAAGGATGATGCAAGCCTAGAGGGAAATCGTTTTTTTAATCAGGGCCTTCTGTATGTAAAAAAGCTAAGGTAAAAATACTTTAGTAATAATAGTTTCGACAATCTTGAACAGAATGAATAGGCATAAATGGAAAGCGTCAAAAATTGCGGGTGTTGTCATTCTAACGTAATTTTTTTTTACATTTACTCCACACAAGGGGCCCTGAGGAAAATAATTTCCTTCATGTGCCTATTTCATCTTTTAGGATGCTGTGGGAAAGGTCTTTTTAAGGTAAGGAAGGACTGGAAGTTTGGGAAGGAAAAGGTATGGTCATACAACAATAATAGCGCTGCACAGAAACACGCTGATAAATTCGCTTATGTTTCAAATTAAAAAAGTAAACATCCTAATCCTAAACGTATTTGACAAAAATTAATGCTTTCATACTTGCGGATTAGCAGTCGCGATGCAGTGGAGACGTTTGAAGCTGTTCTAGAACCTTTGTGTTAACTTTAATCAGAATTTATTAACTTGAGTAATAATTGATAATCACCGATCACTAGTACGAACTCTGTTTATGTGTGACGGGTGTGCGCATATCAGCCAACTCTTCCGCCCGTACAAAGCAGGGCCGCTAAGCCTTTTCCGCACCTCAATTCGTAGCAGTAACATGGACACTAAGGTGGGTCATTGAAAAAAAATGTTATTTTTAAATTCAAAGATCGATAAAAGGGTGCCAAATGGGTTCAAAACGATCTGTTTTAAATTTTTCAAATTTCTGATACGTTCTTCTGCCTCCGGATTCACTTCAAAGTTTTGAAAATTTTCATTTTAAGGGGTTATTTCTAGTGTATGTAATAGTCACTATGAATCCTTTAAACCATTTTGTTTGTAACCTTCCATAGCAAATATCGTATATTTTTACGAAATCATTTACAAAAGTCCCAAGATTGAGTCTCGCAAAATAATGCTGAAATTTGAGTGCAAACGTCAGATTTTTTCCATCCGATTGTCGGGTCAGACAAAATTCGATTGGACTATTTTCGTTACTCCACGCGGCCGTCCGACAATGGGCGTGGCCCCGGTATTATAACCAATCGGGTTCGAATCGATTTTTGTCTGATCCGATTCTTGTCTGACGTGTGCGGCCTGCCTATGAAGGATTTTGCTGGTACATATTTGAATACACTGCCTTGAGATAATTTGAATTATATTTATAATTTTTTTTTAAGAAATAAACCAGTTTCTTTCTATTTCGTGTTTGATTAAAAATAGTTATGTTTTGATGGTTTAACATTTTTTACGATTTAAAAAGGGTGGGTTTTTCTCTATTATGTGAATTTTCCAAGTCTATCCGGAGGAAGAAGATAATATCCCAATATTATTAAAAAAAAATAACGTAAATTTTTTATTTTTTTTATTTATTTAAAAACATAACATATATATATATTAATACTCATATTGATTATTATAAAGATCTTTGGCTGTCCAACTAGGAAATTTAGCCATTTTAGGACAGTCAAAATGAGCAGATTTATTGCATCTATTTATTGTTTTATCTATTGTATTGACTTTTACTTAGAAATTACACTTGGTGGATAATATATTAAAGTTTAGATGATGTTGCAAGAAGTTGCTTATACAGTAAATAATGGTTTTTAGAATAATATAAGCATAGAGAAGAGAAATAAAAAGGAAAATCAAAGGAAACAAAAAAAAATTAAAAACATATACGCAAATTTTAGTTCAGGTTTCGATGAATTAATGCACTACAGATTTAAAACAATAGACAAAGAAAGATAAAGAAATAGATAAAGAAAGGAAGGTAGAGAAACGATAAATGCAAGGAAAAAAAATTATGTCTCTATTTAGCACCCTTTTATCACTATTGGACAAATCAAAACAAGATTTTTCCCCATCCACCCTCATGGGTACCTGCCACACTAAGTCATTTGTCATTAGTCATTAGTGTTTCATCGTGTGGTCCCCACATTATCAAATTCATATAAGAAATATTATTTTTTATGCGTTGCTCCGCAACTAAACCGTTAGATTTAATTAAATGAAGATAATGTGAGCGATACTCAATCGAAAATCATATAAAGCAGCCATTAAAAATATGATGGTAATACTTAGTCGAAAGATATGATACAGTTAAATATGACCGAATCGGATAGGGACACATTAGCTCAGTCGGTAGAGTTGTGCTCCGGCAAGGCGAAGGAACTGGGGTCGCGTCCCAGATATTGAGTTTCGCTAATATTGTCTTCATTTATTTAAATATTACTACTCATCAACTTACAAAAAAGAAAAATAATAGATTTAGCTTTATTTTCACGAAAAGTGAGTATTTACGTCGGGGGAGACGAAAAAATATGCAAAAAATGAGCGAGTTAAATTTTAATTTTGTTAAAATTAATTCACTTATGCGGTATACTACAGGGTGCGGCAGAGAGGACGGACGGTTTTAAAATATCATAAAACAGTTAATTGTTACTCAAAAACAAATTTATTGATGGAATCAGGTTCGCGAGGAAATAGCATTTGAGACAGTAAAGTGTGGAAAATCACATCAGGCATGTGGTGGCCGAAATCGTTGATGCAGTGCTGGAGGCGTTCTTGGAAGTTCGCGTAGACTCTCTCCAACATCGCTCTCTCAACTTAGGCGACTTCCACGCGAATTGCGTCCTTCAATTCGTCCAGAGTTCGGGGCTTATTCTCGTATACTCTAGCCTTGAGGTGTCCCCATAATCGTCTAATCGTCATCATCGCCCAACTCATAACATCATACCCATTACACAAACCCTGCTTGCCATACAAATCATTAAAAACCATGTATATGATGGATGACACGCAGCTTGAACCTCAACCAAGTAGTACTGAAAATAATTCGATTTGATACACTATTGATTTATTTTGAGGGTAATCTTTTTTTTGTTACTTCCGACAATATCCGCATTATCCGTGAACCGGAGTTATACATTTTTAACAAAATATTTAACTGGTTCTTACGATTCATTAACTTCAAATTACACGTACCTTTACAACACGATAACTTTACATTCTTTAGCATTCGCTAAAAATAGAAGAAAAGTGAACGACTTAACTTTTTTGTTTAAAATTATTCACTCAAATTAGACTGTTGTGAACCCCTGCAACTCATCGGCTTCAAGACCCAGTCGAGCAACAAGACAAAATATATTATTCTGCAACAATAATTCTGGAGCCAACTACCACATACATACACCATTCGTCGCTTTCAAACACTTCAAAACAATTCCAACTTAAATATCGACGTAGTTAATATACCTATGTAAGTTTCTCATCATTAAGGCCTCATTCTCACGGGAGCTTTTTTAACGTCCGTTAAAAAAGCGTTCAAATAGAACAAATGCATTTCCAAGTATACATTCATACGTCAGCGCTTTTAAAACGCGACGCTTTTTTATCGAGCAGTGTTGCATTTTGAACGCTGGGCGTTGGGCGTTAAAGGGAATAGATCATATGTATTATTATTCGTATTATTATTCACACGAGCGGTAAAACAACGCCGGTGCATCAATCTTTATCTGTTAATCCTGTACTTCCATCTAAAGTAATTAGGATTCTAGAGAATCATTATTTTTAATTGTAAAACTAACGTTTTTAAGACAAGATTTTTTATGCATAGCACAAAGGGTAACAATTATTATAAGCAATAATTATCAGCCTGAAACACTCATCCACATTGAAAAATCTTCCGAGAAAAGATACATGACGCCAACGTATAGCTATAGACCAATAGCTCAGTGGTCAAGAGCAATCGACCGGCAATCGAGAGGACACGGGTTCAAGTCCCGTTGGCGTCATGTATCTTTTCTCGGAAGATTTTTCAATGTGGATGAGTGTTTCAGGCTGATAATTATTGCTTATAATAATTGTTCTAGAGAATCGTCGATATCGCCCCGCTAATTCAACTGCACCAAGTTCTAGGCCACACTCCGCACAAAGCTTTTTTACCACTTTCAACCCAAATATTTGCCCATGTCCATCCAATACTGACGAATCAAGTTCAATAACTGTTCAGAGCCCATTGACTTATATAAGTTCACCAGAAGAATTTTACTTATCTCCAGATGATTGATAAATTTAATACCAAAATTTTTAATAAATATAAATTATTTTGTAATTATAGTTTTTAAACAGGTAAATAAAACTAGTCGTTGTACAGGTGGTGTCGCCAAACGCATGGTATCTTGAAGTGTTATTCGAGGCCCCACTATCGTCAACAGTTCGTCAAATGTTGAAATAGACAATCAAAAATAACTAAAAAATTTATCGGTATATTGCCTTAATTCGTACAGTGTCACAAACTGCCCTTTCTTTTAAGTATCTCAGTTCATTCAGAGGATGAACCTTTGCCTTTTGTTTTCTTTTTCGTCTTCCAGCAACACAAATCGCTATTGCTATTAATTTTGCAGAAACCATTTCCACGTCTTACTGAAGCGAGAAACGAAACAAGAGTGATTTTTAAGCGTTCGTATGAACGATCATATCGCAAACGTTATAAAAGCGCCAACGCCGAGTTTTAACGCAGCGTTTTTTAAAGTCTCGTGCGAATTACGCCTTAGAAATACCTACATGTTTTTATTTATGTAGCGTGTTGCGATATTAAAATTTATTGGATATATATTATTTAGGTATTTTTTCTATTTATCTACAATCAAAAAACTTGTGCCTCTTTTCTTTTTCTGTTTGTTGCACTTTTCCATGTATTATTCTTCACAGTCAGTCAGTAAATAATTTATTTTGTATTATCAACCAACTAATAATAAATTTAAACCTACACTATATAATTAATTCTATTCCATCTGCAATTTAAAAACTTTTTTCTTGTAACATTGTTTTCAATTAAAGTAACCTTTGGGAGGCGGGTATGGGTGCGCCGCCCCGGGAACCATTTAATGAATAATCAACACCTCTGCCACCTCTACCACAAATTGTTCGCTACGTTTGGTGACTTAGCAGGGGTGCCCGGTTCCTGGGGTGAGGTTTGTACAGGTCTTGCCTCGATGCGTCTGCCGGCCTGAGACACTGGTGGAGGGAGGTCTTTTGACCTCTTGACCCATCGCCTTGCACCGCTATTGGACGGATGGATTCGTACGTCCGTCACTCCTGGACACACTGACCTCCAGATGACCACCCATCCCTCAAACCTATTTCCTTCCCAGAACTTCCTCTCCTTCCTTTTCTTAACCCTCCACACAGCATCCTCTAAGATGACATAGGCCCTGAGGGAAATTATCAGGGCCTCCTTTGTGGAGCTAATGTAAAAAAACCTAAGGCTCTCATTTTGTAATGTGTCTCACACTGTCAAGATACCTACCCGCCGCGCCAACAGGATACCCCTCGCCCCTACTTCCCCAAGACCGTCGAAGGAACTCGATCACGCCGAAACAGAATGTCAAGATACCTAACCGCCGCGCTAGCAGGATACCCCTCGCCCCTACTCCCCCAAGACCGTCGAAGGGACTCGATCACGTCAAAACAAAATGTCCAGATACTGACGAGCCACGCAGCAATAAGCTGATCATCTACCTATTTACAAGCAGCCGGATGCCCTACACCCCCCACCCCGGACACCCAAAGGGACATTTTAAATATTGGAACGCGACAACACGCGGGCAGTCTCAGCTGGATCGCGGCCCAAGCATTACGAGTGGCTTCGGCTAGAAGTGGCTGCCGGTAGCTCGCCGATTTTAAGTGGTTACGCCAAACACACTTCACCGTTCACGTAAAGAACCTCATCGTGCCATAACAAGTACCGTGCCTAATAAATCTCATACAACAACCGAACGACGTAATTGATCTCGCTCGAACCGTTCAATTGTGTAAACCGCGGCAAATGTTAACCACCGCCGGTTCCTTCACGCCATGATAAGTGCCGTAACGTTTTTTACCTTGTCGATCCGAAGACGACAATCGAAGCGAGCCACGATCCATTAAGGCTCCGCCCGCCCAGTGCAGTCTGCCCCTAAAAGACCAGACTGACTCCGCCCGCTGTACCCCGGGTCGAGGACCCTCATTGGACCTACTGCGCATGGATGGACAGCACCCGGAACACCACGCCTTCAAACGCCGATCCAGCCACCTTCGTTGCCTAGGCTGGAGCCTGTGGCAACGGCCCCCCCCGTCGTCGGGACGACGCCGGACACCACACCTTCAAGATCTACCAAGTAACATACCCCGAATGCCCGTTCCGAATTATCTCATAATTAACCATAGAGCCAAATTAGGTAGGGTTTTCACATTACCATGTACTGTTGATTATTATGTTTCAATACATCTACTCTATTATCACATGTTGTTTTTCTTTATGAGAACCTGATTAAAAAAACAATGGTGTTTGGGTTGACAACTCACCCCTGAGAAGCTGGCTAGCCGAGGACACAGAAAGTTAAAGGTAAAATATATGGTTTTAAAGAAGAACATTAAAAAAGTATTACAATTTATACAAAGTTCATTTCTTCAGTTTACCTTTTTTATTTAAAAGCTGTTTCTCTAAATCATACACTAATCATTTAATAGCCCAATAGGTCGTTGAAAATTAATAAATAAATAAATACTTTTGAAGTAAATAAATAAAAAGAACATCCCGACCACATCATATTTAGATGAAACACGAAGCAAAAAATTGTTCCACTTTGTGATCTCAATCGTCAACCTACTATGTAAATAAAATGAAATTAAAAAATTACACATAGCGAAAAACCTTACTTATTTCACATTTTGTTTATTCAATATATGTACTCATTATTTTAAATGAATACATTATTGTAATGTAGAGTAATTAAGTATTTAATATGGAAAGAATACGATAGATGGCGGTAAGCATGTAGCTTGCACCATAGCTCGCCAGATGGCATTGGCGTACAAGAAGCAGTATCAGAGATATACTTTACGAGCTCCCCTGGCAAGGCCCCAGAGATTTACCTACCCCCGAATAGTAAACAGTCGTAGCTATCCAGCTAGGTTATTCAAGTAATAAACACATTTATATTAAAAGAACCGTTATTAATAATTACAACTTGCCGAGGAAAGGGCAGACATAACAATTATATAATAACAAAAGATAATGAAATAAAATTTATTTTTATTTTTAACGTAATGAGTAAAACTTCAAATTGTAATATTTTATTAAATGAAGACAATATTAGCGAAAATCTGTAAACAGAAAATTCAGAAAAAAGGTCCCATTTTATAATAATAATTGGCTAATTTATATAGCGCCGTTTTCGTGGAAAATCACCTCAAGGGCGCTGTACAAATAAATATATAAAATAATTAATATTACTGGCCTAAAACTAAGACTTACAATTACAACTAGTGACTTACATCTAAGACTTACAGCTACTTATATTACTGGCTTACAACTAAGATTTACATTTATAACTAGTGACTTACATCTAAGACTTATAGCTAGTGACTTATGACTAAGACATATAGATTCCAACCTAAAACTCGTGACTTATTAACACACATATTTACAATTAAGATTAGCGCCAGAAGAAGTAGGAAGTTTTTACATAATATTACAATTCGAGAACACGGGTGCAAAAAGTATAATGAAGGTTAACTGGATTTACGGGAAGGTATAGATATTTTAAATAAATTAATAAATTTAATATTCGATCTTTACTGCATTAATGTGATTCATCGCTCAACCGTAAACAGATTGAGGTATCACAATTAACAGATTACATTAAACAGATTGAGTTAACTATAAACAAGAGAAAAGAGAGAAAAAAAAAACTATTAAAAATTGCAGAGTTTAAATAGAATGATGAATTTATGGAAAAGAGTATCGGAAAAGTGAGTTTTCAGTTTGGATCTAAATTCCGCTGAGTTGGATATGCATCTCAATTCCATAGGAAGTTTATTCCAAGCTTCAGGGCCGGATACTGCGAATGCACGATCACCAAACTTAGTGTTCGGATTTCGCTTAGGTTCTTTCAACCTTCCAATTGCAGAAGATGTCGCTGATCTAAGAGTTGACTGCCTTAGACCAATATTTTCCGGAACGCATAGTTCAGAGATACAGGGAGGAGCCATTTCATTGATAGATTTAAACACCATCCAGCATAACTTGTATTGGTTCACCATGACTCGAACCCAGGGTCTTCGCCTTGCCCCTGCACAACCCCATCAACTGAGACTACGACTAGGTACTCTTCGACTAAGGACTAGAAACATCATCTGCATTTTCTTAACGTATATTTTTGTTGGTTGCTATCTGTATGTATGATTGCAAGATCCAAACTCGAACTAAATGATATCTAGATATGGTTTTGGATCAATTTTTATCCATTTTTTTATGCGACATCTATTGACTTTTGGAAGTCTAGGATGAATGTTTATTTTTATTTTTAATTTAATAAAACCTCAATTTCTAATATTCAATTAATCAAGACAATAATGACGAAACTCCATCAAAAATAAAATTTATTGCGCTCGCTGGGATTTGAACCCGGGACCTCCGGATTCATAGTGAAGGAAGCCTTAATTCGTCGAGAATCGAACTCGCAACTTTGAACCAAAGAATCAATACACTTTTTCGATGATAATAGGTTTTATAAGTTAGGAATTAGCTACCGTGGTAAGTAAAAACAGTGTCTTCCTTGAGACCCACAAGGAAGACACGGTGTTTTTACTTATCACCATAGTAAGGTGTAGGTTGTAGGTAGGTACCATAAAATCATTTTGGGAAAGGAACAAAACAAAAAATAAGTGGTTGTACTAAGATTAACACATATTTATTTACAAAATTACAAAAATATTATTTATTAGAACACATCATCATTACGTAGGTAGGTACATAGTATTATAAAAGATAATCATGAAATTTATTTATTCTGTGCACATAAAACCTACCTTACTATTAAACGCGTTCTAAATTTTACGTAACTGATAAAAAAATAATTTACGACACATATCAGTTGCGTAAAATTTAAATGGCGTTTATTTGTAATGCCATCGTCCTTTAGTAATATTAAAACACTGTTTGCTGTCAGAGCAGAGTTAAGTATCGAGACAAAGTTGGCACGGAACAATCAGTGTTTCATCCTATGCTTACGTACAGTCATCAAATCTAGAATACAAATTAGATAATACGGAATTCAAGCAGTCGATATTGATAAGGCGAAGCTCAAAGTTAAATTACTAATTAATTAATCTTTACGACAAATCAAATCACATTAATAATACTAAAAAATATGCGTTTGATTAAATAAAGCTTTTCCTATAGTTTCGCTTGAATAAAACTAAAATAAAATTGTCAATTACCCTATGAAAAAAAAAGCATTAGAAATATATGATGCATATAAGAAGCAACTTTAAAAAATGATGAATATTATAGTTATTATTATCCAGACAGTTTCTCTAAATTAACTTTTTTATTTCTTTCAAAAATATTTACAAAATAATTAAGAACCACTTTAGCAGTCCGTTTGTCAAGCGATCTTTATGGCTATTATTATTCGAAGGCACACTAGGAACACGCACATCTTTGGCTTGCTTATTTCTCTTGAGAGGAGAGGCAGGAGTCACAAAATGGGATCTAATAAGAAGCTTGACTTGAGATGATTTGGTCTTGAATTAAGAATTTTCAAAATACTGGGTGCTATTCCAGGGGGTTGGGAGAAGCTGTGCGAGAAGAGCCTTGCCTCCTATGGACAAAGGCCGCTGAAGTAGGACGCCTGGAGGCGCCTTGTCGACGTAGTGTATCCCTTACTCGAAGTGGAGAAGAGGAAGAAAGTGTTTCGGAACATGTGTGAAACACTGTTATGTAGAAAATCCTAGGTCCTAGGCATCAACGGTCAATAAATTCCTCATGATCGGGCTTATCCATAGCTTCACAAACCATGAACATCTCTGCATACACATCTGAGTAAATAAATTCCTCTTCTTCGGCGTAGGGCGGACCATTCTGTGAAAAGGAAAAAAAAATAATTAGTACAATGAAAGATCTAAAATAACGTAATGCAGGAATGTGCTGCGAAAGGGAAGTTTACTTGTCTGGTAATGAGTATGCTTTGAGAAGGAATCCTGAAATCAAGTATTTCTGCTGTCTTAAAAAAATTATTCATACAGAGTGTACGGGGGTAAAGAGCATTAACTTCGGGAGATGATTCTACATAATGGTAGGAGTAAAAAAGACAACTTTTTCCGAAATTCCAACATTTTTTTCCATACAAAAAGACGTACCTACTAAAAATCCTTAGTGTGAGGTACGATCTTACTTGCTGAGAGTCTGCCGGGCACGACTGTGGCAACATTGCGTGGTTGTGATTAGCCCGTATCGTTACAGCGGAAAATAATAAAGCTGGCCGCACAAGCCGGTCTATTTTTAACTTTTTACCACAAAACTACCCCTAAAAGTTGGAATTTCGAAAAAATTCACCTTTTTTATTTATAATATCATGTAGAATGACCTCCCGAAGTTAATAAACTTTACCCCCGGATACCCAGTATATGTATAGCTTAATTTCATCGTGTAACCCAGGGAATATTACGATCTATTTATTGAATGATCGTATCCATTAACATGTTATTTTACTACTTGACTTTTATACAAATTACTCCTGTTGGGGTGGAAAGGGTAATGCAAATCCGTTAAATACACAATAAATATTTGTATTCAGTACACGGGGAGGGAAGTATTAATTAAAGCTTTCGTGAATTCTTTTTTATGGGAGTACTAGCTGACCCGGAAAACGTAGTTCTGCCTTAAAAATTATTTCCAGGGAATATTTTGGTTATATCAACATATAACATTTCTGTTTGAAATACGAACGACGACGGTGAAATTTATTTATACAAAAATACTAAAATTGCGATTAAAAAATGGGAGGGTGAGAGTAGGAGGGTGTTATTTTGGGGTTATAGGAATTTTTTGATGCCAACAACATAAGTAAACTGTCATTCAACAACATAAAAAATTTCGTTCTGTTTGAAATAAGAAGAACGGTTAAATTTGTTCATGCAAAAATACTGAAATCGTTATTAAAAATGGGAGGGTGGGGGTAGGAAGATTAAAATTTGATGATGCCAAATAAAAAAAAATACAAAAAAAATTGTCAAAAAAGTTGAAAAAAAATTCTTGATAGGGACACCCTAATCACCTAGCGGTATAAAATATACTTTACGACCTATTTTCATACCTACCAAATATACATGAAAATCGGTCGAGTCGTTTTGGAGGAGTGCGACCATAAACACCGTGACACGAGATTTATATATATGTATATATATATATATATATATATTTTTTTTTTTACATGAGCTCCACACAGGAGGCCCTGAGGAAAACAATTTCCCTCAGGGCCTATGTCATCTTTGGGGATGCTGTGTGGAGGGTTTTTTTAAGGAAAGGAAGGAGAGGAGAGTTCTGGGAAGGAAAAGGGTTTAAGAGGTGGGTAGGAATCTGGGGTTCAGTGAGTCTTGGTCATCCGCCTCCAAGACCTAGACAAACCTCACCCCATGAACCCGGGCACCCCTGCTAAATCACCAAACGTAGCGAACCACTTGGGGTGACCTATGGCAGAGGTGTTGGTTATCCAATAAAGGTTCCCGGGGTGGCGGTACCCATTCCCGCCTCCCAAATTGTATATAAGAATAATATATCTATCTTATATAATTTATAATAATATATGTATATAAGGTAGATAGATATATACATACTGTACAAACATTTATTAATAATTGACTGATTATATGGGATAGGTACACAGTAATTCGTTTTGTTACTTGAAATTTTCTATTAAGCAATTGGAAAAGTAAGTAAGGAAAATAATTATAATTTTAAGTGCATAACTCACGTGGCGATCATAGGAGTAATCGAACTTGAAATAATCAAATGGTTCATCCTCAATTTGCAGCGTGGCGTTACTATTGGCGTCGGAATCCTCTTCTGCATTGTCTTCAACGGAATCGTCGTCTGTAGTATTATCATGTTCTGCATCATCGAAATTATCATCTGCATTCTCGTCATCGTCAGAATCATCATCTGCATTGCCTTCAACGGAATCATCTTCAGTATTATCATCTTCTGCATCATCGGAATTGTCATCTGTCCTGTCAGTAACATCTGAATCTTCATCGGAATTATCGGAATCAGTTTCATTGCCTGAAAAAAAAAATAACACTCAATTATTAAGTTACATTAAAGCGCAAACACGCCAAAATTCATGGGATAGTCTTAATTCTATCAGTTGATCAGCAGACAAATCAATTTCAATTCAAGTAGGTTTATGTAATAAAAAATAAAAATAGTTACATCTTGAACACACTAAACTTGTAAGTGCAATCTTTGAATATGAGAATAATATTTTATAAAACAGGAATGAATTCAAAATTAAATAGATTCCATCATTTCATCTTAAATAATCGTTTGAACAATTGTTCAGAATTTATCAACTTTATTCTTCGCTGCTATGTTAGAAAAAGCTTTGATAATAATATGTTTGGACATTGATTTTAATGATTAAATCATTAACATGTATTCACGAATATATTGGAAAAAAATTATACATTTTTTTAAATGTTTTTTTTTTTAAATACCTCACAAGGATCCAAACTGCTCCCAACCGCCTGGTGCTAGTGAGACTATGGGATCACCAGTTGGGATATGTTGTGAGCACGAAGATAGTGGGGAGAAGAAGGAAATGGGGAAGAGGAAGGTAGGGAAGTACCTGGCTATTCAGATCTGGTCACTAAATACGGCTGAAGCCATTTCAAGCAACTATTCAGACTTGTAGGCTTACACCAGGGCAACATATTAAGAGCAACTTCCACTCCAAAACTTGTCGCGAATTCAAATCGCGAAATAACGAAAAAAAAATCAAATAAAATTTACTTGCACAAGCCGGGATTTGAATCCGCGAAATCCGCATCGCTGGTTGAGAGCCTAACCCTCGACAATAGAGCGGTCATAGGGATAAGCATACATAGAAAACTATTGCTAGAAGGAGTGATAAGGTAAGAATGATGACCTAATGATCTCCGAATGTAGAAATAATTAACTTTGAGTGTAAAATTAAGTTTACGATATTTGCGATGTGAAAACATTGCTAACCTGAATCGTCCGAAGTATCGTCATCATCTATGTCCATCTGGTTGAGGAGTTCCTCTGCAATGGCGGGGATGTTGTTTCTTTGCAGCCACTCCAAAACCCTGGCATCTTGTTCTTCATTCGACAAGGCAAACCAATTATGGGCGATGTTTTCAAAATTGCGCTGAAATAAATAAATCAATTAGTTTAGTTACTCAAAAATGAATCATAAAGAACAATTTTCATGAGGAAGTTCAAAACAGATATCTTCAATAGATGGACGTTCCAAGTATACTAAAAAAGTAATGCCAAAAATTCTTTATGTAAAAAAAATCAACCCGTAAAAAAATAAACTTTTTTTTCCATAACATCTATTTTCAATTTCCGACCCAGTTGCGCCAATTCGCGGGCCGCCTTGGACTTGGACCGGCCAATATCAAAGAATTTTTTTTGGTTTGACAGGATTGAACCATGAAACTGCTTTTTTCACATGCCATATTTTTGAGTAAATCACGCACATACACGCGGACAAATTGCTGGACTACGCGGACTATTCTCTGAAATTCTATGAGATTGCAGCACTTGATATACATAATAAATGTCGGTCTTAACAACTCGGGATTTGGAAGGGTCAATTTGGAAGGTTTAAACCTACAACGGTAGTTATACAATGAACTTCAACCAAGGGCGGATTTAGAGGGGGGGGGGGGCACGGGGGCACGTGCCCCCCCCCCAGACGATATTTTTGTGTACTGCGGAGATTCCATCACAGTACATACTTAGAAGCTAAAACCGTTTTTTTTTTTACATTTAATTGTTCGATTGTTTTGACACTTTCATAAACCTTCCTATATATACTTTTGTAGAAATAAACTTGAAGTATGATACCAAGTTTATTTCTAACAGTAATTGTTGATTTTTTTTTGCCCGTCCGCCCCTTGTGCCCCCCCCCCCCCCCCCCCGAGAGGACGAATCGACCATCATTTAAAAAAACCGTGAAGTATAAGTTACTGAAAATACCGTACTCAACGATAGAAGTTGCTGAAAAACCTCCACCAAAAATCTATTTCGCCTCAACACAGGATCTTCTAGCGAGAAGGACTAAGATAATATTTTACAACTATTTTTATACGTATACCTTACATGTTGTATTTTTAAAAGTTCAAAATTATATTGAAGTAATTATTAAAAAAAATAATTGGTTTGTGGAAATAGATAAGGAATATAAATTAATTTATGTATGGTCTTTGAAATGTGTTTCTTATAATGTTAATAGAATATTATTATTACAAAGTATGATGCTAAAAGTTTTTAGGAATATCGTTTCGTTTTAGACGCGTTTTTTGAATAATGGTATATTTTTCAAATCAAAGACAGAAGAGACTAAAACAAACTTTCAGTAAAATTATCACAAAAATAATGGAAGGTTATGAATTTAAACTAAAAATAAAAAGTAAACATTGAAACAGTACGAATAAGAATAACTTACAGAATTGAGAATCGTGGATTTTATTTCAAAATGCGCTATAAACTAATTTTAAAATATGTGGTTGCACAGATAAATATAATAATTAAAAAATTTAAATAAAGGGTGAATATTGGTGGTTACTTACATTGGCCATTTTGTCACTTCTAAAACAACGATGATGAGAACAAATCACTATACACGAGAATGTCAAAATCAAAGAAATTAACTTCACGGAGATTTTTAATTATAAAGACGTTTTGATATAAGAACACTCTCGATGAACTCTGGTGGGTTATTGATTTGAAGATGCACTTGCTTGACTATTAATACGTTTTTTCTAAGGGGTGGACCTCAAGAAGTCATTAGGTTAACAATAAACCTCCTCCCCTTTAAAGATGGAGAAGTCATTGCTACCCCTAATTACACTAATTACATTTGACGATTAAAAATACCATGACTCAGTAATGGCCAATTCATCGAATTATAAATATCTGTTAATGTGATTATTATACACGTAATATTGTGGATAATCCAAATAATACATGACTCATAATTTAATGCTTATTTCTGAAAAACTCTAATAGCTTCTTCGGAGATTGGAAAATAATAATTTTCTGGACCTCTTCCGTGGTCTATAGTTAAGATCCACGATTACGAATCCAGAGGTCACGTTGAAAACCGTAATTATTTATGCAAAAACTTTTTTTTTTTTTATTAAAAGAAAGACAAACATTCCCGGGTTACGAATAACCCAACAATGTTTGACAATCTCCTACTACCACCACGGAAAGCCGAAAATGTTGCTTGTGTTGTGATGGAGGACTTGCTTCGGCTCGGGTGGGACCCAATCGCTATGCCCACTCAACCACTGACCATGTTTATTTAATTAATTTTGTTATTTCACAATTAATTCAGTCAATTAATGTAAGAGAATAAAGATTGGAGGTTTTTTTTTCATTAGCTCCAAAGAGAAGAGGCCCTGAGAAAAAAACCGTCAGGGCCTATGTCATCTTTGGGAATGCTCTGTGGAGGAAGTTCTGTGATGGAAGAACGTATGAGGGGTCGGTACGAATCTAAGGATCAACGTGTCCAAGAGTTACGGAGATATGAATCCGTCCCTCCCACTGCGATGCAAGGCGAAAGGTCGAGAGAGTCCGGCTGGAGAGTTCAAACGGTTTCCCTCAACCAGTCTCTCTCGATCCGGCCCACCAAGCAGTAGATGGGCAAGCGCATTCGCCGCAAAGACCTAGACAAACCTCACCCCTACGAACCCGGACATCCCTGCGAAGTCACCAAATGTAGCGAACCACTTGGGGTGACCGATGGCAGGGGTGTTGGTTATCGAATAATTGGTTACCATATCCGCCTCCGAAATAGAAAAGTATGAAGGTACATAGAGCGCACATATTTGCGGCGCGTTTTTTCTAACATATATATTTTTTTATAGTTGGTATTCACCAATAATTAAATAATAAACCCAAACAAAAATTTTAATGTTCACAGCGCTTGGTAGTGTTTCGATAATATCCGATCTACCTCTTTTTGGGTCTTCTAAATATATCACTTCTTTTACTACAATATCCAAAAGTTAAATCTTCTACTTGTAACTTGTAAGTTGTGTATAGAATATAGTTTTGTTACATATTTTTCACTAATATAATAATAATTTAATAAAAATTTGTCCTTTGGTAAGATTATATCGTTCTTCTCAATTTCGTTGCAGAAATATTGAATCCTAGAGACTTTCCGAATCGTAATTAAATTAATATGTCATTCCAGCAATATCCTATATCCCTATTGCCTATTGCCTATTGCTTATTGCTTATTGACCCGCTGTTGGATAAATTGAGCTTTTATTACTAGAGGAAATGGTTCACCCTCATTATAGCAGGTCATTAGGAAAGGCCGGATGAACATAGTTTCCTCTTTCCATTCTGTTATCATGGACTTGTAAACAAAACACTGGCAAAACGTAAAATATTCAATTGCAATGCCACTTAATAAATAAATTGTTTCTCCCTGCGTGTCCTTTCCCATTCGCCCATTCCCTTCCCCTCTCATGTCCCCTTCCTTCCCTCTCCTCTCCCGTTCCCCTCACCTCTTCCGCGTTCCATATATTCAGCCCCGTTACATTCAGTTTTCAAATAACTCGCTTGCTACCTTTTGCAATTTTTTTAAACAAATTTTCAGTTTCCATAGATTACAAACATTCATTTTTACGTATTATAACCGGTTTATTATGACCGGTCAGTTGTTGAGTGAGCATCGCGTTTTGGGTCCCACCCAAGCGTTCCGTGTTCGATTCCTCGGCTGGCTAAGTGCTCCATCACAACTCGAGCAACATTTTCGACTCACTGTGGTTGTAGTAGGAGATTTTCAAATATTGTCGGGTTATTTGTAACCCGGGAATGTTTGTCTTTCTTTTAAAAAAAATAAAAAGAATAAGAAGAATTGGCGCCTGACATACATAGGTACCTATTTCAAATATCTATAATTCTTGATTTGATTCCAAGTATTTGATTTAGGTGAGTATCATAGGTGAGTACTTAATTTAAATTCATTAATTTAAAGAGTTTATAAGAAAATTGAATTTTGAATGAACATTTGTTTGCTCTTCAAAATGTCATTCTCAAATTGTGACATGTTTGACAATTTCGTAAGAATTTTAGTAACGATTAAAAAGCTTTTCAGATGTATTGTCATGTGATTGTAATAATCCAGAAACCTTCGCGAGGGTGGAGAGAAGATATTTTAAAAGTTTTAAACATAACATATTTAATATAACAATGCATAAACAACAAACAAACAAACAAGCAAGCAAGCAAACATACATTCATTTTTATATAAATAGATACGTGTATAAGTTATGAATTAAGCCTTTTTAAGGGTAGATCAGCAAGTGGTTGTAACGTTCCCACCGTGGCATCGCTTGTTATCCTCTGATAATTTAAGTCCTTCATCATTGCACAATCATCATGCTTATAATAACTATGGGAAGAGGAATTCAAATATTATCACATTATTCGTAATCTCGAATGGTTGGTCTTTTTTTCTGCAAACAATTCTGGCAGTTATGGTTTATGATCACGGCTGATTTAATTCAGTTTCTTAAATTTTTAAGTTCGAGACGACGATAAATATTGAGTTCAGGATTTTTAATTGTCTTTCTTATTTTTAATGTGAATGCCGCACAAAAGTCCCTATTTGCTCCTAAGGGAACGTACCCATACTACGTGACCCGTTTTTTACGAGGGGGGGGGCTTCAAAATACCACGCTTGGTCACAATGGGGGGCGGGGGGCTTAGTTTTTTTATCACGTCATCAATCTAGAGATCTTTTTTATATTTTTTCCGCTTTTAATTATATGTATGCATGCACTCTTGACGTCACGCAGCAAGCGCCATATTAATAAAGACAAATATAAGCCAAATATATTTTTTTAACCTTTTTGTTAGCAAGAAATGGTTCAAAACCATATTTAGGATTTACTACGTGAAAACTGTAGGGGGAGGGGGGGGGGTCTTGGAATATACTACACGTGGTCACCGAGAGGGGTGGGGGAGGGTTAAAAATTGCAAAAAGTGGGTCACGTAGTATGGGTACGTTCCCTAACCTTTATGAAGCCAGTGGGACTAAGGACGGATTATTTCACAGAATTAGAATAATTCATCTAATTTCATAATTAGTATTAAGGTACTGTGAATTATTTCATCATGGGCCGATTGATTCAAGAATTACCTAATAACCCGTCAGTGGCCGAGTTGTCATCGCGTTTGGACCCCACCTGGCGTCGTGTGTTTCATTTAATTCGTCCATAGCGATACAAGCATCTTGATAGTGTGTGGTAGGAAATTTTCAAATATTGTCAGGTTATTCGTAACCCGGAAATGTTTGTCTTTCTTTAAAAAAAATAATAACAGAACTTGAATAGGATATGTACAGATCTTAAATACGAAATTTGAATGGATCAAATTCTGTGAAGCAACCCGTCGCCATTTAGGGTATGTTGTAAGACTAAAAGCAGTAGGTAGGGGAAAGAGTTGGGAAAGAGAAAGGAGGTATATTACCTAGATAATATCTGCTTACCAAGTAAATATAAAACCATTTCAAGCATCGTTTGCTTTAATCCAATTATATCTTTATTTTTAATATGCTTACCGCACAACAGCTCCAACAGCTTCCGTCTGGAGCCAGTGAGATGATGACTTCCCCAATTGGGGTATGTTATGAGGAGGGGAAGACGATGGAGAAGAGGAAGATGGGGAAGTACCTGGCTATTCAGATCTCATCACCAAACACGGCTAAAGCCATTTCAAGCAACGTTTTAATTCTGAATGCTGCGTGGTCTTACACTAGGGTGACACCGAGAATATCTTCCACTCTGAAATGTGACGCAAATATACTACATATTATTTTTAATTAATTTTGTGAAATACAACAAAAATAAAATAAAAATTATTTACGCAAGCCGGGTTCGAACCCACGACCTCAGATTGCTAGTATGTGACGAAAGTCTTACTCCTAGACAAGTTACATATTTTTATTCTACTTAAGAGCGTTTTACCAGCCAGCGGCCGAAAATCCACATTTCGTCGAAAGATGCTCTTACGATCGTACAGGGCGGTTCTAATGAGAAAGATTAATTATTCTCCGTACCATCTTTTTTAAAATTATAACTCAATATCGATTTTATTTCATTCCAAATTTGCTATAATTTATACCTACATCCAAAAAGTGCTGAAAGGCGTGATGATAAAACTATTAAAATTATCTCCATTTTGTAATTATTTTTTGATCATAAAATTTATTATTTTTCAATAATGTATAAGCAAAACAAGAATGTTAAAAAAATCTGAAATATATTAGTTTGTAAGTGCGCAAATAAATAAACAAACGGACTAATTTTCGTCAAGAAACACATGTATTTTTATTTTATTTATTGTAGTGTCTGAGTACATTATATCCGCGGGAGGGGACCGGTTGCGGGAGATGGCCGAACGTAGCCGAAGGTTCCCGATTCCACCCACACAGAGGTAGTGGTGGGGCAGGCGAGAGGCGTCGGCTGTAATGCTGAAGTCACAAGGTTCACTCGGATGAAGGTTTACTCGATGAAATGTTCCATTCTCGTTTCACCGAGTGTTCAGACGGTTCCTTCGAAGGAAGAGTTCACTCGACATTCTCGCTACGAAGTCGTCGAGCGTACTCGCGGCGTGCATTGGAATTCGTCCGGCGCTGACGGCTAAGTTCGGGAATATTTACGATTTCAATTGACATTTCCGATAACGTCAAACTAAATTACGAGAAATTGGCGATTCTCGTAAACAGTAAATAAATTTCAGCACCATAAAATGAACATATGGTTAAATAATAACCTGAAAATTGATATCTACCAGTATTTTTGCACCATGAAAATATTTTTATTCCAAAATACGCCTCGGCTTGCAATAAAATCCATATAAATGGAATATTTATTAACGTATCCAAAAACTAAAAACTGTTTTGGAAAGGTGATAGGTGAATGGAAATATGCTTTCAAAATTTATTATTAGAAATAACCACGTAATTTATTAAATAGAATAATTTTTAATGTAAACTTTTAAAAGTTTAAAAAATGGCTCTACTTGCTTTTATTCTAACTAAAATTACTGGTAACAAAAAAAAAATAAAAACACATACTTATTTTGTTAGACAAATAAATTATAAACGTTTCTGTCACCTCACTTTTTTGTCGTTTCATATAAAAATAATTCATAAAAAATTCACAATATTTCATAATTTTTTTTTCAAATTCGTTCAGAAACTTTGGTTCCATAGAAGTGTACATTCGTATTCGTTTGTGGTTAATCGTTATATTGAATATATAGAGCATTATTTTCTCTTTCCAATACCGTTTAGATCATATTTTTCACTACGATAGTAAGGGAGAAACAACGATTTCTATGAGACGTGTAGGAGTTATTTCGAAAAGCGAACTAAACGGAGCATTTTGACGTTTAAGCCGCTCCGGCTACTCGTCCTCACGCCAGAACATTTCGGCCGACTAATTTGCGAGTGAAAGACTGTTCACTTGAGTGTTCACACACATCATTCGCGTCACGTGATGTTAAATTCCGGTTGCGGGTGAACAGTGCCGAAGGAAGCATTCCAACATTGTTGGAATGCTTCATTCGGAACTGTCTCTATTCACTTTCGTGTTCACACGGTTCATTTCGAGGGAAAGAGGCGGAATGAAATCACGAAATGAACGATAAATGAATGGTGTGAATGGGCTATAACGGCCCCGCCAGGCCCCGCGCTTCATTCCATCGTTTATCGTTTAGCTCAAAGATATTGAAATATAAATAGATGTGCTATCTGCTGTTTTTACTATGTGGGTCTACGCTTCCGGGTGTCGCCGATATTGTTTACCAATTAACAAGTAAACTAAAAGAACAAATAATTAACGAATAAACCAAACGAACGTTAAACTAAATGAACGAATTCTTTCCTTATTCAAAATATATTGTTAACCAATATTAATGCACATTTTCAAAAAATCAACGAAATGAACAAATTCTTTTTGTACGAAAACTACGCTAATTTGCGCGTAGTCTGGCGACAGTTGCGCGGACACCATAGCATATCTACTTCTGTATTTGAATATCTTTGGTTTAGCTTATCAGAATAAACACTGTACATCTTTCTCAATTGACTTACAATAAATAATTCTTCGTATAAGCGAAACCTATTTTATTAAAAAGTAATCGTAATTGTCAAGGACATTACATTTATTTATTTATATATGCATATATATTACAAAGGATACCCGTTTCAGGACAGCCAAATTGTATATTTAGTTCATAATATTCTTAACAAAGGAATGGTTTCGTTCGAGATATCACAGGAATTTGCTGCTGTCAAGACAACTTTTGAGAACATAAAAAATTGTATTCTGAACGAAGGGACGGTATCTTAATATCTTTGAAAGAATCGCAAAGATGTGATTTAAGGTCATTTTGGAGAACATTAATAATTGCATTCAGAGTGAACGAGTGGTTTCTTTAGTGAGATCACAAGAAGGAGATTCTTTCCAGGCCATTTTAGAGAACATTTAAAATTGCATAATTAGAATTTACAGATTTATAAACCAATATTTGATATGTAAATTCCCAATGCATTTATGACTATTTAATTTCAATAAAGTACTATAATTTTTAGAATTTCTTAAATAGTAGAAATTACATAATTAAAAACCAAAAACTTGAAAAATATTTTTTTCAAGCTCGTTTTGGAGAACATTCATTTATTTAGTTGTTTATTTATTTCTTTTATTTTACGCTCAGAGGGCTTTTACGTAAATAATAAAGGCAGTACCTCCATCTTTAACATGAGAAAACATGTTTAACATGTACGTATATATTTTTTAATGATTTTATTTAAACTAAAATTAAAATTCTGAAACATACGTTTACCAGACAATGCATTGATTTATTTTACTACATGATTATATTATTTGAAATGGGTATTGTATAATACAAAAATTTGAAAATTTAACAAATCTGCCAACGACCTTGTTACATTAAAAATAAACATTTTTTCTCAAAATTCAAAACATGCGTTCACTAGATAAAATAACAATCTTTCGAAATCAATTTTTTGTGGATAAGAGTCAATACGTCTAAAATCTGATTTAAAAATGACATATTTCTGGTTTTCCCTCTTAAATAAAATGTTCTTAGTTATTATAATATTGATATTATTTTTTTAAACAGTAGTTTAGTAACACATAATAGTACCCTATACCTAAATAATTGCTTTTATCAAACGCACTTTCTTAAGAGCGTTTAACCAGCCAGCGTACGAAAATCCACATTTCGTCGAAAGTTGTTCTTACGATCGTGCAGGGCGGTTACAATGAGAAAGATTAATTATTCTCCGTACCAGCTTTTTTAAATTATAACTCAATATCGAATTTATTTCAATTCAAATTTGCTTTAATTTATACCTTCATCCAAAAATGCTGAAAGGCGTGATGATAAAACTATTAAAATAATGTACTTTTTGTAATTATTTTTTGATTATAAGTATTTATCATTTTTCAATAATGTCTAAATTTAATAAGAATGTTAAAAAAATCTGAAATATATTAGTTTGTAAGTGCGCAAATAAATACACAAACGGACCAATTTTCGCCAAGAAACACATATACGTACATATTTTTTAATGATTTTATTGAAACTAAAATTAAAATTCTAAACATACGTTTGCTAGATAATGTATTGATTTATTATACTGTATGATTTTATTATTTGAAATGGGTGTGGTATAATACAAAAACTTTTTTGAAAATTAAACAAATCTGCCAACGACCTATGGAATAACCTTATTATACTAAAAATTTTAAAATTTTCTCAATATTTATTACATACGAATGCTAGATAAAAGAACAATCTTTCGAAATCCATTTATAATTTTTTGTGGAAAAAAGTCAATACGTCTAAAAACTTTTTTGAAAATGACGTATTTCCGGTTTTCTCTGGTAATGCCCTCTTAAATGTACATTATTATTATTGTACTACTGATAACCCCTTCTGTGTACCTCTGTGTAATCTAATGTATCGCTTGAATATAAAAACCATTTTATGGCGTTTAAATAAATCTTATATGTAAAAATTTCGTGTCACGGTGTTTGTGGTCGCACTCCTCCGAAACAGCGTGACCGAATTTTTCATTTTTTTATGTAAATTTGGTAGGTACGAGAAAGGTTTTAAAGAATATTTCATACCGCTAAGTGATTAGGGTGTCCCTATCCAGAAAAAAAATTCTGTTTTTTTGACAATTTTTTTTGGCATTATAAAATACCTATAACCCTAAATTTTAAACCTCCTACCCCCACCCTGCCATTTTTTAACCGCGATTTTAGTATTTTCGTATGAACAAATTAAACCGGCTTTCGTATTTCAAACAGAACGAAATTATTTATATAGAATGAAACAAGTACTTTGTTTAAAACCACTTTATTTTTATTTATATTCGTCGACCGGTTTCGGTTGAACTCAACCTTCTTCAGGACAATACATTTATAAACTAAATTACAGTACAGAGTTAAGATTCTAAGATTAAGACAACAGAAAGAGAGAGAGCATATAATATAAGAGCATATAATACAGAAATTATTTATGTTGTTGAATGACAGATGACGTTACGTCCGCCTCATCGAACTTTCATCCACACATGCGCAAGACATTCACGAGAAGCGTCGCGTCATTTTGATATTTCATTCGGCATTATGTTCTCGCGTGGGCAAACCATCGAGCTTATTTGTGTTGGCTAAAGACAGACTAACAAAAAATATCGTGCACTCAATTGCTCTTCGAAATTCATATTGATTTTATTGATTTCATTTTCCTATTTTAGTAGGTGTTTTTTTTGTTTTTATCGGCGGTCATCGTCTACAGCGCTCCATTCCTCTTTCTGTCATAGATCTCATTCCCACACACTTACACAATACATTAGTTATTTTTAATTTAACAACCAAAATATTCACTAGAAATAATTTGTATGACAAAACAACGTTTGTCGGGTCAGCTAGTAAATAAAAAAAAGCGTGAAAATATATAATGAAAATTCAAGTTGGATGACATTCGTATTTAAATAATATTTTTTGCTGAATTTCCCAGGACAATTTTGTTCGCATGAATAAAATCTTATTTGTCCAATCATTTTTGACAGGCTTTCAACTAGTAAACTCGTAATACTGCTTTGTGCGTTATTTGCTCGTGCCCTGAATGTAAATCGTAAGTACTGAAATTCCCCATACGTCTCTATACCGTCACGCGTTGAATTGGTTTCTGTTGCTTTTGTTTAGCGTCATTTCCAAGCCATTTAATTTATCCATTATTTCGGTAAATGCTCGAAAAATTCTCGTCATTTTAAAAGGCCTTCAGAATTTAGGAAGAACCGATGCGTTCTTTATCAACCCTTAGATAAGGGATTAGACAGCAATTATAATACTACGTGGGTCGTTTTTGGTTTGAACCACAGTAATTGGAATTAATGACATAAAACAGTAAACTTCTCGAATCGATTATTTTACGAGATAAGTAACTGAGTTATATGATTCTATTTTACATTTATATCTCTTGAATGCCGCGCAAGAGTCCCAACTACTTTTGTCTGGAGCCAGTGAAACTATGACCTCCCCAATTGGAGTATGTTGTGAGGCTGAACGTATGTAGTGTTGAGGGGAAGGATATGGGGAAGACAAGGTGGAGAATTTCCTGGTTATTCAGATCTGGTCACCAAACCTGGCTAAAGCCATTTCAAGCAACATTTCAATTCTGAATGGTGGTCTTACGTCAGGGCGATACTGAGAGTAGCTTCCACTCTGGAACGTACTGCAAATACATTATTTTTTATTTTATTAATTATAAAACAAAACAAATCAATCACATAAAATTTGTTTGCGCTTGCCAGGATTTGAAGCGGCAACCTTCGTATTGCAGTCGGGAGTCTTACCCCTTAACATAGAGGCCGTCTAAATTTTAATAACAAAATGTTTCTTATTTGGTGAAACATTTAAAAAAAATTATTATTTTTCTAAAAATAATACACAAGTGGTAAAGTAAAAAAAGAACATATATTTTTTTTATTTATTTATTTATTTATAAAACACATGATACATAATTAACACATTTTTTTTTACAAGAAGAAGATATATTAGATCACCATACTAGGCGGCTGCCTGTTTCATGGTGACCAATGGAGTATTGTTACTTTGCATGAAATATGAAGTCTAGTGTGAACATAATAAATGGATCTAGATAAATGATGCTAAAAATTTAAAACATTTTAAGTGAATAAGAAGTGAATTAGTATTAGGTTAAAAGAATGAACATATAACTTTTTTAAACATGGGTACATGCAAGCACACAATATATACGTAGGTGTACACATCTATACAGACATAAGCATACGTACATAGCTTTTTTTTTTCAATATGTGTGCATGCAAGCACAGCGTATACGGTGCACACATACATATTATACACACGTGCACATATCTGTAATCGTACAGGTATAAACATACATATACATACCCATATGCGCACCTACTTACATGAATATACACACACACATATATATATATGTATACATATATACATGTATATACATACACGCACACATATATATATACACATACATATACATATATACATACATACATAACATATAAAAATATATAGACAGTTGTTCTATCTGAGAACGAGAAGCAGGCCACTGGCACTGTCACTTTCACTCATAAAAAAATTCCTAATCGCTTTCCTGAAAGTATGATATTGGTCTATCGTCTTTATTTCAGTTGGTAAGTTATTAAAGATTTTCGGGGCAAGGAAGTTAAACTGTGACTGGGCCATTGAGGTTTTTGTTTTTGGAATAATGAAGTTGGATTGTTTGGAATATCTTGTACTGTAGTTTGATTCACAAATATTTTTTTTTATAAATTTAAATTTAAAATAGGAAGATATGTAATTGACATACAAGGATTTTATGTTAAGTACTTGGAGGTCACTAAATAATATATGCGGACAAGAAGTTTCTATAGTAGGCAGTGCGATGTTTTTTCACATTTGCATATTGAACGAATAAAGTATTAAAAATGCTATACGTTACAAAAAAAAAATTTATAATATATATTTACGATTTATTTTTACCAAGGTCTTCAATATAAAACTCTTGTTTGAACAGACTGCGAAATAATTACAAAAACATGATATCAAAAGTGGACATTTTCGATTACATCCTATTTTGAAGACTGTGTGTTGTTAAGAATGAAAATCAAAAACTTTGCATTCCACAATTTTTGCATCACTAATATAATGTTTTTCATTTGTTTCAGCTAATCAAATCAACAGTCTTCTTATCTTTGAAGAATTAAAAAAGGAAGTGATATTCAACATGAGAAGTAATTCTACCCAACCTCAGTGAAATAAAAAAAAATACATCGAGTTCAAAACTACTTAACTGAGTGAACGAAATAATTTCAGTTAGTATTAAAAAAATTGTAAAAGAAGTTTACAATATCAACAATAATGTTTGTGTGATTTAAAGAGTTAAAAATGAGGATAGTATTTCAATGTTTAATCAATTTCAAATTGTACACCCGAGTAGGCACTGACTTGTTTAGTTCAACGGTGGCTCATCTACCGTAAGTATTTTGAATCATCGTCGTACTTGTATCTCCATCACATTCAAATATATTACGATAAAAGATATAACTCGAACGGTTTCACGCTATATGTGCAACTAAAATGGACTGAATTGATCGAAAATGCAACAGTGAAGAGTATGTATGTTAAGCAGCGCAAAATATGCCTTCGTGAAGATGGTCGAATGGGGAAATCAACAACCGAAAAAACTTCTTCTGAAATGTTGTTTCGCGTTCATCTTCATCCTTCTAACCGTAAAGATGTCAGCGCAACAGAGCACAGAGCGCCACGAGCGGACGTCAGCATTATACCGAGGAGATTTCATCATCGGAGCCCTGTACTCCATCCATCATCAGCCGCGCCAGAAGAAGTCTGGAACTCCTCACTTCCTGGAGTGTGGGGAAATCAGGGAGGTGTATGGGATCCAGAGGACGGAGGTGACGTTCCAGATCCTGGATCGGATAAACAATGACCCAAAGCTGTTGCCGAATATAACTCTTGGAGCGGAGATCAGGGACTCTTGCTGGTATGCTCCTGTTGCTCTGCAGCAGACCTTAGAGCTTATCAGAGACTCTATAACACCAGCTAAGGAGTTGCCCATCACTTGCGTTACAGAAGCTAAGGTCAGTAAAAGTTTTAATTTATATTTTTAAATGTTTGTATTATGAGGGAGGCGGAGGTGGATGTGGGTACCGCCGCCCTGGGAACCATTTATTGGATAACCAACACCTTGAATGCCCGGGTTCATGGTGTGAGGTTTGTCCATATCTTGGCGGTGGATGCGTTAGCCCACCTGCTGTGTGGCGGTCCGGATCGAGAGAGACTAATTGAGGGAGGCCTTCTGACCTTTCCAGCCGGACTCTATCGACCCATCGCCTTGCCCCGCAGTTGGAGGGATGGATTCATACGTACGTCACTCCCAGTCACACTAATTCACCAGATTCCTACCCAACCCTCATACCCTTTTCCTTCCCAGAACTTCATATCCTTCTTTCCTTAAAAAGACCCTCCACACAGCATCTCGTAATATGACATAGGTCCTAAAGGAAATTATTTTCCTCAATGTAAAAAAAAAATTGGAAACGGCGGGTATGGGTACCGCCGCTCCGGGATCCATTCATTGGATAACCAACACATCTACCGTAAGTCATACCCAGTAGTTTGTTACGTTTACTAACTTAGCAAGATTGTCCAGGTTCATGATGTGAGTTTTTGTCAATGTCTTCGCGGCGGATGAGTCAGCCCACCAGCTACGTGACGGGCCGGTTTGGGAGAGACCGGTCAAGGGACGCCCTATCTTTCACGTCTCCAGCCTGACTCACACGACCCATCACCTTGCACCGTAGTGGGAGGGATGGTTTCATACTCTTCACTCCTGGACACATTGACTTCCAGATTCGTACTACCTATTATCTACCTACTTTCCTTTCAAGAACCTCCTTTCCTTCAGTTCCTTAAAAAAAACCTTCACACAGAATCCTCAAAGATGACATAGGCCCTGAGAGAATTGATTTTCTTTCTTACTTCTTCAATTTTCCATCGTAAGGTACCTACATCCTACGAGTACATACTTTATTTTATTTATTATTTAAACGCCCGTACATAGATCTATTACTCTTTACAACAGATGTTTTTTTATTACTCTCTTATTTAAAGATATTTGTTTGTAGGAGAGTTGTGCAGCTAGAAGCATTAGAACATATTTAATTAAAGGGTTTCACAAATATCTGTTTACAGGAATGAGAATTCCACAAGTGATGTTTTTAACCCAAACAGACCTCAGGGATCTTATTTCTATTGCATTTAGTCTACTTTCGTCCTTCCACTTGCCAATTCCGAGTCACTCTGCCATACATTAAGGTTGGTGTCCGGGATAAGAATTCCCTAGTGGACTGCAAACAGATATCTCGCTTCCTTTTTTGGCTGTGAATGGGTACTGCATTCATTCGGACAACATTTATAATAAATAATAAAGTATTTGTAAAAATTTTAATGTTACAAATAACATGTATACATCCTCGCGATGATTTCTATGTATAAACGAGTATAATAGTGAGCACTTGCATTTTGAAATTTGTTAAAAAATCGCAAGCTGTTTGAAAACTGAAATGTACCGGGACTGAATGTATGGAATGCGGGAGGGGGAGGGGAACTCGGGAGGGGGATTTGTGGGACGTGGGAAGCGGGAGTGGGGAGAGGGAAGGTAGAGTAAGAACGCGTGAGGGGAAGGGGATGCGGGAGAGGAAGGGGAGGCGGAAGGGGAACGGGACGAATGGGGAAGGACGTAAGGAGAAACAGTTTCTTTATTAAGTGGCATAGCAAGGAAGATCATTTCCATCTTAGCGTTTACGTGAATAAACAAAATAATCATTTCTGGGGCACCGAAAATCCGTGTATCAACCACGAAGAACCATTACACCCGATCAAAGTTACTGCATGGTGTGCTGTTTCTGTCATCGGAACATTTTTTTGAAAACTCCGCGGGCCAAACGACGACTGTGCCACGGAGCCATGAATACCGAATTTTTTCTTCCTCAATTAAATGAATTGGGACCGGAGAACGTGTGGTTCCAACAGGACGGTGCAACGGCACACACTGCTCGAGCCACAACCAATATTCTGAAGGAAGCATTTCCGGGTCACTTAATCTCTCGTTTTGATGTTTTGCACTGGCCGGCCAGATCACCCGATTTAACCGTTCCAGATTTCTTTTCATGGGATTTTTTGAAGTCGTGGGTTTTTTGAAGTCGTCAACCAGCCTCAAACTCTTGAAGCCCTTAAGGAGAATATTCACCAGGAATGCGAAAACCTGTCGCCCAAAGTTCTGGCAAGAGTGATGGAAAATGCCATAAAACGGGCCCGTATAGTCATCAACTCTGGCGGCGCGCCGCGGCGGCTACGTGTCCGATATCATTTTTTCGACTTGATGGAATAAATTCTATTGGATTAAATAAACAAATTTCGCAAGCACAACCAAAGTTTTTCATTTAAAAAAAATTACAGCAAAAGAACATCGGGTGATTACTTTTGCCCACCTTGTATTACTGGGTAGTTATAGAGCATAGATCACTTGGTTTAATTGCTGTTCGATAAAAGTGTTAAGTTTTCATTGTTGAAACAGTCTTTATGAATTTGTAAAATGGTTATTTTTTATAAATAATTTGCGGTGAAAGGGCTTTAAATTCTTGAAATAATCTGATGGTGGGGTGTAATCGTATGCCATTTTAAAAAATGATTCTATTAATGTTTTTTGGAAGATTTTTGAAGTGAAACTTCTATAGCCACGTTGTGATTTGGAATTCAGATGAAACGGAAATGACGCGTAACAGCATCTGCGAAGCATCAAACTCCTATCAAGTCTCCTATTGGTTGAGATATAAAACGGAAATGACGCTAGATCTGCGCTCATTGGTCGCTTTGATTATGACCTCACTGTTCAAGGCTCCTTGGTTCTTCATTGGTTGAGATTGTTAGGTAAAATTTCGCTCTCGACTTGCAATCCGAAGGTAGCGGGTTAAAATCCCGGCGCGCGCAGATAAATTTAATTTGATTAATTTATGTACATATTTCACAATTAATTAATTTAAATGTAATACATAATATACTTAAGGCACGTTCTAGAGTAGAAGATACTCTCAGTATCGCCCTGGTGTAAGACCACCATTCAGAACTGAAACGTTACTTGAAATTTGAACACATCTTTTGGACAGAGAAATAATAAATTCCATGCTATAAAATTATACAATGCTCTACCAGATCAAATCAAAAATATAAAGGAAATGAATATATTTAAAACAAAAGTAAAAATATGGCTGAGAGATCAAAGTGATAATAAAATTACAAACATCATGAAGACGATATAAAGACAATCCATAACCAAATACAAATATTTTAAAAAACTACAGGCCACCTCAGAACAGGAAATCCTAGTGAGGAGGTCTGTGAAAAAAAAAAAAATGAATCCATTCTTATTATATACATCATACATACATGTACAAACCTTGTTATTGAAATTTAAAAAAAAAAAAAAAATAAAAAAAAATAAAAAAATAAAAAAATCGCTTTACCCGTGTTTGATGATCAGATCTGAATAGCCAGATACTTCCCCACCTTCCTCTTCCTCATCTCCTTCCTTTCCCCACTGCATTCAGCCTCTTAAAATATCCCAACTTTCTTAACTGTTGGGATAAATTTATGTCCACAAGAGTCCCAACTGCTCCAGACCGGAGCAGTTGGGACTCTTGTGGACCTAAAAAAAAAAATTCCTGTGTTGATGATTGATTATCAGGAAGAGAGATAGATGATCATCATACTGATGATCTTGGATATTGTTTGTTATCACGAGACATGCTTACATACGCATAACGCATATTTGAATTTTTTTCTTTTTTTATGTCTGAAACCGCATAAGAGACCAATTGCTCCCAACTGTCCGGGGCCAGTGAGAAATGCCAGTAGCATCCCCAATTGGGATATATTGTTAGGCTGAAGGGATTAGAATAGGGAAGGAGACGGGGTAGAGTAAGGTGGGGAAGTACCTGGCCATTCAGAACTGGTCTCCAAATACGACAAAGCTTCAATTCCGAATTGTCATTAGTGTATATTTGAAACTTCTCTCTTCATTAATGATAAAAAATGTCCAAAACTTAACATTTTCAAATTCGAAAATGTCGCTTTTTTATTTTCTAAAACCGATTTTTTTAGGAACCGGATAATTTGATTTGTTTTATCAAAAAGAGAATTAAGAACGAAATATTTTTAGAAACCTATTATTTTCCTCGAGAATTTCAATACTTCTTTCCTACCCTTCCTCTCCCAACTTTCTTCATCCTCACAGTAGAAATTCTCCAAATTGAGATATTTTCAATTACCGGTGATGTAAAGAGTTATCAATTATGTAATAATATATTAGATTTCACTTACCCCTTGTCATAAAACACAGTGAGTAAATTTGTCAACCTGACAGGTGTCTTGATGAAATTATGTTAAATTTGCTGATTGATTGAAATTGAAAAGATAATCTGGTCAAACTCAAACATTTTCACGTAGTTACTAAAATGATGTAATTTTGTCCATGTGGCCGAAGGGAAGGTTGTCATCTCAAAAAAACCCTTATAAAATGGGCCCTGTCCCTTTTCAACTTAAATAAAGCTCAAAGACATTATTAAGTTATATTTGTTTTGGCGTTGGACCAGATAACATGCTCCTAAAACAAAGCGAATAATTTATATTTCATTCGTTTGCTCTTAATAGTAAACTTTTGAAATAACGAATATTACAAGTCTATAAATTTATATTAGCGTACGAGTACAGTACTCTCTCACTAATCCACCACCCTGAAAACCGGGCAGATCTTCAATTAATGGAAGTTTTGCGATCCGGAAGTCGCGGGTTCAAATCCCGTTAGGCGAAAGTAAATTTTATTTTATTGTTTTGTGTTTTCACAATTTATTAGTTGTAAATAATATGAGGTATATTTGCGGTACGTTCGTTTTCGGCGAAAAAACCGAAGCATTGTGGATTGCGGCGCGCACGAGTTGAAATGCTCTGTTCGCGCGCGGAGTGTGCGCGGTTCGTGCGCGGAGTGTGTGCGGTTCGTGCGCGCAAGGCGTCCACACTATGAGAATTCTGTTACGTTGCATGATACATTGCGGCAATGTGAACGGCAAATTCTTTCATTGCGTGTTACATTGCGTGTTACGTTACCCCAATCTGTACCCGCCTTTATATCGCAGCGAATAGTATGTAAGACTGTCAATAATGGTAATAAAGACATCCTGATTTAATAAGTTTAATTACTTTCAATATACCAACAAGGACTACTTGACCTAAAATTATTTTTAATTGCAACCACAATGTCGTTTGGGAGGCAATTATATAAGTTTCCCCCCTCGTAACCAATGGATTGTTGACCATAGTTAGTGTGGATGGTGTTTAAATGTATGTTATCTTGTTGTCTTGTAAAGTGTTTGTGTACTTGGGACGTTTTAATGAATTCTGTGTTTGTGTGTACGAGTTTATTGTTTATTTTGTATATGAGGAGACATGTATTGTATTCATATAGTTTTCTTAATGTTAATAGTTTTGTTTCCATATATAATTTTTTTGTGGATGTTCTGGGCTTGTAGTTAAATAGTTTTTTGATTACCTTATTTTGTATTACCTGTAATTCATCTATGTATGTTTCACATGCGTTTCCCCAGATTTCAACCAAATAATTTATATGTGAGTGTACGAGACTATAATATAAACCTTTTTTAATTTGTTTGGCAATAGATATGATATCCGGTTAAATACGCTAATTTTTTTATTTTATTTTATTTATATAATACATGTTAATAATTGTGGCATTTGCATAAAGTAGATTATTGAATCACCATACTAGGCGGCTGCCTGTTTCATGGTGACCAATGGAGTTTTGTCGCTATGTATGAAATTTAAAGTTTAAAGTAAAGTGTAAACATATGGATTTAATATAAATGGTGCTAAAAGTTGGAAAAAATTTAAATAAAAAGTAGAAAGTAGAAAAAATAGGAAGTAGAAAGTACACAATAGAAAGGAAAAGTGGAGTAATTTAGCATAAGATTATAAAAATATTTTTAAAAATATTATAAAAATGTACATAACCTTATTCTATTATTAATATATGTGCATGTGCATGCAAGCACTCATGTACGTGAATGGATACACATATGCATATATACATACACACATATACATATATATATACACACATACACATCCAAGCATACACATATACATATACCAACACATACATACATACACCTGCACATACATATGTATACACATACATATATATATATATATATATATATCCCAATCCTCACACATATAAACAATATATTCACCTCTATCTGAGTATGAGAAACAGGCTACTAACATTATCACATTCACTCATCAAGAATTTCCCGAGCGCATTTCTGAAACTGTCGTATTTGGCTATTGACTTTATTTCTATTTTTAAGTTATTGAAGATTTTGGGAGCAAGAAAGTTAAACTGTGCTTGTGCCATTGAGGTTTTTGTTGGTGGAATAATATAATTGGAATTGTTGGAATGTCTTGTATTATAGGTGGATTAAAAAATATTTTTTTTTGGATGTTTAAATTTATAGTAGGAGGATACATTTTTGACGTATAGGGATTTTATATTGAGTATTTTGAAGTCCTTAAATAAGTCCTTCGTGGGGTGAATATAGTTTACTTTGTAAATAGTCCTCATTATCAATTTTTGAGCTTTAATTAATGGCTCTAATATCATTTTAGAGCATCCTCCCCAGACTACTATACCGTAAGAAATAATTGATTGACATAAGGAAAAGTATACTGTTCTTAGTGTATTTTTATTTAGAATATTTCTTAACGACCTGAAGATATATGCCAGTTTCCGTGTACGGTTTGTAACATTTATTACATGATCTTCCCACCGTAATTTGTTATCAATTATTACACCCAAATATTTAATTGAATCTACTCGTTCCAGTGGATTTCATAGACAACTAGAAATATCTGTACAGTTATGTATTTTTAGTGTATGATTAAGTGAAGGTTGACTAGGAATATTAAGACTAAACGTTAGATATTTCGTTTTAGTTATGTTTAACGTGAGTAGATTATTCTCCAACCACTGTTTAATAATTTGCAATAATAGATTCGCTTTATGAAATGCTTCTTCCCATGTCTTACTTTTTAGTACTAGAGCGGTATCATCGGCGAAAGTGATTATGTTGCCATCTATAGATAGTTTGCATAAGTCGTTGATGTAGATGAGAAATAGTCTGGGACCGAGTACACTGCCCTGTGGTACACCAAAATTAATGCTGGTTGGATGGGATGATTTATGTGGAGGTAGATTAACACATTGTTTTCTGTCTGTGAGGTATGATTTGAACCAATCAAACGCTTTATTCTTTATTCCGATTTTTCGGAGCTTAGCCAGAAGGATTGGGTGAGATACTGTATCAAATGCCTTAGCTAAATCCAGAAATATTGCCAAACATTTATCACCTTTATCTAGGGCCTGTGTAATATGTGATGTTAGTTCTAAAATAGCTGAATCTGTATTTAGCCCTTCTCTGAAGCCATACTGGTTTGACGAGAGAATGTTGTATTTTGTAAGATGGTCGATAAGTCTTTTTTTTACTATTTTTTCAATAATTTTTGATAGTGATGATAATATAGAAATAGGTCTGTAGTTTGTTATGTCAGTAGGATTTCCGCTCTTAAAAATTGGTTGAACTAGAGCAAGTTTAAGTTTGTTTGGAAATACACCTTTAGTGAGACTGAGATTAATGATATGTACTAATGGTTGGATTATAAACGGTTCAACTGTTTTTAGTATATTTGAGGATATTTTGTCATGGTTGCATGAATGGGAGGGCTTCAATTGTCTAATAGTTTGTGAAATTTCAGCACAGTTAGTGGGGTCTAAAGTGAGTATATTGTCTGTTTCATTAGTAGATTGATTGATAATGTCGGCAAGAGCATTTTCATCGGTTAATGTCTTATTTATAATTTGTGATGCTAGATTTTTACCGATATTACAAAAGTATTCGTTTATGTGATTGGTCACAGTGGCTGGATAATCGTTTAGGGAGGTGTCTTGGCCGTTGATGTTTAATTTATTGATTGGTGGTACTAGGTGATCAGTGTTGGATATTTCTTTGATAATATGCCATATTTTTTTGTTATTATTACCGGCTCTGGACAGTTTCTCTTTATAGTAGTTTTCTTTTGTGGTTTTAATGATATTATTACATATATTTCTGTACTTTTTATAAAATATTTGGGCTTGAATGTTCGGATTATTGAGTAAGTTTTTATGGAGCTTGTCCCGTTTTTTAATACAAAAAATTAGACCATCTGTTATCCATGGTTTCAGTTTTTTATTTTTTGAATTATTCAAATGAGATTCTTCGGTTACATCCTCAATATGTTGCAAGAGAGTTTCAGAAAAGGTATTAAATGCAATGTCTACGTCTGTGGAATTTAGAGTGGAGAGCCAATTTTCTAAAATAATTTTAGAAGTTAGTTTCTCGAGATCAATATATTTCTTTTTTATATTACTACGTGACTTTCCGGTAATGGGTTTATTATGCATAATGCCAATTGCTATAGAGAAGTGGTCTGTTATGGTTGATTGATACACAGTTCCCATTGCATTTTTTTTTGTTCTTAGAAATATATGATCAATACATGAATTAGTCGTATCAGTTACTCTAGTAGGAGCATTAATATAGGAAGCGAGTCCATGTTGAGTCATGAGGTCTTAAGTCATGAGGTTTTAATTAAGGGGTGATTTTATCTTTAATGCCTTGTATATGTTGTTTAAATGTCAAATGCTGATCAATGCATAGCCCAAGATATTTTTCCTGGATCAGGATTTGAAGTTCGTTGTTTTCAATTTTTAAGGGTGCATGAGGAGGAAAGGTATATATAACATGAATAAATTATTGTTTTATACGGCAATAATATTTTTCTATGATTTGCAGCATTGATTGATTGTCTATGAAATGTAATATAAAAATGTTCGTATACCGCGTAAGAGAATAATTTTAACAAAATTAAAATGTAACATGCATATTTTTACATGTTTTTTCATCTCCCCCGACATAAATACCCCCACTTTTCGTATAATAATAATATAATAAATAAATTAATAATTTTAACATTAGCACATTATATTTCGTGAACGGATGTTTTGATTATGCACTTGGCTATAAAATCGAGGATATCGTTTTTAAATTGGCGAACAATACACATTAATCGGTTCATCATTTTTCCCGCTTGTAAAATGTGTCAAAGAAACAATAGTTGATTAGCGCTCCTGTCACTAGCAAACATTTTGTTAAACGTGATAGGGATAAAACGATTACAACTCGTTTTCATGACAAACACACCGTTATGAAAACGATAAACAAGTCGCATTGTTTTCAAAGGGTAGATACGTAGCTAATCATTTGAAATGTTAAAAGATATAATATTAAAATAAACGTTATTTAGTTTTCAAACTGACTCAATGGGCCGTATTCATAAAACTAAAGAATATCCTTGTAAGTATAAGGTAGAAGTATAAGGTTTTGAGTTGAAGAAAAAGGTGGGAGTATAAGCATTTCCTTTTTTTCGTATTCATAATGATTACCTTATACTTGCAAGAATATCCTCCGAGAATAAGTAAAAGGTTGTTGGCATATTGGACGAGATACTATAGCTTGACTTAGGCTACGTCCGCACAGGCAGGCGGCTGGCTTAGCGCCTAGAGCCTAGTGGCAAAAAACCAACACGTTGGTTTACCTGGATACACGCTAAGCGGCTATCTACTACCTGGTTTCATGACAGTTCATCCTGCGACAATTCATCCGGCGACAGTTCATCCTGCGACAGTTCATCCTGCCGACAGTTCATCCTGCCGACAGTTCATCCTGCCGACAGTTCATCCTGCCGACAATTCGTCCGGCGACAATTCATCCTGCCTGATCATTTAGAAGATTTTTTCTTCAAGTAAGTATGCAAAGAGGATATACAACCTAACCTAACCTAACCTAACCTAACCTAACCTGACCTGACCTAACCTAACCTAACCTAACCTAACCTAACCTAACCTAACCTAACCTAACCTAACCTAACCTAACCTAGCCGTGTTTGGTGACTAGATCTGAATAGCCAGGAAGATACGTTTTCCACATCTCCTTCCCCTCACCACTACCTTCAGCATCACACCTAACCTAACCTAACCTAACCCAACCCAACCTAACCGTGTTTGGTGACTAGATCTGAATAGCCAGGAAGATACGTTTTCCACATCTCCTTCCCCTCACCACTACCTTCAGCATCACACCATACCAAAATTGGGGATGCCATTGGCACTCACTGGCTCGAGACGGTTGGGACTCTTGTGTTTTTTTTTTTTTAAATCAGTCAATTCACCCTAAAAAGATGGTGTTAATTTCAGATAAAAAAGTTATATTAGATGCAAGTAGGAATCTTTACCGTTCTTTGCTAAGCCGACTGCACGTATAAGTATGTCGTATTTTGATATTCACGCATGCTTCTTCGGAGAGTCGAAATTATTGTTAGTAAAATATTTTTACAGCGGATTTCCACTCAAGATGCCTTCAGATATAAGTATATCGATTTTGGTTGTACGGCCGTATATCCTCTTTGCATACTTACTTAATAAAAATCTTCTAAATGATCAGGCAGGATGAATTGTCGCCGGATGAATTGTCGGCGGGATGAACTGTCGGCAGGATGAACTGTCGGCAGGATGAACTGTCGGCCGGATGAACTGTCGCAGGATGAACTGTCGCCGGATGAATTGTCGCAGGATGAATTGTCGGACGAATTGTCTATGCGGACGTAGCCTTACAGTTCTTGACCAATGTCTTTCTGGTACCGAGGGTCACTGAGATAGCGTAAACATATCTGCGTTTTTACCATTGCACATTTTCAAACCGGTTTAATTATTTGTAATCACGAACAGTTGTTGATAAATGCTGCTTGTAGTGTTAAATCTCTCTCGGTTCCACAACATCTGCCATCTATACAACTGATCACTACACGATTGAGTCTGCTATTGACCGCACTCGAAATTATTGAAGGATATCCTATTGATTTAGAGTAAAAGGTAACGTTTATGAATAACCAAATACTTTTTGTGAAGGATATGTTCATATTCTTATAAGTATAAGGTTTTACTCGGAATATTATGAAAGCGAGCTGAAGGATTTCCTTTATATTTTGCAAGTATAAGCATAACCTTTTTTTATGAATATGGTCCATTGTGCGCTTTTATAATTAACGTGACGATTCATGGTTACGGTACCGTGACGGCGAAAAAAGGCAATAAACACACGTTCCTCACCCTTTCTTACATATTAGATAATGTTAAGACACACAAATCATATGTGACTGTTTCCGCTAAAGTACTACTTTTTGTTTGATTGCGTTTCATTTTCTTTATACGTATGAGGGAGATGTATGATAATGATTGGATATTTCCTTTTGCGGGAGTGCAGGCATACATTCACCGTTTGTCTCATTTTCTAATGTTGTTATTTAGTGTGTAGGAAAAAGCGGCATCATTTATGTTTAAGAACAAAAACAAAACTATCAACGCATTGACATTTGACGTTTTTGAATTTTTGGAATTCACTCACACTTCAAAATTATCCTTGTAACTAACTATGCCACACGTTCAAAATTATCGTCACGGCAAGTAGTATTGGTAGGGGTCTACAGTGACGTCACGATGCGGGGTGTGAGAGAGATGAAAGAAAATGATGACATTTTTCTTTAGAGAAAACAGACCTACCTACATCTTGTATCTCATCTTTTGAAAGATTACAGCGATAAACGTATGATTATTGCATTTTTCGCCGATAACGCACGGTGACGGTACCGCAACCGTGAATCGTTAGGGTAATTATTAAAGCGCATAATGGGTGTCTGTCAATCCTGTCGTATTTTAGTTTAGTTTATCTCAGATATAAAATTACCAAAAATATTAACAACAGTTTATCAGGATTTTATTTTTATTTTTTCTTAATTCATTGCATAAATATTATGGTTACATTATTTGTGGATTTTCGACCACCATGCTGTGGGAGGTGCACCATACCCGTGTTATGGGAGTCGATTTTACATAATATAGTGCAATAACAATCACATGTTCGTGTATCAAACCAAAATGCTTGCCTTGACTTCAACATAAATATGATAACATTCTATCTGATATAGATATTTTCAATTGTGACGAAAATAAATATAAAAACTCGGTTCCATGACAGTTCATCCTGCGACAATTCATCCGGCGACAGTTCATCCTGCGACAGTTCATCCGGCCGACAGTTCATCCTGCCGACAGTTCATCCTGCCGACAGTTCATCCCGCCGACAATTCATCCGGCGACAATTCATCCTGACAATTCAACCTAACCTAACCTAACTTAACCTAACCTAACCTATAAGCATGTCGTATTTTGTTATTCACGCATGCTTCTTCGGAGAGTCGAAATTATTGTTGGTAAAAATATTTTTACAGCGGATTTCCACTCAAGATTTCCATTCAGATATAAGTATATCGATTTTGGTTGTACGGCCGTATATCCTCTTTGCATACTTACTTAATAAAAATCTTCTAAATGATCAGGCAGGATGAATTGTCGCCGGATGAATTGTCGGCGGGATGAACTGTCGGCAGGATGAACTGTCGGCAGGATGAACTGTCGGCCGGATGAACTGTCGCAGGATGAACTATCGCCGGATGAATTGTCGCAGGACGAATTGTCGGGTCACCAAAAACTCTCTCAAGAGTGCATTAAAAATGTATTAAATGAGTTCAAAACTGCATAAATGTAATGATATATTATGTAATGAATGTAATGTAATATTTTGTACTACTCCTGTTATAATAATGTTTTTTTTTCTTTTGAATGTAGCTATCACTTTATGGTTATCCATTACAGAAAAATGAAACAATACAACTTTGTATAAACCACTTATATAATGCGTAGGTAAATCCTACCGGTTTGGGAACAAACGTTCCTTCTTCAGGGAAAGCTTATACTAATTTGACAGTTTCGAACAATGTTTTATTATGGTAGGGGTGGAGCCGTTGCTAGTTGTTAATGTAGATTGGGTGGGTAGGTATTAATGTAGAGTGGGTGAGTGGGGGAACAAATCCATGATTGGGCTATAAGATAATATTTTTTGTTTGTTGAAAAAATATTATCAACAAACAAAAAATATTATCTAATATAATCCAATCATGGATTTGTTCCCCTACCCACCCACTCTACATTAATACCTACCCACCCAATCTACATTAATAACTAGCAACGGCTCCACCCCTACCACAATAAAACATTGTTCGAAACTGTCAAATTAGTATAAGCTTTCCCTGAAGAAGGAACGTTTGTTCCGAAACCGGTAGGATTTACCTACGCATTATATAAGTGGTTTATGCAAAGTTGTATTGTTTCATTTTTCTGTAATATTTTTTAGTTGCCAGATTACTGTTTAATTTCTACACAATATAACAGTATGATGAGGAAATCTGTAATTGGTTTCTCAGTTAGGTAAATTATACATGTAAATTAATCCAATTGTAAACTGTTTATTTCCCTAAAATAAATAATAATTAAAAAGAGTGACAATAAAAGGATGACCTCAGCAAAACAAAATATAAAAATTCTATTTAAAGTGTTTTAAAATTATTACATAAGTGTGTACAAAAATGCATAAATGTAATGATATATTATGTAATTACATATATTGTGTCTACCTACCTTCTGTTATATGTAATATCTTTTAGTTGTGTAGCAACCAGCCTAGCTATACTACGCATTGGGGTCGCCCCGAAAATTATCGGTGTTTCCAGAAACAGCGTCGGTGTTAAAATGTACGCAAGCGAACGTACGAGAGCATTCCCGCCTACCAGCTAGCGCGGGTGGCTTGCGACTGATTCATGAGTACCTAATACACCGAGTCAAAACTACCTACCTCTCACGCGTTCCAGAAAAGGTACGAACCATTGTACGCTTGAAATGCACAGGTTCTAGCGCCTTCGGGTGACTAGCCGAAGTGACGATTTACCACTAATACTACACTCGTCGGGCCATATAAAAGACGCCTAGTAACAGCGAAAATTGAGTATTCGTTCAACTTACCACGGAGCAGTTGCCTCTCAGTTGTCTATCCGCGATCAACCTTGACCCAGTGCGTAAATTCGTTTGTAGTATTTATCACCGTTACGTGACCGTGTTAAAATTGTGTATGTGTATTGCTATTATTGTATGGTACTCATTAAAGGTTTTTCATTACGCAACCTCGTTGTTCATCATTCCACCATACCTACAGCGAGTACCTACAGTTGTAAGATTTCAGTTTGAGTTAATTATTAATTTCTAGATTCACAATGTAATTGTACAATGAGGAAATCTATAATTGGTTTCTCATTAAGATAATTTACATGTATAAATTAATCAAATTGTAAACTGTCGATTTCCCTAAAATAAATAAATTAAACCCTTTAGGTAGGAAGCGAATTATCAGTCTTTACGTCTGTCTTCCCATTCTATGCACTTTCTGAAACTGAATAGTAAAGGTCGATTACCCATAATTTACGATTACAAATTGAATTCTTCGAAGTTGTGCATCAAATCAGGCATTTTCTTAACTCCACTACCCCAGAAAATGAGGGAAATTGTTTATCGAATCGAATTTAGCTACAGCACCAATTCAAACATCGCTTTACGTTTCCTGCGCGGTCGGGAATTTTATTAACATTTTTATACGAACTGAAAGTAGGTAAGGCTGCATTTCACCCTTAATAGGTATTTTACGGAAGGCTGGCAACCTCCTCTCCCCCCGTCTAGGGGGTAGGTTGCTGGAAACATCTGGAGACTTGGCACTTGTATTACATAAAATCTACAGTCGTACTTGGTGAGAGGATTTATTAAGCCAATCCTTCACGAAGAGATTCTGTTTGCGCGGTTTATAACTCGCGAGTAATTAATTAATGGAAATGAATTCTGCGTCGTGGAAATTACTGTATTAAGTTTTTTCGAGATTTAAAAATGTACAACTTCAAGTGAAAATTCAGTAAATATGTAAAATGTTTTTTGTTTACTCTTTTTTGCCGGAGACGCGAATCCACGCGCGGTTTGTGCATATGCGCTCGGAAAAATATGTTTGTCTGCGATTTTGACCCTTCTATGAACAGAATTTTCCCATGATATAGGCAAAAATTTCATTCACCTGGCAACCCCAGAATATTTTTAAATGATTTTATCTGTGGCATCGAAATGTCAAATTTGCCGCAATTCTTTCTGTCAAAGTCCGATGCGTGTTACTTGACGAAAGCATCGTAAAACCTATCAATTTACGTAATTAACGCAAGTAATATTGTTTTGGTACATAGTTTATTGTTCTAGGAATGTATTTCGGTCAATAAAATATACGATTGCTCAAAATTAATCCACAAAACATTCAATTCAAAATTCAAAGTGTTGCCTTGTTAGGGAATTTTCGTGAAACGGCCTGGCCTTTATAACAGGATACGTTTCATTTCACTATGAAACGACGACTATGTTGAAAAATAAATACATGATTTTGAAGCTTAAGAATCGCACTTTAATGTTCTTTTTGCCCGATCTTGCTATTTGTTTTAGCTCGTATTTTGCAAGCATGTGTCCATTATTTTTCAGCCTATCCTAGTATTTTATACTTTCTAATTTTAGACAGAATCACAAGTTTTTTTTTTTTTTTCAAATTGTATTCATTTTACTGAATAAAATTATTCACAACATTTAATTCTACCCGTAGGCATGAAGTCAAGATTTTTTGGTTGAATTTTTAATTTATTTTGAATACAATTTGATGTACCAATAGACATAAGAATTATAAAATTCAGTGCTTCAGTATGATGAAATTTAATATAATCAGTACAATTTTAATGAAATAAAAATTAATTGTTTCTTAATGGGAAAACCACTCTATTTATATATTAGATAAGCTAATCATATTAACCTATTGCCAAATATTCTTGAACTATCAAATTCTGCAAAACCAGTAATGTATTACTTAGTAAATTACCTACAAGTAATTATAAACCTAGAATATAATATGTATTATTGGACTGGGTTTGCTAATTAGTTTTACGATTACACTTAAATTTTACGACATGTACCTTTGACTAAGGGATTTCCAATGAACTAATTTCTGTGTATCCTTTCGCACAGTGGAACAAAGGATTGCTTGGACAATTTAAATTTTATAATGGTGGCAACAGGATACCCGCATAATTTTACAAAAACCCATAAATAAAGTCTTGTCAGTTCTACTCAAGTTCTAAAACGTTCTACTTAAAGTTAGAAGGCGTAATCCGGTAAGCAGTTAGTAGATTGAAATTTTCTCGCCTATAGGATGGTTCATATTAAGAAAACTAACTTTGCTTCACAACTTTGCCCGAGATGTAAAATATGTATTATAAAAATAGAACAAACAATCGGTGTCATATTTTAACGGTTAAATAGATGTTTAAATTCTCCGTCTAGGATTTTAAAGATTTATTTATTACTTTGAAAAAGGTTTACAAATTATTTATTTTTGTTATATCGACTTCACTATGTATTATACTTACCTTTTCTGAGGTCTACATATTATTACAATTATTATTTTATATTAGTAGATCTTAGTGTGTCGCTTTTATGTGAATACGGCACAGGAGTCTCAACTGCCCCCAACTATCTGGAGTCAGTGATACTATGGGATCCCCGATTGGGGTACGTTGTGAGGCTGAAGATAGTGGGGAGGGGAAGGAAATGGGGAGGAGTAAGGTGAGACAGTACCTGGTTATTCAGATCTGGTCACCAAATACGGTTGAGGGTAAATTTCAATCCTGAATGGTGGTGATACTGAGAATTTCTTTCACTCTCGAACGTGCCACAAATAAACTATATATTATTTTAGTCAGGATATGAACCCGCGACCTTTGGATTGGTCGAGAGCCTCACCCCTCGACCAGGCCGTCGTTGCAGATTTTAGTTGTAAATTATTTTTAGGTGTTTTAATTATGATCGGAAAAATATGATAACATTTTGACCCTAAGTAGTGCCGAAGTTAAGAAGTGATTGAAAAAGCCCCAAAAGCCGGGAGCCAGTTGGACTATGGCATCCCCAATTAGGGTGTGTTCTCACAACATACCCCAATTGGGTTTTGAAAGTAAGAGGAAGTTTAGGAAGCAGCTGGCTATTCAGATCTTATCACCAAACACAACTAAATCCATTTCAACAATCCAATTCTGTATGACAATCTTTCGCGAAGGCGACACTGAAATGCGATATCTTCCTACTATTTATTATATCACTAAAGAAGAAGAAAATAATAATAATCTAAACTAAAATATAAAAGATAACAAGACAGAAAAATAGAAAAAGACCATGTTCGCAACTGGGACTCGAACCCAGACCTCTGTCTAACAGGGACGTGCGCGTTAAAAGAGGGTATTACCAGAGAAAACCAGAAATATGTCATTTTTATATAAGATTTTAGACGTATTGACCCTTTTCCACAAAAAATTATAAATGGATTTCGAAAGATTGTTCTTTTATCTCGCATTCGCATGTTTTAAATTTTGAGAAAAAAAAATGTTTTTAGTATAATAAGTTTATGCTATAGGTCGTTGGCAGATTTGTTAAATTTACAAAAAAGATTTTGTATTATACCACACCCATTTCAAATCATATAATCATGCAGTAAAATAAAGCAATAAATTATCAGGGTATCGCATGTTTAGAATTTTAATTTTAGTTTAAATAAAATCATTAAAAAATATATACGTCCATGTGTTTCTAGGCGAAAATTGGTCCGTTTGTGTATTTATTTGCGCACTTACAAACTAATGAATGATGAATGGTGTGCTCACCTCTTATTGGAATAATCACTGTAACCGTATTAAAATTGTTAACTGATGTAATAATTATATGTGATATATTCTGTTGGCGAGCCAACAAATAAATAAAAAATAAAAATAATATATTTCAGATTTTTATTTAACTTAGACATTATTGAAAAATGATTAATACTTATAATAAAAAAATAATTACAAAACGTACATTATTTTAATAGTTTTATCATCACGCCTTTCAGCATTTTTGGATGTAGGTATAAATTATAGCAAATTTGGAATGAAATAAAATCGATAATAATAATAATAATAATAATTGGACAATTTATAGAGCGCCGTTTTTGTGAAAAATCACCTCAAGGGCGCTTGAGGTGATTTTTGAGGCGCGATATTGAGTTATAACTTTAAAAAGCTGGAACGGAGAATAATTAATCTTTCTCATTGTAACCGCCCTGCACGATCGTAAGAACAGCTTTCGACAAAATGTGGATTTTCGGCCGCTGGCTGGTTAAACGCTCTTAACCAATTTCGCTATTTTCACCTTCTGTCAAACCGTCATATTTGTCAATCTCGTATTTCAAATTTCATAATTACCAATATTATCTGTAACGAATTATTTTTCCATATTACGGGCAATTGCCCTTTTTATTGGAAACTATCATTCTAAGAATTGGTTTGTCACCTGGAAAGCCTCCCTGATATATATATTTATTATTTTTTATGAATAATTTTGAAACAACCCATATTAATCTAATCTATAGTAGTGCACGCCAATCAACACTTTAATCATTACATATTTTGAAATAAGAACATTGTTTATATGTGTTTCCATTTTACGTGTATTTACGTTACAATAAGATTAATACAAAAAATATTAGAATATTTTTGGGAATAACTTATTAAATCAGCTTCGCGAACATCCTGTACATTGCTTCAGATTCGCTTTTTTGGTAAATCTCACGCCGCCACGAATAACTAATACCCACCGTTAGGGTACAAGACAAATAATGTGTAAATGCGTTTAAGAAAAGATCACTTTAACATTACAATACCCGCTCCATAACCTGTATTACCTGCAAGGGGAAAATCCTTGGAATTTTGACTCCATCAAATATTTAATGGCTCTACCATATTTAAAGATGTGGAACAAAGAATCGCCAGCATGCAGCCTTGTAACGCTAATCCCTCGAACCCTAAAAAACAGGTAAACGGATTTAAATGAGATTTCACCTTTATTTTAAAGTCAACATTTTTCTCTGCAATTTTCTGTGTTCGCGGTTTTAAACCCAGGTAACGGTTCACGATCAAAAGATCCGCCGTTCTGTACCATAATAGGATTCTATAGGATCTCTAAAACATAGACACATTAAAAGCTAGTAAAAATTAGTTGCGTATAACATTTTCGTTTGATGTTTTTGAAGCACAATTCTTTGAGTTTACTTCTTACTTTTACCTGTTTTTGAAGGGATTTTTAGTATCAATAATCCTACTATCCTACTATATGTATATATATAGTAGGATATATCTAATATATAAAATTCTCGTGTCACGGTGTTTGTTACCATACTCCTCCGAAACGGCTGGACCAATTTTGATGAAATTTTGTGTGCTTATCTGGTAGGTGTGAGAATCGACCAACATCTATTTTTCATACCCCTAAAAGTAAAGGATGTTCCACTACGAAGAAAATTATTTTCCCCATAAATTTTGTATGGAACGAATTCTCCTATTTTGAAAGAATTGCAGCAATATTGTAAGGGGTATAATATTGAACTTGAACCGGGGGAGGGGGGAGGGGGGAGGGGGGAGGGGGGTGAAGGGAAGGGGGAGGGGGGAGGGGGAGGGGGGGGGGGGAAGAAGGAGGGGGGAGGGGGGAGGGGGGAAGGGGAGAGGGGGAGGGGGGAGGGGGGAGGGGGGAGGGGGGAGGGGGGAGTGGGGAGGGGGAGGGGGAGGGGGGGCGGGGGAGGGGGGAAAGCAACTCAGGAAGGGGGGTTAGTGGGACGGGGGAAGGGGGAAGGGGAGAAGTGGAGTGGGGAGAGGGAGAGGGAACGCGAGAGGGGAAGGATACGCAGGGAGAAACAATTTAGATCAAGGTATGGTATACGCAGGGAGAAACAATTTAGATCAATTCAGCTAATAAGTTGATAACAGTTTTTGATTCTGAGGCGGTACGAAGTTCGCCGGATCAGCTAGTAATATTATAAAGGCGAAAGTTTGTATGGATGTATGTTTGTTACTCTTTCACGCGAAAACTACTGAATGGATTTTAATGAAACTTTACAATAATATAGCTCATACATCAGAATAAGCTATAGGCTATAGCTTAGAGCTCTGGCATTATGAAATTTATATACAAAAATTGCAATAGGTGGCACGCGAACTGTTTGAAAAATGAATGTAGCGGGTATGGAGGGGAGGTGAGGGGGGGGTAGGATGTGGTGGGCAGGGCGGAGGGCGGGAGAGGGGATGGAGGAGGGTGGAGGGAGAGGGTGAGGGGTGAGGGGGGATTTGTGGGGGGAGTGGGTGGGGGAGAGGGTCGAGAGGGGGCGGGGGAGAGGAGGATGGGGGGGGATTGGAGTGGGGATAGGGAAGGTGGAGGAGGCGCCGTGGGTACCCCCTAATACAATGCGAGCGAAGCCGGTGGCAAAAGCTAGTGTATTTTATATTATAAACTAGCTGTTACCCGGCATGCGTTGCTACGCCATTTAATAACGAATTTATTTATTCCTGCGTGTCCTTTCCCTTTCGTACCATTCCCCTTCCGCCTCCCCTTCCTCTCCAGCGTCCTCTTCCCCCCCCCTTCCCCCGTCCCTCGAACCTACCTTCCAAGTTCCCCTCCCCCCTCCAAGGTTCCCCTCCCCCCTTCCCGTGAACCCCCTACCTGAGTTTCCCTCCCCCCTCCCGCATTCCATACATTCATTCCCGGTACATTCAGTTTTCAAAAAGCTCGCGTGCCACCTATTGCAAATTTCATAATGCCAGATCTCACTGGTAGTTTCATACAAACCTTGTCCTGACAAAAACGAACACAAAAATAAATTATCCAATTTGGTGCAATCGTTCGAAAGTTACGAGCGTACATACATTTCGGAGATTCATTTTTATTTATAGTATAGATAGATAGATAGATAGATAGATAGATAGATAGATAGATAGATAGATAGATAGATAGATAGATAGATAGATAGATAGATAGATAGATAGATAGATAGATAGATAGATAGATAGATAGATAGATAGATAGATAGATAGATAGATAGATAGATAGATAGATAGATAGATAGATAGATAGATAGATAGATAGATAGATAGATAGATAGATCACATAATGCTAAGCATTTATTTTTCAATGTGTTTTTACGTGAATGTCGCAAAAGAGTCGAAGTGCTGAAGGGAGTGGAGATGGAAAGCATTATTTGAATGTGCCTTATTATTCCGATATATTCTGGTTTTTGCATTTCTTCGCTCTTTTTGCCTTGCAGGTAAAGTGGATACTTTCCACATGTTCTTCATTAAGTCTACGCATGAACTGTTTATTTGAGGTGTGTAGAATCAAATGCAGCATTTTCCACTTTTGAAAAAAGTGCACATTGCTGCATTTTGATTTGAGATTTTCTCGACCAAACGTATTATCGTGATTTATTTGTGGGGTATTATGCCGTGTTGCGCTACCTCTTTATTTAGCCAACCTTTCGGACAGCATTGCGGTATTCATCATCAAGTAATTGGAGATAAGATATCATATGATTTTATTTTGAACATGTTCTATGCCGATGTACAGTTTAAATTGGCGATGTATTTTCCAGGTTCCATTTTCTGACTAATGCTATATATAACAAAGATTGTACGCAGGTTACTGAACACTTATATGTAGGACACTTATATGTAGTACAAAGTCAGTGTGCTATTAAACATAAGTTTGCTCGTAAGGAAAACGCCGTATTCTTTACAATCCGTTTCAGAGATGACAAGTTCGTTGTTGAGTGACTGGGAGTAGATAGATACTTAAAGATATGTTTCTTTCTGGTGAATGTCATTTGGAAACGTTGACATCTAAACAATTAACTTTGGAACACTTGCAAAGTTACCTGTTTTTATTAAATAAATAAAATAAACATTTAAATTAATAAATTACTTCGTTTTTACCACTTTTATTGTTTACAAAACCAACATGTTTCGTCAGCAAGGCTGACTTCTTCAGGGGTGAAAAATGGTGCCACAATATAAGTTTGCTGTGTTAGAAGAAATAAACATTATTGTGAAGATTTATTTATTAACATGTCGGGTTACAATCTTATTTTGGTCAGATTCGATAGTTGAAACATAGGTTTTAGAAAAAAAATAACTTCACAAGAGCAAACAGATGCTACTCAATAATATGTTGCAGGCAAGAATTTCGATACTTTCCAACAAAACAAAAGACATTGTGGGTGGATGAACCAGGAGTATTTTATTAATAAAAACCAATATGAAACGCATATTATATTCTTATTTCTCTTTCTCTCAAAGCCGAAAATCTGTCTGCACTCTCACAGTAATTTTAAGAAGCTTATAAAATTGTGAAAAAATTATAGAAAGTAATTCACCTAGAACGCTAAATGTTTTGCATTTATGCAAAATATTTGAAATCTCAGTGGTGGCGGTGATCTCGTGTCTATGATGCCCTACAATTTAACGGTTCAAACTTTCCCAACCACGATGAGTTCATGTAACGAAGCCTAACAGAGCGAGTAAATACAGAGTAAACGTATTTAATAACATCGTCGATGCTTTGTAGAAAGTGTTATTTCATTATATGATTATATTATAACGCCTAATTATGATTTTAAGGGGAGTACTTTAATAAACTCCTCACTATGACGGGATCAAGATGCTCTACGGAAGGTAAAGAAGGGATTTTTTTTTTGCACATACATACACACAGGCAATCGCATACGTGTACATAATCGAGCACATATATACATATTAAAACATAAATACATATAATCAAATAAGAATTATTGGGAGTTGAAATACAGTTATCAAGGAATTTACAAATTAAAACCAAAAATTCATCAGATACACATAGTAATGTTAGCATCTAAATCTAGAACTATTAAATATCAACAAAATGAATACACATAGTAATACTAGCGTCTAAATTTAGATCTATAAGATTTCAACAAAATAATATACATATGAGGTAATAATAATATAAGCATTCGTAAAACAAAAGCAGTATTAATAATTAAGTTAAACTTTCTATAAGTAACCAACACATACATGTAAATAAAGAGTGAGGATTAGAGACTAAGATTCACCAATAACTTGGTGATGCATGCCCTTTTTTTGGATAGTAACCATGTATTGAAATGTTTGTATAACCAGTTTAGGTTGTTTTTTGTGGCACAATAGGTGGTTTCTTTTAGGAAGGTGTTGAAAATGAAAGGTGTGAGGTAAGATTCGTGCTTTTGGGCAAAACTTGATTTAGTTTTAGGCACTAGAAGTAGATTACACGATTTAGCTCTTGTGTTTTTTGGGTGAGTTATGTGGCATGGTGAGGATTTTATGCAGTTCATTTGTATGATTGAACTTGTGCCTTGAAGAATCCCATGTCCAAGGATGGAGATTTGGTGTCAAAGTACATATCTCAATTTTACAGCGGCACGTGGTATCTACAACCATCCTACAACCTAGATTTAATTTATATTTCCTGGTATTATATTTTTTATAAGCGGTCGAGGGGTAAGATTCTCGACTAGCAATTCGAATTATATAATATATAATATAATATTAATATAATAATTCCATTAAACTACCCATAGAACTAACATACATTTCCGAAGTAATGTAGATGTTTCATAGAAATGATTCCACTAGGTCTTCTATCAAAGAGTTTACCCGTTTCCTTCCGAAAGTTAGTCGAGTAATCCAGTAGGTATAGTAGCACAGAGACTTCGGATTAGTGGTAGTCACAAAACACAATAGTGGGAAGCACTTGCAATTTATAAAGGGTTAGCATTTGGACATACAAATAATATAAAGACGTTCAAAAAATTCATGATCAGTCTATGCTAATTAGGTAGTTAATAAAAAATGTAAAATCACGTTTAGAATCAATTTTACATGACCATTAATTTTTCAGTAACGACGCATTATCAAACATAAATACGGTTTATTCGACCTTTCTACAAAACTCCGACAAATTCATCTTCATTTATAGAAACCATTTTAACCGTAGATACAGCCTTATTTCGTATCTGTAAATGTCGTGTAATTCTGTATCTGTGAGTGTAACGGAGGCAGGAAGCGAAAAGGAAGGAGGTTCTGCCATGAGTTGTGGCCGATGTTCGTTAAACTTAAAGACGCTCAAACCGCCCGCAAATCTTATTTAGACTGAGGATGTCGGATCTGCTAACTGCTTATAATATTTTATATTTATATCTTATCTGAAAGGTTATTTAAAAAAAAAAGGTGCGCGATTAACTTTTGCAATTTTATTCATTTTGTGTTTACCTACTCGTGTTTTACCAAATAGTTTGGAAATGGCTTTGAACCTTACGGTCGCAACGACTAAAACATTCCACACACTAACAGATCTTAAAAATATCAATTAGTAGCGATTTCTCGGCATGCTTTGCAATTCCACTTAATAAGAAAATTATTTCTCCCTGCATGTCCTTTCCCATTCGTCCCGTTCCCCTCCCACCGCCCCTTCCCCTTCCAAGTCCCCGTTCCTTCGCGTGTTCCCCTTCCACCTTCCCCGTCTACCCTCTCCCCTCTCCCACCCCCCCCGTCCCTCCAACTTCCCTTCGGTGTTCCAAATATCCAGTCCCAGTACATTCAGTTTTCAAACAGCTCGCGTGCCACCTATTACAATTTTTTTATTCAAATTTTCATTTTTCATATATTACAAACATTCATTGGCATTATATGTACAATCAATTTTGGTACCTAACACATATTTAATTATTATTATGAGTAATAATTATTAGCCTGAAACACTCATCTACTTTGAAAAAATCTCCCGAGAAAAGATACATGCCGCCGACGAGACTCGAACCAGCGTCCTTCTGATTTCCGGTCAAATGCTCTAACCACTGAGCTACGTCGGCTTATATTAAAAATAATAATTAATATTTGACGAGTTAAAGTATTTCACCAAAAATGTAGATATAACATGTCTTGACGCCACCTAGTGGGAGATTTAGCACATACAATTCCTTTCCTATATAAAAATAAAGTAGGTTGTTTGCAGGTGGAAAAATGTAATAAGCAGTAATTGTTGAAAACACTAGTATATATTGAATTATTTGGCGGGTAGGAGATAAGCCGACTTTGCTCAGTGGTTAGTTACGTAGCATTTGACTGGAAATCAGAAGGACGCGGGTTTGAGTCTCGTCGGCGGCATGTATCTTTTCTCGGGAGATTTTTTTAATGTAGATGAGTATTTCAGGCTAATAATTATTACTTATAATATTTGTTACCCTTTGTGTTATGCATAAAAATCTTGTCTTAAACATTAGTTTATCAATTAAAAATAATAACACCTTTAATTCTTACTTACTTAGTACTTCAAGAAAAATCATTAATTTAAAGAGTTTATTCGAAAATTGAATTTTATTGAACAATTGAACAATCGATGGTTTGCAGAATGTCATTATCAAATTGTGACATTTTGACAGTCTCGTAAGAGTTTTTCTAATGATTAAAAACTTTTCAGATGTATCGCCATAATCCAGAAATCTTCGCTAGAGTGGAAAGAAGGTATTTTTAATGTTTCAAACATTTTCTATGCTTAATATAGCAATACTTAGACAACTCACATACACAAACTGGGCATATTTTGATTTTCATATATATATATATACTTAAATATAGATTATATATTAAATTTCATAATATTTAAATAACAAACGACTACAAATTTAAATTCAAAATGATGTACCACCTTATGTTCACTTTCGGCCACCAGATATGGATGCTAAACGAACGAACACGATCCAAGCTGCCGAAATGAGGTACTTGAGAGGAGTGGCAGGGGTTACGAAATGGGATCATATAAGAAACTCGACGATCCGAGAAGATTTAAACATCGAACCACAGCTACTCGTCATAGAAAAATTGCTACTGAAGTGGCTTGGACATGTACTTATGTCTGATGACCGAATTCCGAGAAAGGTACTGATTGCGATTCCAGAGGGTAGACGTCCAGTTGCAGACATAGTTGGGCGAGGCAACTCCAGAAACTGTGTGAGGAGAGGATGGGACTGCCATGGACGGAGGCCGAACATGCAGCACAAGACAGGGACGTTTGGAGGAGCCTTGTAGATGCAGTGGGACCAAACCCGAATAAGATAACGGAAAGATGATGATGAATATAATATTTAAATTTCAATAAAATGTGGTTTTACAAATATAGTTAAAGTTATATAAAATTGAAGAATCTTATGGTACGTCCAAATATTAACATGGCACGTCCTCTTTAGTTTAAATATCCAATTCAGAACACGTCCGGTAAGTAATCCTAAGTTCTCGATTCCTTTATATCAATATTCATTGAATTGAATATTTCGGGAGCGATGTACGAGAATTCACAATGGGCTAGGAGGGTTTTTGCTGTAGGAATAAGTTTGTTGAGTAGCAGCATGTTTTGAGTTATTTTACTAAATATTATCTATAAACCATTTCTATAAACTTTACTTATACAATATAAAAAGTGAAAAAAAAAATTCGTTGTTCCATTTGCAATCGTTACCCCTACAAATCACCATCATTCAAGACAATCAATTCTAATACGCTCAATAAAAGGTATTTCCAATTACAAATAAAGGTAAAATTACTTGATTTTTGAATTTTAAATGTAAGTAAACTATATTTAAAAATCTCAGTATTTTAACTTCAGAATGAAAAAAACTTACAAGAAAATAAATTTAATCAAAACATTGAAAATATTCTGAAAATTCCATATTGAAAAAAATTTGCCTGGTTCGTATGATAAAAAAGTATTTTAAAAATTTGGAGTTTTTTTTAAGTTTTAATGTGAACGTCACGCAATGGATATTTCTATATCTTCATTTGAATTAATACCGACCGCCGGCATTTGCTGGAAGGGGGCCATTAATTTATTAAGTAAGACGGTTTAGGGGAGGGGGGTCAATTATGTCTTATTTTTTCTTACAAGGGAGTGGGAGGGAGTCTCGATAGTTCTTACGTAAGATCACAAAAATGCTCAAAGTTAAAAATTATACCATGAAAAGCGCGGGCAACCGCGCGAGTGCCAAGGTTCGCTCAAATGCGTATAGGTAAACGATTTCCATTTCCATGGCAACGGACCCGCGCAAACAAACATTAAAAAAAACCAATCGTGTATTCATTTTTTCCTTTAGATTCTTACTGAATAAATATTAAACAGGAGGGAGGGGGTCGGCCTATTTTTTTTTTCTTATAATAGGGGGGAGGGGGTCGAAAACTATCAAAATTCGTCTTACGTGATAAATGAATGGCCACTAGTGTATATGTACATACGCAGTGCTGTATTAATTCAAATAAAAGGTACAGAAAAATCCGTTGCGTGCCGTGCGTGCATTGCGGCCGGTGCGGACAGATGGACGTACACCTTTAAAAGACATTTAAAAATGGAGTCCGTAGCGCAGTTGATTCTGATCACTGGGTAGGAAGTTTCAAACCTCGGTCAAACCAAAAAAAAGGTTTTAAAAAATATTGAAAAATAGAGTTGGTTGCGCGGTTGATTACGATCCCTGGGTAGGAATGTTCAAACCTCAATTAAACCATTTTTTTATGCTTTAATATATATTTAAAAAATATAACTGCTGTAAAAAAAACTTTGTTTTCTAACGGGTTTATTATTTTCTTTGTCAGACTGCAATGTACCAATAATATTTAACAAAAAGTTCTGCTAGAATAAACCGTTTAAAAAATATATATGTATTCTTGGAATCCTGATGAAGGTAGGTACCAACGTGGAGATTTTAATCAAAATATTGGTTTAAATTTAATCAAAATATTGGTTAAAATTTTAAACAAAGTTATTTGTACATAATATTCGTGTAACAAATAATACAGAAGAGAATAAAATGTACGTAGATACGAGATACGTACCCACAGAAATAGCATGAAATAAATAAAGAAAAATTAAAGCAAAGGGTAAAAGTCAACCTAAGAATTATGTTACAGATTATATAAAAATAATATAATATTTGAAAAACAAAATCCACATTGGTCCCCGACGTTGCCCTTTCTTTACGTAGAGTTGTTCGAAATCATATGTAGACAATGACCTGCTCCTGGTTTTTAAGGTCAAGTGTGCAAATTTTATCAATCTCGGAATAAAACTGTAGATTCGTATAAAAAATCAAAGCGCCTGCATCTATCACATGGCCTTCACACACATTCTTTTATACAAATAGATATTATTGTTCCTAATTCCAATAAATGTATATATCTATATCTACCTTCTATCTATATATCTGTCTATCTATCTGCATCTACGGGTATCTTCTATCTATCTATATATCTATCTATGTAAATAAAAGTGAATCACCGAAATGTATGTACGCGCATAACTTCCGAACGACTGCACCAAATTAGAATTTTTTTTTTTTGTGTTCGTTATTATCAGGACAAGGTTTGTTTAAAAGAAGCGGCGAGCTCTGGCATAATGAAATATGTATAAAAAATTGCAATAGGTGGCGCGCGAGCTGTTTGAAAACTGAATGTACCGGGACTGAATGTATGGAAAGCGGAAGGGGGGAGGGGAACTCGGGAGGGGAGGGAGAGGGGAACTCGAGTGGGGGTTAACGGGGCGGAGGAAGCGGGAGAGGGGAGAAGGGAGAGGGAAGGTGGAGACGGCTGAGTTGGAACACATGAGGGGAATGGGATGCGGGAGAGGAAGGGGAGGCGGAAGGGAAACGGGATGAATGGGAAAGGACACGCAGGGAGAAACAATTTTTTTATTAAGTGGCTTAGCAACGCATGCCGGCAACCAGCTAGTTTAATATAAAACTTTTTGATATTCCAAAACGTTGGCTCGTTATTATTCTATAGACGGAACTTTTTTCTCCAATAGTGGATTGCACTTGAATTTGAAGCAACTCAAGTGCCTTTTGAATCTGGTTGTATGAGTAAAAGCGTTTCCTGTACGAATATGACCTAACAATCATTAAAAAATCAGTTTTTTTTTTTTATTATTTCACTCGTCCGTTTTTTTTAAAATAGTATTTGATAGGTACTTGTAATGGTAGGTACTTTATATTTTGATGGCGGGTCCATTGTCTGAACATTTTTATAGACCTAACAAAAATATAAAATTTGACTAGGCAGTATTTGAACCCTAATTTCGGAAATTTAACACCAACTAGGGGGTGAATATAATATAATAAAAAATATTAAAAACAAAATAACAGAATGTTATCAATTAACTTAGGGTAACATATTCCTTCGAAAAATTGTTTTGTGAAAACGAAGGAAACGCTTTGTTATTTCTTAAGTAAAGAAACAAGGAAATTTATGTGTTTGGATATTGTTTAATGGAGGGGAATAATTTTGCTTTTAGTATGATGGAACGATTTTTTATTGGGTTTAGATTTGTATTGACATTTTCTCTGCTTCAGTGGATTACATTTACGTATGTAATAATTTCTCAGGGGATAAGCGTGTGTCAACCATCGGATATCGACAGATATAAAACAATCAGAAACATATTGCAAGATTGGATTGTCAGAATTCAGAATTGGTTTGCAATTAGATTAACAGAACTATCTTATTTGACTCTTGTTATAATAACTTTTTAAGGTTATGCCCACGGACATATGAATATATCTGGACCTGCCCTAAGTGATAAAAACGTATTATTTCCCCCTCCACATGGCGCCGGCTGTAGCTCCTCCTTGGAACCGGCTCGCTCCATGGGGAGGGGATATAGCCTCGCTTGAATCTAAAATGTGTGACGTCATCATTCTTGCCGTGAACAGCGAGAAGCTGACATCCATACATTTAACGAAATAACGGCAGCTTGTGCTATACAATATATCTACGTATCAATATGCACATAGCAAATGTGGGCGGTACTCCAATGTGCTCGTCGCTGGTTACAGGGGTAAGTAAATTATGAAACATTTGTAAAAGTGTTTTAACTAAACACGGCAAGAAAATATTGATATGTGTATTGGCGCGAGTCTTTTTGGAGCGAGCATTTGGCCTTAGCAAATAAATTTTGAACGTGGCAAGCAATTCGCGCTCCCATGTAAAAGGGTCTATTCATTCAAAGCAGATTTTGCTTTTAAGAACTAAATGGTGATATTGTAATGCGAGATGCCTATATACTGTCAGATTGATTGTTCAACGAATGACAGTCATCTTTCCCCTCTTGCTCTCCATAGTTTGGTTTTACCCCTCATCTGTAACTGCTTGTCTATCCATTTGGATGTCTATGGTTATGCCCATCAATGTTTTATTTTAAATTTGGGTGGAGGATATTTATTGAATAACCAACACCTCTGCCATAGGTAACCCCAAGTGGTTCGCTACGTTTGGTGATTAAGCAGGGGTGCTCGGATTCATGGGGTGAGGTTTCTCCAGGTCTTGGCGGCCTGCCTGCCGTGTGGTGTGCAGGATCGAGAGAGACTGGTTGAGGGAGGTCTTTTATTCTCTCCAGCCGGAATCTCTCGACCCATCACCTTGCACCGCGGTTGTAGGGATGATTCATACATCCGTTACGTCTGAATACACTGACCTCCAAATTCCTACCCACCCTTCATACCTGTTTCCTTCCCAGAACATCCTTTCCTTAAAAAAAAAACCCTCCACACAGCATCCCATAAGATGACATAAGCCGCGAGGAAAATTATTATCCTTAGGGCCTTCTGCGTGGAGCTAATGTAAAAAAAGGAATATATCATTGATGGCAAAGATAAAACCAATAAATCTAAACAAAAATATGAAAGTACAAAACAGAAAATTAACAAGTAACGGTCACAACTGGGACTCGAACCCAGGATTTCTTGGCTTACCGGGACAAACGCCTTAACCAACTCGGTCATTGGGTAAGACAGATCCTGGGTTCAAGCATTATCTTCTCCTTCAATGATAACAGAACTATACTCAGCTCGCTACGCCATTTACATTAAATGATACCTAGGTAGATTTAACATATGTATTCATTAAACAGTAAAATAAACGTTAAGACGTCATATTATTTGTCAATTGTACGGGACAGGCACTGTAGTCGCCCGCCGCACAGACGATGAAGTGGGAAGTTGCCGGCTGGCCGTTTCGACGCCTAGGGAGAAAGGGAGAAAAATGGTAGGGAGATGGAAAAGTGGGGAAAGGGATAAATGGATCGGTGGCGAGGGGAAGAAGGGAGGTAGAGGGGAAACCTGCGTCTTGATAAAGACGTTTCGAAAGTGTATGCAGGGTCTTCTTGGTGAGCGGTGCGGCCAGGGCCAAGAAGAAGTCCAAGTTTTCCAGTGGTAGATCGGAGAAGGCAGAAGAGAAGGCGAGTTGTTGCTGAGGCGGTGAGATCTGGAACTCTGCCTAATTTGGCAAAAGATCGGCCTATTTAACGGGCGTAGTGACGGGAGGCTGCCCGTACTATCCCTTTGTTCTCATCTCGTGAGATGAAATTCTCGGAATTTAGATGAAATTCTTGGAATTGTCATTCTCTAGAGTTGAATGCGCCACTGCGTTCGTTCCGCCCTTGCGTAACGAAGCAAAGAACGCTTCAGCGTTCAATCTCGACCTACTCTCTACGCTTCCCCGATTATTCGTTTATTTTGTATATTGCACATATTATAAACATAGACAGTGTTGTATAGATTAGATTTTTACAGGTTAAAATCAAATCGCTTTTGCACAAATTGGGTGCATGCATACATAGGCTTTGCACAAATTTGAATCTATGCAAAGGTTGTAGGTAGGTACAACGCTAGAAAGCTTTACACAAATTGCAAATTTATGCAAGGTGAACAGGGTAAGATTTAATTCACGATAGTGGCAAGGCTTTGCGCAAATTGGATCTGCGCGAGGGTTTGTATAGGAACGGATTCGCACAGACCGAATTCGCGCAAAGAAAAAGGTAAAATTACTTTAAAAGGTGTGTAGGTATGTACACATAGGGAGGAAAAGGGGAGTGGAGGGGTCAAGTTTTGTTTTTTATCCCTTTGGAATTACTTGACCCCGGGAGCTGATTTATTGATAGAATTAATTAATTATAATTTTAAATACAATTAAGTAATGGTCAAATCACGTCCCGTACATTCTCCCTCCGGTGCAGTCACGGCTGCACCTAGCTGTCAGGACGTGTATTTGAAGAATTTTGCCGAAGGGTGGCAGAGCGGCTGCATGTAGCGCTGCGTCTGCACTCTGGTTGTGACTTATCGTCTCCGTGTGGTCTCCGTTGTCTGAGGGAGGCCATATCAGCACGGAAAGCTGCTCATCCGCAGCGGTGGAGGTCGGGCCGCGCTGTATCAGGTAGCGGCCGATGTCCTTTTGTTTGGTTCCATGTGCCGCCGAACAGGCGGGAATGTTGCCAGAGAATGCGGGGGGTACGAGGGGTGAAGGGCCACGCACCACCGCCCGGCGGCCGATGTCATTTCGGTCGGGCACGTGGGCAAGGCTCCCTCCGTCATTTCGGCCGGGCGTTCGGGCAAGGCTCCCTCCGTCATTTGTGCCGCATGATTGGCGCTAGTTGGCGCCACAGGCTGCGCTTCAGGAAGGGTAGCAGGGAGCGCGCTTGGGTGCACGTCAAGAAGGGCACCAGAAAGCGCGCCATGGTGCGCGTAAGGGGGCGCACGAGGGAAGACATCAGGGGGCGCGCCTGGGTGCACGTCAAGAAGGGCACCAAAGAGCGCGCCGGGGTGCGCGTCAGGGGGCGCAGGAGGGAAGACATCAGGGGGCGCGTCTGGGTGCGCGTCAAAAAGGGCACCAGAGAGCGCGCCGGGGTGCGCGTCAGGGGGCGCACGAGAGACGACATAAGAGGGCGCGCCTGGGTGCGCGTCAAGAAGGGCACCAGAGAGCGCGCCGGGGTGCGCGTCAGGGGGCGCAGGAGGGAAGACATCAGGGGGCGCGTCTGGGTGCACGTCAAAAAGGGCACCAGAGAACGCGCCAGGGTGCGCGTCAGGGGGCGCACGAGGGACGACATCAGAGGGCGCGCCTGGGTGCGCGTCAAGAAGGGCACCAGAGAGCGCACCGGGGTGCGCGTCAGGGGGCGCACGAGAGACGACATAAGAGGGCGCGCCTGGGTGCGCGTCAAGAAGGGCACCAGAGAGCGCGCCGGGGTGCGCGTCAGGGGGCGCACGAGAGACGACATAAGAGGGCGCGCCTGGGTGCGCGTCAAGAAGGGCACCAGAGAGCGCGCCGGGGTGCGCGTCAGGGGGCGCACGAGGGACGACATCAGAGGGCGCGCCTGGGTGCGCGTCAAGAAGGGCACCAGAGAGCGCGCCGGGGTGCGCGTCAGGGGGCGCACGAGAGACGACATAAGAGGGCGCGCCTGGGTGCGCGTCAAGAAGGGCACCAGAGAGCGCGCCGGGGTGCGCGTCAGGGGGCGCACGAGAGACGACATCAGAGGGCGCGCCTGGGTGCGCGTCAAGAAGGGCACCAGAGAGCGTGCTGGGGTGCGCGTCAGGGGGCGCACGAGGCAAGACATCAGAGGGCGCGCCTGGGTGCGCGTCAAGAAGGGCACCAGAGAGCGTGCTGGGGTGCGCGTCAGGGGGCGCACGGGGCAAGACATCAGAGGGCGCGCCTGGGTGCGCGTCAAGAAGGGCACCAGAGAGCGCGCCGGGATGCGCGTCAGGCTGCGCATCAGGGAAGACATCAGGGGGCGCGCCTGGGTGCGCATCAAGAAGGGCACCAAAGAGCGCGCCAGGGTGCGCACGAGGGAAGACATCAGAGGGCGCGCCTGGGTGCACGTCAAGAAGGGCACCAGAGAGCGCGCCGGGGTGCGCGTCAGGGGGCGCACGAGGCAAGACATCAGGGGGCGCACGAGGGAAGACATCAGAAGGCGCACGAGGGTAGACATCAGGGGGCGCGCCTGGGTGCACGTCAAGAAGAGCACCAGAAAGCGCGCCGGGGTGCGCACGAGGGAAGACATCAGGGGGCGCGCCTGGGTGCACGTCAAGAAGAGCACCAGAAAGCGCGCCGGGGTGCGCACGAGGGAAGGCATCCGGAGGCGCGCCAGGGCCGGGATGCGCACGAGGGAAGGCATCCGGAGGCGCGCCAGGGTGCACGTCAAGATGGGCACCAGAAAGCGCGCCGGGATGCGCACGAGGAAAGGCATCAGGTGGCGCGTCTGGGTGCGCGTCAAGAAGGGCACCAGAAAACGCGCCAGGGCGCGCCTCAGGGGGCGCACGAGGATGGGCATCAGGCGGCGCGTCTGGGTGCGCGTCAAGAAGGGCACCAGAAAACGCGCCAGGGTACGCATCCGGGGGCGCACGAGGATGGGCATCAAGTGGTGCGTCTGGGTGCGCGTCAAGAAGGGCACCAGAAAACGCGCCAGGGTACGCATTCGGGGGCGCACGAGAATGGGCATCAGGTGGCGCGTCTGGGTGCGCGTCAAGAAGGGCACCAGAAAACGCGCCAGGGTACGCATCCGGGGGCGCACGAGGATGGGCAGCAGGAGGCGCGCCTGGGTGCGCGTCAAGAAGGGCACCAGAGAGCGCGCCGGGATGCGCACGAGGGAAGGCATCAGAGGGCGCGCCTGGGTGCACGTCACTCAACAATTTATAGAGAATCTCAAAGATGTAATCAACAAAAACAAATGTCAAAATACTATAGTGACGGGCGACTTCAATATAAATATTGGTCAAAACTCAAACAGCGTCGAAAAAAATGATCTACTTAATACGATGGCTGAACTGAACTTCATATCATGTATAAACGATTATACTAGAGTTGTACCCCGACAAAACCCATCATGTATTGATCACATTTGGACTAAGGCAGACACAACTGCACAATTAACACCTGTCATCTGGAAAACAAACATTACCGATCACTATACGTGCTTCTTAATTCTTGATTTTAAAAAAAGTATGTCCTTTTCTAAAACTGCATTACAACAGTATAATATAAAAACTTTAAACGTACAACTTCTTGAACAAAAATTGAAATTTGAAACATGGGCAGAAATATTAAACACCGAAGATGCCGAAAAATCTTCAATTTTGTTCGATAAAACACTTCGCGAACACATAATAAATGCAACTAAACATAAAAACGTCAATCTAAAATCAAAACATAGAAAAATTAAGCCCTGGATCACCCATGGAATAGTTACCTCAATTAGGAATAAAGAAAAACTGTTTTATCAAACCCGAAAACAACCTAATGACTTTACTTTATTACAATCATATAAAAAATACAGAAACAATCTTACAAATTTGATTAAAAAAACAAAAGAAAATTACTTCAAGGTAAAAATCGAAGATAGTGGTAAAGATAACAAAAAAGTCTGGGCTACAATAAATAACATTATTGGAAATGGTAATAAAAATAAACAAATAAATAAAATAACTTATGACAACGAAACAATAGACTCAATAAAAGAACCAACTAAAATTGCAAACATTTTCAATAACTACTTCGCTAAAGTCGGAGAAAATCTAGCCAAAAAAATCGACTCCCCCCAATCTAAAAATACTTCCAATACATCCACACAAACTTGCCAAAATATTTTCGAAAAGTTTGAAAAATGCACCCAAATTGAAATAGAAAAAATTATAACTAACCTTCGAGTGTCCGCGAGCCCTGGTTTTGATAATATCACAGTAAATGTATTAAAACAAATGAGACAATTAATATCAAAACCAATTGCACATATCATTAATAACAGCATACAACAAGGAATTTACCCAAAAATATATAAAAATACAATAATAACCCCGGTTTTCAAATCAGGAAATACATCGGACATCTCAAACTACCGTCCCATATCTATTGTATCTAACGTAGCAAAAATATTTGAAAAAGTCGTAAAGTCACAATTAACTAAACATATCACATCAAATAAAATTATTAATGATAACCAATTTGGCTTCAGAGAAAATTTAGGTACGCAAGATGCAATTGCAAAAATAACCTCTATAATATATAATGCTCTTGACTCGGGAAATAAATGTTTAAGTATTTTCATCGATCTAAGAAAAGCATTTGACAGTATAAGTCACATGAAGCTAATCAAAAAATTAGAAAACATTGGAATCCAAGGAAAAGTTAAAGAATGGTTTAAAAGTTATCTTCATAAAAGACACCAACACGTAAAAATTAACAATATATTGAGTGAACCCACCTATTCCGAATTTGGAATTCCTCAAGGGACAGTTCTAGGTCCAATATTGTTTATCAAAATCAAAATCAAAATCAAAATCATTTATTGTACAAAATTAACATTTAGTACAAAAGGTATAACTTATAGGTACCTATATCCTATTTCTTCCAGTTAACCTAATATGTTGTACAGATTTGAACACAAAAAATATAAAAGTGGTGTAATACAAAGGGAATTGGTTTTAATTCTTTATATAATGTCACGTAAATAATTATCAATTTGTGATATAATTATTTACCTGACCACTAACCTGATAATTTGAACAGCACGGAATGGATTGGCAACACTTTTTTTTTTCTCTCTGGTTTTTACTTTTTGAATTCGCACCGTACGGGAAGCCGGTGTTGATTCGACTTGTCACTTTAGTGATAGTTTTGGATTTAAAAATGGGATAATCTCTTCGTTACAAATGGTTTTAAACGATTTTAATCGCGAGCCGGGCGATGTACATTTTGCAAACGCTTCTTTCTGATGTGATCGGAACGCTGTTTCTAATGTGATTGGTCGCCGCCATTGGGACCGATATTTATCCGCGAAATAACGGTATTGTAAATTACCTACATAATCGCGACTGGCATATTGAAAAGCTTTGCGAGGGAGAGTCCTTATGACCTGGTACGGTTATTGCTGCTCATATTTGTGACGGATGGTCACTCGGCGTTCATTTCCTGATGAGGTGTGCTGACGGAAATCGTGTTTCATCCGGTGGGCTCAACCGGAGCGCTGGTGCTGATCTTGGATGCTGCTCCCTGGCGGGGAGTCCTCATTCTCTGGCCTTCCTGGGGGTCTTTCCTGGTTCCCATCCTGGAGATTGCGAGAGAATATGGCCCGCGGTTCATCAACGCGCTATATTCAAGTAAATTAAGAGTTCGTGTCAGTGTAGAATTAGATAAAGATCCATGGTCCGCAGGTACGATATTTCTTTCTGCTTAATTATATTCCTGTCAAATCTGTTATGAATCTGTTATGTTTCAGAATCTGTTATGTTTTTGGGGATGTGAAACCCGGCCCCTCAAAAGGGCAACATTGTTATGTTCTTTATAAAATTATACTGGGCTTTGGTTGTTTTGGAAATGAACTCTTTTATTACTGAAACCAATTTAACCTCACAAGTAGAAACCTGTTTTCGTTTATTCCCAAACATTCTTGTTCTTTTTTTTATTCTGGAACAAAAAAAGCAGAACCTTCCTACATTACGGATCGCTAGGACCCACATAACCTGAGAGAGAGAGAGATAACCTTATATTTGGCGCTCCCAACGTTTTAAGTTGAATATTCTGCTTTTGGTGCCCGTATATTCTAACGGTCTGTTATGTTTTAAGTTTCTGCTTCTTTTTCCGAATTTTCAAGGTTGGATATGTATTATTCATTAATATCTTCATACTGTTATAATGGTACCAGTGTGTGTGTGTAGATGCGTTATAAATGTTATAATGGATTATATGAAATATTTCGCGGTAGTTTGAAATTTTGTGCATATTATTATGTCATTTTTTGCTTTGCTTTAATTTGTATTGGTTTCCGGTTGAGCTTCGTTCGCTCTCAAATTTTGTGTAACGTAAACATAAATATACCTTCTAGAACAGCTTCGTTTTTTTTTTTTCGGATAATATTTTTGGGACATTTTTGTAGGCTGGCAAGTTTGTCTATGGTTATGTCAGTTGTTATTACAGATCAGCTGATAGCGATTTTTGTTGACATGTGTCGGATGTCAAACGGTCATTATTATACTTCGATTGTGTTATCGTAATAACTTTATAAACAATTTTCCGGACTTAATATAGTGTTATTCGGTTTATTTCATAAATATTAACTATTTTATATGGAATCATTTGGAATTTTTTCTTCGTTTTTTTTACATAAATAAATTCCATTTGACAAAATGTCGTTGTCTAACATCAACGGGGCCTCAAAAGAGGAAATGATTCAGATGCTTTCTGACGTTAATATTACTCCAGAACCCACTTTGTCCGCCATGAGAGAGCAAGCGCGAATTTACAACAGGAACCTTAAACAATCTAGTGGTACTTCTTCTCAACAAGAAACAAGCAGTGATGAAAGTCCTAATACAAATACCAACATAACTAATAATTATTATCAGAATATAACTACAAATCCTTCCGTACATAGCTGGGGTGTTAAGTTTAACGGATCTTCAGACATCCGTGACTTTATACAACGTGTGGAGGAGTTATCTAGGTGTCGTCGTATTGAGTTGCCGCTTGTTGTCACTTCGTTTGCTGACCTTTTGGAGGGAAGAGCATTGCTATGGTATCGTACCATTTATAAAGATAATTTAACTTGGCTAGAACTGAAAAAACTAATTTTATCTCGTTTTGATCCAATCGCTAACCAAACCGAAGCTTTAAAAGCTCTCTTCTCTATGAAACAGAAGTATAATCAAAGCGTAGTTGATTATGTTGAAGACGTGCAATTAGCTAATTTAAGATTAAACGTTCAACTTCCGGAAGAACAAATTGTGGATTTAGTGTGCAATAGCCTATTGCCGAAATATGCTCTTGTTATTGCTTATTTTGAGGATAAAAATTTAAATTCCTTAATTAGTGTTTGTAAGCGATTTGAAAAAAGTTTAGCTATTTCCGACGATGAAGCAAATTCGGTCAAAGACAAGAATAAACCGTCATCCGTTCCGTTGAATAATAATGCTGCACCTTCTTCCTCTTCTTCTTCACCTTCTGCACAATTTTATAGAAATAAATTACTTTGCGCTTATTGTAATATAAAAGGTCATTCCAAGCCGTTTTGTAGAAAATGGAAGTTTGATTCTCAGAAGAATCATACCAAGCGACAAGCTAATCCTGAACGACATAATTCAAAAAACTAGACGGGGGTCCCCCACATTCTGCTAGCGAGGATGCTAGGAGACCACCGATAGTTTCAAACTCGAGTACCAGTCCCATCGACCATGACATGGACGCATTCATGCCGATGATGACCAGCGGTCAAGATATTAGACCTCATGTTAATATTGCAATTAACAATTTAGTTTTTTCAGCTCTTTTGGATAGCGGAGCTAGTGTGAGTTGTTTTGGTGGTTCACTGTATAGGTTTTTCTTAAGTTTAGGTTTTAAGTTAGATAAGCTTGATTCTTACGTTACCACCGCGGATGGTAAACATCAAGATGTAATTGGTACTATGCGGGTACTAGTTACTTTTAATAGTATTAAGAAATATATAATTTTTTTTGTAATTCCGTCTCTTTCTCCCGTGATTGTTTTGGGAGTCGACTTTTGGAAACAATTTGACATCGCTCCTCAATTGTTTTCAAAGGCCAACAGTGGACGTGATGTTGAGAATACTTTAAGTGAAATTCGCAAGATCACATCAGCTTCCCTACTGTCCCCTCAAGACAATCATAGGCTAAATAATGTAATTGATAAATTTAAGTCAATTTCGTTTGAAAAATGTGGACTGGGTCGTACTCATTTAGTGCAGCATAAAATTAATACAACAGGAGATCCCATTAAGCAACGGTATTACCCTTTGTCTCAAACTCGTCAGCTACAACTTGAATCACAACTTAAGGAAATGTTAGATTTAGGTGTTGTTCGCCGTTCGCGTTCGGCTTGGTCGAATCCGGTTTTGATCGTGCCTAAGAAGGATGGTTCTGCAAGGTTCTGCTTGGACTCTAGGAAACTTAACAGCGTCACGACAAGGGATTCGTACCCCTTGCCGTATATTTCGCGCATTTTAGACAAGCTACGTGGTGCACGCTTTATAACCTCTATTGATTTATCGAAAAGTTTTTGGCAGATACCTTTACATAAGGACTCTTGTTCTAAAACGGCTTTTGTTGTACCAGGTCATGGACTTTTTGAATTTGTTAGGATGCCATTTGGTCTGAAAAATGCACCTAGTGAATTACAGCGTCTTGTTGATGCTCTTTTTGGTCCAGAGTTCGATGAAAACGTTTTCTGCTACCTGGATGATTTAATTATTATTTCAGAAGATTTTGAGTCACATTTAGAATTGTTAAATAAAGTTTTCACACGTATTAAAGAAGCAGGTTTAACAATTAATCTCAAAAAATGTGAGTTTTGTAAGGACGAGTTGAAGTATCTGGGTTATATTGTTGATGCAAAGGGTCTTCGCACAGATCCAGTCAAGCTAGAGTCTATTCGAACTTACCCCACTCCTAAGAATTCTAAACAGTTAAAAGCATTTATTGGACTTTGTGGATATTATAGACGTTTCATCAAGAATTTTTCCACAATAGCGGCCCCTTTAACAAGACTCACTGGCTCAAGAAAGGGGGTGAGTAATTTTTCTTGGTCTTCAGAGGCTGAAGACTCTTTTAAAAAATTAAAAAAGGCATTAACTTCCGCGCCGGTTATCAATTGTCCTGATTTTTCACTTCCATTTACCATACACTGTGACGCGAGCAACGTTGGGATAGGCGGCGTGCTCACACAGGTCTTTGAAGGAGAAGAACACCCGGTTTCTTTTTTTTCTAGGTGTCTGAACATTCACGAGCGAAACTACGGCGTGACGGAGCGCGAACTCTTAGCGGTGTTAGATTCGGTGAATCACTTCAGGCCCTACATAGAGGGAGTTCACTTCACAGTAGTAACTGACCACTCCAGTTTGCAATGGCTAGTGTCTTTATCAAATCCGACAGGCAGACTTGCACGTTGGTCTACCCGCCTTTCTCAATTTTCTTTTGACGTAGTCCACAGGAAGGGTAAATTTAACACTGTACCCGACGCTCTTTCGCGTAAAGACGATTTAACTATTGGAGCCATTGACAACCTTCCTACTAGCACGGATAATTGGTACAATAACTTATTTACTAATTGTAAAAATAATCCTCAACGTTTTAATAATTTTCAAATTAAGGATAATTGTTTATTTCGTCACTCTAAGTCCCGTTTCGCTCTACAGGAGGATACAGCTTGGAAGCTGGTAGTTCCTTTTGAGGACCGTAACGCTATTTTAAGTAAAGAACACGAGTCTATTAGCTCTTGCCACCCAGGTGTATTCAGAACGTATAAGAAAGTTCAACTCCGTTATTTTTGGCCGGGTATGTATAATGATGTCAAAAAGTTTGTTAATAAATGTAAAACGTGCAAGGCACATAAAATAAATACATCTGCGCCGGCTGGCATTTCTACGAATCCAAAATTAGTCAACAGACCGATGCAAATGTTGTCTATCGACCTTGTTGGTCCTCTTCCACGTAGTTACGCGGGATTTATGTACATTTTATCGGTTGTTGACGTTTTTTCGAAATATACTTGGATTTTTCCGCTCAGAAATGCTACTGCTAAAAGCATTGTTAAAAATGTAGAACAATATATTTTCTTGGTACACGGTGTTCCGCAAACTTTTATATGTGATAACGGGAAACAATTTGTCTCAAAAGAATTTAAACAATTGTTATCAGATTATAATGTTCCCATGCCTTTTTATAACGCTTATTACACCCCGCAAAACAATGTAGTTGAGCGGTATAACCAAACTATCGGGACTGCCTTGTCTATCTTGACCGAGTCTGACCATCGTAATTGGTCCAGATTTCTGCCTCAGATTCAGTCAGCCTTGAATAATACGGTTAATTTCGCAACAGGTTTCACGCCTTTTTTCCTCATGCACGGAAGAGAACAAATCATTGACGGAAAATTTCATGAAATAAATATTTCTTCTGGTGTCGCAGACACTACCCTAAAACAATCTAGAAGTGAATTTGCTAAAAAATTGGAAGAGTTAGCTCCAATTTATGAGCAAGTTTCTAATGCATTACTACAAGCTTTTAAAAAGAATGCCCAACACTACAACTTGCGTCGTAAGTCGGTTATTTATGATGTTGGAGACGTCATTTGGAGAAAAAATTTTGTTCAATCCAGTGGACCAGATTATTTCTCTCATAAATTGGCACCTAGATTTGTTCGCAATGTCATAAAGGGTAAAGTCTCTGATTTAATTTATACTTTGGCAGATATGAAAGGAAAAATAGTAGGAAATTTTCACGTCAAGGATATCGTTCGTTTAGACTAATTATTACTTTAAGTACATTATAGGAAGCCAATGTCGTGGTGTGTAAGACTACCAACCTTCCACTCCATTTCATTTGTTTCTTTATGTGTTTGTTCAGGTTATGTGTCTTGGAGTTTGGTACCTCCAAAGCATGTGGTCGGAGTAAACGCAATATTCTAGTTTATTGATGATAAACGGTTATTTACCCTCGTTCAACTAGAATCTGATCTGATGATCAGTGGCGCCCAAACCTTAAGTCATTATTTTTTTTTTCTCTCTCCTTCACATGACTTATTTTTTTTTTTCAAGTGATATATATAATTAGATTGGATATGAGTATTTCTCGTTTTTTTTAGTAGACACCCTGTCTATATTATTTCTGTCAGTATTATCACTGCAATGCACACACGCACACACATTGGTATCGCATCTCTACTCCGTCAGTTAACGGATATTTTGTAATGTTCCCTACTTTTAAATCTAAATCCATTTTTTCTCTAGTTCAGTGGAGCTTTCTTTCCATTTTGTCGTCCCTCCGACATGCCTTATAACCAAAGATCCTCCAAGGAACTAGAGAACAAAATATATTCTTAAGTGTAGTTCTTTGTGTAGCAGAGATTTGAGCAACTTTCTGGTATACAAAATGTGTATATTTTCATAAATAGATTATATTATATAATAAATAGATTATATTTAGCTAGTATTTGTTACAATTAAGTTTGGTTTAGCTTTCCTTAAAGTGAATAATGTTAAGTCGTAGTTTATTAACAACATTGTTATGTCTTTCTAACAAAGGTAGTACTGCTTCGGCGTACTTTCCTATTAAGTAATTCCAGCATGGAATATATAATACTCTACCTCTAGCACAGGAGAGCGTATTTTTGTATAGCTTATAGTCATAAGTAAAATATTTATATTAGTCTCACTGCTGAAACACCAGTGTTTCTCTACACAATTTTGTACCTAGTGTCATTCAAATGTTTTGATTGATCACCAATTTAGATAGTGTCGATTATCACAATATATTCGATCACCAATACATATTGTCTGTTCAAGAAATTTTGCCTTTTGCTTACTTTTGAAGTAATATTTTGAAGGATCTCCGTCTACGGTGTGATCTCAGTCTTTTTCTTGTGCAAACTATGTACACTGTTTTAGTTATTAAAATGGCTTGTACTCTATATATTTTTTCATAGTGGTTCACTACTATTAGCTAGGTTTTTTTTGTTAAATTGTAATCCCTATGCATTCAGCTAAACATTCTAGATTCTGTTTCGCTTGTCTTTGTGTTCCTACTGATACTCATTGTTACCACTTGTAGACAGGTATATCTTTGGTATTGTAAAACCTGATCTAATTTTTTAATTTTGAAACATAGGTATTTCTTATTATGTAAACCCTATTGTAACCACCTGTACGGATAGGTATTTCTAAAAAATGTAAACCCTAATCTAACCACTTTTAGTAGACAAGTTTTGCAATCTTGGTCTAACTAATTCATTAATACACAAGTACTACTCATATACTTATGGTTCTACATTGTTATAAATCTTTTTTTTAAACTTAATTAAACTAAGTTAAATATCTCTGAAAGATATTCCTCATTCTAGGTTTAATGTCTGTTCTGTATTTTGTTGAATAAAATTCTATGTTAACCTATTAGACCTGTTGGACCTAGGTAGATAGAATAGTTACCTTTTCGCTATTAATAAATAGCCTAAATTCAGTGAAGTGAGGGATGGTTGACCACCCTAAAGTGAAGCCTCCTTTTTAATGGCAAAATTTCCTGCTGAAGGAAAAGTGATGCTTTGTGCATAATTTTTTTTCTTTTCATTGATTGTGTTCTTTATTTTTAAGATGTTCCCGATGTTAGGATGTCATGAGAATAACAGGTCTGGACTTCAGCCAGTAATGCCAGCACCCAGCTCCATCGTTGCTGAAGGTGTTGTAGACTCCTTATTCTCGTACCATCCTATTATCATTGTTCTTTCAATCTATCTAGATTTATATGATTTATTGTTTATGATTGCTAATGGTTACTTGTTGTAAAATTTCTAGATACCTGATGGACCTATCTTCTAGTTAGTTAGTTAGTTAGTGTACCTTTATTTTTTTATTTGTTTATTTTTTTTTACATCGGAACCGTGGATTTCATGTTTGGGGCCAAACATTTTCGTGAGAAGGGGGGAATTGTCACGTAAATAATTATCAATTTGTGATATAATTATTTACCTGACCACTAACCTGATAATTTGAACAGCACGGAATGGATTGGCAACACTTTTTTTTTTCTCTCTGGTTTTTACTTTTTGAATTCGCACCGTACGGGAAGCCGGTGTTGATTCGACTTGTCACTTTAGTGATAGTTTTGGATTTAAAAATGGGATAATCTCTTCGTTACAAATGGTTTTAAACGATTTTAATCGCGAGCCGGGCGATGTACATTTTGCAAACGCTTCTTTCTGATGTGATCGGAACGCTGTTTCTAATGTGATTGGTCGCCGCCATTGGGACCGATATTTATCCGCGAAATAACGGTATTGTAAATTACCTACATAATCGCGACTGGCATATTGAAAAGCTTTGCGAGGGAGAGTCCTTATGACCTGGTACGGTTATTGCTGCTCATATTTGTGACGGATGGTCACTCGGCGTTCATTTCCTGATGAGGTGTGCTGACGGAAATCGTGTTTCATCCGGTGGGCTCAACCGGAGCGCTGGTGCTGATCTTGGATGCTGCTCCCTGGCGGGGAGTCCTCATTCTCTGGCCTTCCTGGGGGTCTTTCCTGGTTCCCATCCTGGAGATTGCGAGAGAATATGGCCCGCGGTTCATCAACGCGCTATATTCAAGTAAATTAAGAGTTCGTGTCAGTGTAGAATTAGATAAAGATCCATGGTCCGCAGGTACGATATTTCTTTCTGCTTAATTATATTCCTGTCAAATCTGTTATGAATCTGTTATGTTTCAGAATCTGTTATGTTTTTGGGGATGTGAAACCCGGCCCCTCAAAAGGGCAACATTGTTATGTTCTTTATAAAATTATACTGGGCTTTGGTTGTTTTGGAAATGAACTCTTTTATTACTGAAACCAATTTAACCTCACAAGTAGAAACCTGTTTTCGTTTATTCCCAAACATTCTTGTTCTTTTTTTTATTCTGGAACAAAAAAAGCAGAACCTTCCTACATTACGGATCGCTAGGACCCACATAACCTGAGAGAGAGAGAGATAACCTTATAATAAACGTAAACATAAAACAGTTGTACCTATGTGAGGTATTCACTTAATGTGTAATGAGACCTGTTCAGGAGGAATGTTTTTAGTGATGACTTAAATCTGAGTGTATCTTGTATTTGTTTAATGTCGTGTGGAAGGTTGTTGTATACTTTAATGGCCATGTAAAAGGGTCCTTTTTGGAAAATTGTTTTGTTTGCTCTTGGTATTGATAAATTTTCTGTAAACCTTGTAGCGTGTTTATGTGTAGAGTTTTTTTGTGGAAACTTTTCTGGAGATGATCGCACTAACATGCATAACTCTATTATATATATGTCGGTGACTGTAAGAATTTTCAATTTTTTAAATATAGGTCTACATGAATCCCGATTAGCAGAGTTTGTCATTTTTCTTATACATCTTTTTTGGATGATAAAAACATCTTTGGCGTTTACTGAGTTTCCCCAAAAGATAATTCCGTATTTTATTATTGAATATACATAACCATAGTATGCGGCCATTACCGATTCGATGTTTAATATATTTCTCAGTGTACCTAGAACGAAAGAAAAGCTACTGATTTTGTCTACTATTTTGGATACATGTTCTTTCCAGTTTATATTTGCATCTAGTTGTATTCCCAGCAGTGAACAAGTTTGGGAAGGTTCGATAATATTATTATTGAAGTTTACATTTATGTTTATAGGTGTAGCTTGCACTGGACAAAATTGTAAAACTTGAGTTTTGTTAGTGTTGAGTGACAGATTTTGTGATAACAGCCAATTTGCTATTGATTGACAAGTCTCGTTAATATGTTTATTAAATTCGTCAACGTCTTCATTACATTCAAACAACAAAGCAGTGTCATCAGCAAACATTGAACATTCTGTGCCAGCAATAATTGGAAGTTCGTTTATGTATATAAGGAACAGGAGGGGCCCAAGAATGCTTCCTTGAGGCACACCCTTGTTGATTGTTCTCCATTTGGATTCTACCATGTACTGCATCATTTTTTCGTCAATGTTTGAAATTTGAACTTTTTGTTTACGATTTATTAGGTACGATTCAAACCATTTTAATGCTAAACCTCTTATACCGACGTGTTCAAGTTTAATTAGAAGAAGCTTATGATCAACATTGTCGAATGCTTTTGAGAGGTCGAGAAAAATACCTACGGTTTTTTTGCTAATATTAATACTTTCCAGAATTTTGTTCATGAAATTGAAGACTGCTTGTGTTGTCGAACGGCCTTTACGGAATCCAAATTGTTGTGGACATATTATCTTAAAGTTTTCGAGAAAGTTGTAAATGCGATTGTACATTGCTCTTTCAAATATTTTTGAAAAATTTTGTAATAAGGATATTGGTCTATAATTTGAGATTTCCTGTTTGGGACCCTTTTTATATAAAGGCACAATAATAGATTGTTTTAGGTGTTCTGGGAAGGTTCCTGATTCAAAAGATTTGTTAATTAATATTTCCAACGGGTAACTCAACGCTTCTGCACTTGCTTTAATAATTTTTATAGGGACTTTGTCAGTGCCGACACTGCTTTTATCTTTCAGTTTTACGATAATTCTGAGAATTTCCTCCTTGCTTACAGGCGTTATAAAGAATGATTGATACTGTTTGTTTGTGACTGTGTTAGCAGATTGTGTACGTTGTGATGTATTTTGTGGTTGTAGCGAAGGTGCAAAGAAAGTATTAAATTCATTTGCAATGTTTTCTGGTTCTGATACCATGGTATCATTTATTTTAAGACAGATTTTTGGCTTAATTTTAGATGTTAAATTATTTGAGTTCTCTTTTATTATGTTCCATGATGTTTTGGTTTTATTCTGCGCATTTTGAATACGTTTACTATTGTAATTTCGTTTAGCTACTTGTTTTACTTTACTGAGAACTTTTTTGTATTGTTTGTAATGGTTTATGATTGACAGGTCATTTGTGTTTTTTTGTTTTATGTATAGATGTCTTTTTTGTGTAATAGATATTTTAATACCAGGTGTTATCCAATTTATTTGGCGTTTTGGGGATATCTATGTTGTTTAAAGGGGAAAAAAAGTTTCATACCCTCATTTACTTTATTAATGAAGTACTCATAACTGTCATCAATGGATTCAAACGATTTTAATAGATCCCAACATGTTCCTGATAAGTAATTGTTAAATTTTTTTGTATTTTCTTTATTAAATAATTGTTTTTTTGCATACCAAGTTTGTTTGATATTATTTTCTGTTTTTATGTGCATTAACTGTGCCATGTGATCTGATACAGCTAATTCTGTGACTTCCCATGCGTAAGAACTTTTTGGTATATTTGTACATATATGATCAATTATACTTTTTTTATTTCCTTGTATACGAGTGGGTTTATCAATAATCAATCGTATGTTGTATGATTTTAAAGTGTTTTTGAGTAAGTCAGCGTTTTTGTTCTTGTAGTGTGTGTCAATGTTAAGGTCTCCGCAGAGTATTATTTGTTTTTTATTGTTTTTGCAAATTTTGTTTAAAAGAAGTTCAAGTTGTTCAAAAAATATATTAATATCGGAGTCATTATAGTAAACTGTACAAATGATCATTTTAAGCCTTGGAATTTCAATGCCAACACATTCAAATACAAATTCTTTTGTTATTTGTTTAACATATTCTAGTTCAGTAAATGTAATATTTTCATTTAAGTAAATAGAGACGCCTCCGTGAAAATGGCTCTCTCGACAAAAAATTGAACCTAATTTGTAACTATTAAAATTAATAGATGTCGCTTCATCTTTCTGTAGCCAGTGTTCGCTAACACAAAATACATCAATGTTTTTTTCATACAGAATATTTTCTAGTTCTAGGATTTTATTTCGGATGCATTGTACATTTTGATGCATTATATTGAAGGTGTTTTTCATATTTTGATTGTTACCTATGATACTGGTTTCAACAGAAATGTCAGTGGGTAAGTGAATCATAATCTTATTTTGTATATAATGTAAGGTAGGGATAAATGTTTAAGTATATCAGATTTAAAATCCATTTCCAAAGTACCAAGATGAAAGTGTCGCATAAACAATAGTGTGCATAAACAATAGTAATGATCGTAATCCTCCATGTGTAAGTGTGAAGTGCAGTTAATAAGTATGCGTATCCATTTATTCGTAAGTCATAAGGAAATTAAGGTATTCTCTGAAGTAACCTGAATTGCTCGCGAATCTAAGTTTTGGCGTACGTAGACTCGGCCCGATTTTACCCATACAAAAGCCAGTTTTTTTTCAATTGCCATTTTTTTTGCTAGGTATAGTAGACGTTTATTACATGAGGTTAAGTGTTCCGAGATGAAAACTGGCATACAGGGACCAGAGAGACCTATAGAGCTTGTATTGAGCTTATCTTCCTTACTTATGGCATTAAGGTTATACCGTTTAGCATTGTTTAAAAATTCATCCCTTAAATGCATGTGTCTAAACCGTATAATTATTGGTCTAGATCTATGTGGGACTGTCCTTCCAGGAACCCTGTAGCTGGTTTCTATGTCCTTGTTCGTTGTGGTGGTTTTTATTTCCTTGTTTATGTTGAAGATAATATTTTGCAGGTTTTCATCTTCAAACTCCGGTACTCCTCTAATTTCCGCATCAAAATTTTTTTGTTGACGATCTTGTTCGTCAATTTTTTGCTCAAGCCTTGTTAGCTTGGCTTCGAGCTCTGTATTTTTTTGCTGTACGGAATCTATGGTTTTCAATTTTTCCATAGATTTTTTTAATTCTGCCTCGAATCCCTCCATTTTAGAGTTAAAGAACGTTAGCGAAGCTTTAAATTCTGTGAACTCGGTGTAAATTGCCGTCACTTGAGTCTGGACGTTCTTGAATCCTAGCAATTCTGTTTTGATGTGTCGAAGTTCAGCCATAATTAAGTCGTGCTGCGTTTCTCCTTGTGTGAGTCCAGGCTTGTTGGAGCTGGCCGCAGCGCTATCCTTTCCCGTGGATCTCGTCGTACTCCGCGTATCGGTCTTGCAACTGCTGCACTTAATGGTTGCTCGTTTCTCCTGTGTTAGCTTGCGGTACTGCGCCTCTCCTATTCCACCGCAGGCGAAATGTAGATTTTCTTTGCAGCAAGAGCAGTAAAACATTGACTCCTTCGTCAATATTGGTTCAGGACACTTGAAGCATGCTATGTTCTCCATTTCGATTTATTGTATTAATATGTGTTTATATTGTTTTATATTTATATTATGTGTTTATATTGTTTTGGTAGTAGCGCCTGTGGGCAGGCAATCAGGGTAATCTGTGATTTGGTATTAGCGCCTGTGGGCAGGCAATCAGGGTAACCTGTAATTTGGTACCTGATTGAAATTATTTATACCGCACAGTTTCGTTGCGCCTGTGGGCAGGCAATCTGGTTAACCTGTATAATGTACTAATTGTACCTGATTGAAATTATTTCTACCGCACAGTTTCGAGATTGTTATTGATTTTAATTATATCACTATTAAGTTATCGAATTGCGCAACTGTTTTTTAAAACACTAGTAATTAGCACTGTGGTGTACTGTAACACAACTTTATGTTTAATGACAACCCATTACTCATTATTATTAGATATTTTAGTGATCAATTCATAACAGTACAATGTTGTTATTTTTCGGTGACAGAAACAGCCGTGAAAGTGGTTTATGAGTGTAAATTTTGGCTTTTGGCCGATGCACTTTATTGTTTTTCACTATTTCACACACTTTTCAGACTTATTTAGATGTTATTTTGCGGTTTGTACGTTAAATAATGCACTCTTAAAATGATGTGTCAATCTCAGTACAATGTTGTTATTTTTCGGTGACAGAAATAGCCGTGAAAGTGGTTTATGAGTGTAAATTTTGGCTTTTGGCCGATGCACTTTATTGTTTTTCACTATTTCACACACTTTTCAGACTTATTTAGATGTTATTTTGCGGTTTGTACGTTAAATAATGCACTCTTAAAATGATGTGTCAATCTCGTATTTGACCATAGATAAGTTAATCCATTACGTGTATTATCATTTACGTGAATGAAATGCTTTCAGTACCAAAAATTGGAAAAATCATATCTTTCGCCGACGACACAGTTTTAATCATAGAAAAAAAAACTTGGGAAGAAGCCTATCGAACTGCGAATATAGAAATAAACAACCTAAAACAATGGTTAGATGATAACTACCTTTCCTTAAACTCTGACAAAACCTATTTCATGACTTTTACATTATCAGACAAAATCAATCCAACAATAAATTCCAATATTACTATTCATAACTCTTGTAATAATTATACGGACAACTGCAATTCACCTAAATGCACAAAAATCTCAAAAAAAAATAATATTAAATATTTAGGTATAATTATAGATCAACATGTTAAATGGACAGAACATATTGCACAAACCGTAAACAGAATACGAAAACTTTATTACGTATTCCTCAAACTAAGAAATATTCTGCATAAATCTATGCTACTAAAGGTTTACTATGCATTAGCACAATCAGTTCTACAATATGGAATAATAGGCTGGGGAGGAGCGTTTAAAACCAACTTAACCCCACTTGAAATAGTACATAGAAGACTCATCAAAATTATTCTAAAGAAACAATTAGACTATTCAACCCAAAAATTATTCGATGAATTCAAAGTATTACCACTAAATAAAATTTATCAAAAAAATGCATTACTTCAAATCCACAAAGATAAACTAACAACAAAGTCATTTAGCACCAGGCCGAGAACCTTAGGACAAATAATAATCCCTAAACTTAATACAACAACAGCCCAACATCATTACACATACTCAGCCATAAAATGCTTTAACGAACTTCCTAAAGAAATTCAATCTGAAAGGAATTATGAAATTTTTAAACAAAAACTTAAAAAACATTTTACTATTAACTAGATTTAGGTACCTATGTGTTACGATGTGCCAATTACATTTCCGCTATGAACAAAAAAATGCCAACTTATATTTCTCTATGTTTGAAAATTTTACATTATGTTTTATTATGTACAAAAAAAAATGCCTACTTATATTTTCATTATGTATAAAAATTTTCCATTATTTACAAAAAAAAAATGTCAACTTATTATTCATATGTTATAAAAAAAAAAAGTAGTTCTACATACATCCAAATTGTAACAACTGTTAAGTATGTATAGTACTGTCAATCTGATAGTGCTCCCTCTCTAAACACGAGAATTTCTCAATTAGGGAGGTATTGTTACCACTAATATTATATATTATATACATTGGTTAATTATATATTATATGTATTGGTTAATAAAAAAAAAAAAAAAATAAAAAAAGGGCACCAGAGAGCGCGCCAGGGTGCGCACGAGGTTGCGCGCCAGAATGCGCGCCAGGATGCGCGCCAGGATGCGCGCCAGGAGGGGCACCAGGGGCGTAAGTGTGTACGCCAGGCCGGGCACCAGGAGGGGCATCAGGGAGCGCGCCAGGTAGCACGCCAGAGAGCGCGCCGGGATGCACGCCGGGAAGCACGCCAGGGAGCGCGCCGGGAAGCACGCCAGGGAGCGCGCCGGGATATTCAGCAAGGGGCACGCCAGTCCAGTAACCAGGGAGCGCGCCAGGGTATGCAGCAGGGGGCGCGCCAGGGTAGGTACCAGGAGGGGCGCGGGTGTGCACGCCAGGGTAGGTACCAGGGGGCGTACCAGGGCTGGCACACGGGGGCGCGCCAGGGTATGCAGCAGGGGGCGCGCCAGGGTAGGTACCAGGGGCGCGCCAGGGTGTGCACCAGGAGGCGCACCAGGGTAGGCACCAGGGGGCGCGCCAGGGTGTGCACCAGGAGGAGCGCCAGGGTATGCACCAGGGGGCGCGCCAGGGTGTGCACCGGAAAGCACACCAGGATAGGCACCAGGGGGCGCACCAGGGTAGGCACCAGGGGGCACGCCAGGGTGTGCACCAGGAGGCGCACCAGGGTAGGCACCAGGGGGCGCGCCAGGGTGTGCACCAGGAGGCGCACCAGGGTAGGCACCAGGGGGCGCGCCAGGGTGTGCACCGGAAGGCGCACCAGGGTAGGCACCAGGGGGCGCGCCAGGGTGTGCACCAGGAGGAGCGCCAGGGTATGCACCAGGGGGCGCGCCAGGGTGTGCACCAGGAGGAGCGCCAGGGTATGCACCAGGGGGCGCGCCAGGGTGTGCACCAGGAGGAGCGCCAGGGTATGCACCAGGGGGCGCGCCAGGGTGTGCACCAGGAGGAGCGCCAGGGTGTGCACCAGGAGGAGCGCCAGGGTGTGCACCAGGGGGCGCGCCAGGGTGTGCACCAGGAGGAGCGCCAGGGTGTGCACCAGGAGGAGCGCCAGGGTATGCACCAGGGGGCGCGCCAGGGTATGCACCAGGAGGAGCGCCAGGGTGTGCACCAGGAGGAGCGCCAGGGTGTGCACCAGGAGGAGCGCCAGGGTGTGCACCAGGAGGAGCGCCAGGGTATGCACCAGGGGGCGCGCCAGGGTGTGCACCAGGAGGCGCACCGGGGTAGGCACCAGGGGGCGCGCCAGGGAGGTGCTGCGTCGCGGTGGGGATGGATGCGAGCAGCGCGTCAAGCCGCCTGCTCATCACTCGGTTAGCCCTCCGGAGCTGCCTGACGGTGTCCTCTGTTGTGGTGGAGTCATCCTCTGCATCCGAGGACGGTACGCTGTCAGGGCTGGCATGATGTGTGTCGGCAGGGCTGGCAGCGTGCGGGCCGGCAGGGGCAGCCCTGGCCGCAGGGTTGGCTTCACTGGCCCTTGCAGGGGCCACCACTGGTTCCGCGTCGGGTTGTGAGTCCGAGCTCGAGGCTCGGCGACCGCTTCGCAGGGACGGCATCTCGGGACGTCACTGGAAAGCGTGAAGACGTGAAGACGTGAAGACGTGAAGGCGTGAAGACGGGATCCGGCTCGAAGGACCATGTACGGGACAGGCACTGTAGTCGCCCGCCGCACAGACGATGAAGTGGGAAGTTGCCGGCTGGCCGTTTCGACGCCTAGGGAGAAAGGGAGAAAAATGGTAGGGAGATGGAAAAGTGGGGAAAAAGTGAGGGAAAAATGGGGAGAAATGTGGGGAAAGGGATAAATGGATCGGTGGCGAGGGGAAGAAGGGAGGTAGAGGGGAAACCTGCGTCTTGATAAAGACGTTTCGAAAGTGTATGCAGGGTCTTCTTGGTGAGCGGTGCGGCCAGGGCCAAGAAGAAGTCCAAGTTTTCCAGTGGTAGATCGGAGAAGGCAGAAGAGAAGGCGAGTTGTTGCTGAGGCGGTGAGATCTGGAACTCTGCCTAATTTGGCAAAAGATCGGCCTATTTAACGGGCGTAGTGACGGGAGGCTGCCCGTACTATCCCTTTGTTCTCATCTCGTGAGATGAAATTCTCGGAATTTAGATGAAATTCTTGGAATTGTCATTCTCTAGAGTTGAATGCGCCACTGCGTTCGTTCCGCCCTTGCGTAACGAAGCAAAGAACGCTTCAGCGTTCAATCTCGACCTACTCTCTACGCTTCCCCGATTATTCGTTTATTTTGTATATTGCACATATTATAAACATAGACAGTGTTGTATAGATTAGATTTTTACAGGTTAAAATCAAATCGCTTTTGCACAAATTGGGTGCATGCATACATAGGCTTTGCACAAATTTGAATCTATGCAAAGGTTGTAGGTAGGTACAACGCTAGAAAGCTTTACACAAATTGCAAATTTATGCAAGGTGAACAGGGTAAGATTTAATTCACGATAGTGGCAAGGCTTTGCGCAAATTGGATCTGCGCGAGGGTTTGTATAGGAACGGATTCGCACAGACCGAATTCGCGCAAAGAAAAAGGTAAAATTACTTTAAAAGGTGTGTAGGTATGTACACATAGGGAGGAAAAGGGGAGTGGAGGGGTCAAGTTTTGTTTTTTATCCCTTTGGAATTACTTGACCCCGGGAGCTGATTTATTGATAGAATTAATTAATTATAATTTTAAATACAATTAAGTAATGGTCAAATCACGTCCCGTACATCAATCGTTCCATAAAAATAGTGTTGGTTTTAAACAACGATTTCTGAGAGATAAAAGAAGCCACCAGGTAATAACAAAAAAGTTATAATTAATTATTTTTTAATTAAGGCGTTACACCAACCTAATAATTTTTGTGCGCTCAAAACTCACATTTTAATAATTTCCGGCGAATCCGTAACTATAATAACTTTTTTATTTCCATGCCGCCCAAGAAATACGAGTTATTTATATTTTAGATTAATAAAAACAGTACCTTGCTATTAATATATTTTACGTACAACGATTTCAATATTATATAACCCGTTTTTCAACTGTAAAGTTAGCGGTAAGTACCAGATTTTATTTTTCTAGACGAGGAATTAATAATTTCGGAAGGACAACATGGAGACACATTTTAAATATTTGTAGAACGTTCTTCAGAATTTATTAAAATAAACGCGGCAGAAAGGTCGAATCTCCAGGCCTGCTAGGGTGAATTCGACCGTACGTTCGTACAGTACACGGTGGTGTATATTTGTTTACACGCTTTCATCACTTACGTCACACTATTTAATCAATTTTGTATTTTCAAGGACTCGTTAGGAAGACTGTAGGATTAATTTAAAGTTTATTATAATTAAGCGCACTTGAAGTGAAATATCACAAAACTGCGTTATGTAAATACTACATTATTATTATTACTACGTCGTTAAGATTCCCACATTATTCATCTTCTTCTTCTTTTCTTTGATACGGAAAATTCGACACTAGGTCCGTCCAGTGCACGGTTCGCAATTCGCAATTTGTATACACGGTTTTTTTTATTACGTCGTTAAGATTCTGAATATATTTAGGGTATATTGTCGTCTTAATGTAAACAATATTAGCGCCTCTCAATCGAAAATTTGAAACGGAAAAATTAAAAAAAGATACGGTCACCTCTAGGAATTGAACCCAGGACCGGGGCGGCAAGATATTGGGACCCTACCGCTTCGATCCTGTATCATTTACTTCGACTAAGAACATTAACAACATTATTTTCATCTTCTTAGCACATATTTTTATTGTCTGTTATCTTTGTGATTGATTGCAAGATTCGTCTCTAACTAAATGCCACCTAGATAGTATCCTGGATAAATGTATAAATTTTTATTTAATGTTCAACATCTTTTGACTTTTTCTGGAAGTCCAAGATGAATATTTTATATCTCTTTTTGATTTTTCTATTTCAAATTTTCAATTCAGAGTCACTAATTTTGTATTTATTAATTAAATATCGCAATTTGGGGTTTTACTCAATAATTTAAAAATAAAATATACCTATACTCATTCTTTCGCTGACTAAATCGTATAGATGTATGTGTTTGTATCTTTTTAGTGTCGCTTTTTCTTTTCATCGAGTTTCAAATTACAACGGTGCTAAAGAAGTTTTCACTTCAAAAATAATCCTTATGTAGATAATTATTAGTCTTTTTTGGTTTTTAAATCAATCAATTTATTGATCTTGCCTCTCGTCTCTTGATGTTAGGTACCTACACAATGTACATTGTACATATAGAGCCTTGTTCGCATGGGTTGGTGACATAATTTGACATGACAAATTCAGAAGCTTTGTCGTTAGAGTGGAGTTTGAGATATGAAATGTTGTCGAGTGGGTATTTAAAAATGGGTCGCGAGTCATGATTTATTTTTAACTCGAGGTATATTTTTTTTAGTTACGCCTAGTCTTATTTTTTGCAAGAATATTTGCAAAAAAATATTACTTTTAACGGAATCTGAAACAAAGTAAATAAGTAACATATCAGATAATAGACAACACAATTGTATCACCACACTTGAATTTATTTATTTTAGCATTCTTTTGCTATGCTATGAAGAGAAAATGAAAATGTAAATACTGCAAACATAATACAGAATTTTATGACGCAAGCCATATGTACTTATTTTTATATATAAAATTAACACAGGAATTGTGCTTAAGGAACTGAAAAGAAAAATAAATTACAAGCACGAGATACACGGACACGGGACGAGAAATGTAAAGCAAAGGCCAGTGCTGAAAATTCAAAAATTATATTCGTAACAAATACTAACTTTCCTTTACAAGAACTTAACCACATTTAACACTTCACAAAATTCTCAAAATACTAGAACAAGACATGCTCACCAACTACAAATACCAAAAACACACACATCCTTTGTACAAAGCCACTACAGATACCAGGCTATAAAACTATACAATTTTCTTCCTACACAATATAAAACAACTAATATTATTGAATACAAAAAAAACATAAGGAACTGACTGCAATCCTTTTAACTTTTAATTTATAATTTTGTCGAATTGAAGACGATTTTATATTTTGACTTTTATTGTTTCACTTTTTTATATTAACTATGAACACTCTTTTGTTTTACTATTCACAATTCATAATTTACAATTGAAAAATGTCCTCTACAACACATGTGAACTCCTAGTGTGGAGAACAATATATTATACCTTTGTAATGTAAATGTACTAAGAATAAACAAATAAAATAAATTAATCTGATTTCCAACAAGTCGAAATCGATTGAACTACTGAGATTGAAAATATGATTTGAAAAGAAATTAAGAAAATATGTCATCTCAAATATTGGTGTTTTGTTAGTGATTGAATATAATTAAACTAAATGAATTTGCATAATGGGTTGGGCTGGTCTCGTGATTAAACGTGACAAAACGTGACAAAACCAAATTGCTAACTGACGGAAAAATTAATAAAACGAACCTGACCTGGTTACTAGCCTTCGTACCCGATTTATTTTCTTCAATATGAACACCGCATAAGAGAACTTTTTACTACACGTACGCATAGTGATCAACTTTTTACTACACATACGCATAGTGATCAACTTTTTATTACACAAACGCATAGTGATCAACTTTTTACCACACATACGCATAGTGTTCAACTTTTTACTACACATACGCAAAGTGATCAACTTTTTACTACACACAAACGCATAGTGACCAACTTTTTACTACACATAAGCATAATGATCAACTTTTTACTACACATACGCATAGTGATCAACTTTTTACTGCATTCAGTTTAAACCTTTCGCTCTTCCCTTCCAATATGTATTAACTCCAATAAATTAAAAAATCATTAATTAATAATGATTAAATAAGTATTTTTAAATTCAAATTTTCCCCATTAAGTTCTGATTTTTTTGATAATTTTATTACTAATCTATTTCATTATTCCCGATGTGATTAAATATTTATTGGAAAAATATTTAATAATTCCAAATGATTTATTAACAATGTTTCTATGACAGTTGAATCCCCGATAGTTAAAGGCACACACATTCCAAAAGCTCGGATGGCTTTGAAGCAAAGAATGGACGGTTATCTCGAGTGTTTTCTCTTGGGGTAAGAATAACCTCGTCGAATTTAATCTTTCAAAGACCCAATCATGTTTGGTAACGTCTAAAAGGGATCGAAATGAAAATCTAGTCTCCTTCAACGGAAGCAATCTTCCGAACAGGACCTCCATCGATATGCTTGGTGTAACTCTAAGTGACCAGCTCAGGTACGGGGGCTCCATCGAAACCAGAGTTAAGTTAGCCTCTCAGAAACTGGGCGTACTGTACAGAGCCCTCAGATACTTTAATAGCACACAACTGCTAACCCTGTACAAATCGCAAGTGCGCCCCACGAATTGAATTTGGCAGCCACTTCCGGTCTGGAGCTCCAAAATACCTAAAAAAAAAACCCTCGACTCTGTGCAGAAACGGGCGGTCCGTTTGATAGATTCTCCCATCTTAACAGACGGACTGCAATCTTTAGAGCATTGGCGTCAGGTGGGAATACTGTCCTTGTTCTACCGGTATTACAATGGAAGATGCTCCGAGGAACTAGCGTCATTGATGCCCTCGGCACCGGTGCATAGTTGGGAAACACGCCATACATTTGTACACGGTTGACATTAATCACATGAGAACGGGTCGTTTCCATGACTCGTTCTTGAGTTCAACTGCTCGGCTGTGGAACGATTTGCCGGCATCTGTGCTTCCTCCCTCTTACAACATGGAAAATAATGTTAAAAAAAAAGTTGCTCTCAGCTTACTCGTACTCGTATATATTATGCAGTCGACTTAGGGAAAATACGGTGTACCTTCTTATATAAAATAGAACTAAGTGTCCCCAAAAGGGTGTGCAGAGAGAATGTACCTTTGTATAGTACATACCTTCCAGTTTAGAACACATTTTCATTCAAATGCACCAAGAATCAAACTACTTGTTTATGTCTGTATATACCAGCGTCTAAGTACAAAAAATTAACAGTGTAAATAAATTCGTTTTATATCCATACCAACTTATAACTAAAGGTATTTTTAAGTCGATTTTGATAAATCATGCAAAAAAAATTACTTTGGGGGGAACTGTAACTGTCGGGGGATCAACTGTTGGGTCACCATTAAAAGAGCAATGCATTTTTATGGTAATAAGTAATTTAAAAAAATTTAAATTGACATTGTAAGAAGTTATCAAATCCTAAGATGTAATATTATAGTTATAACTTAGTATATTAGTCATCTCGCTAAGAAGGTATAATTAGCCTTGAAAAGGAAGGAAGTCTCAACGAGTATCGAACTAAATCCATTCGACTGCTAGCTGTGCGTCCCGTCCATTGCACTACAGAACCCCTTGAAAAAAAAATCGTTTTCGATTTTAATGACACCATTTTTTTCAAAGCACTCGTTTTGACTAAGGCTCGGGTGTACATCACCTGTAAACAGTCACCCGACAGCTATTAATGATGAAGTAATACTGTCATTAATTGTCGTTTCGCAAATCATTGTTTCGTTTTAAAATTAATGTTCGTACACGTGATGAATATAACACTAATCTCAACGAATCTACATTAAATCTAAAATTCGGTGTTCAAGCAGATTGGTTCACACGCTTTATTTTTAATTGATTTTAACGAAAACTCCAAGAAGTTTTTACCGAAGCTTAAGCCTCAATTACATTGAGCGAGTTTACAAGCTACTATCTACTAAGTTTAAAAGCGTGTGAATCCGCGAGTGAGATTGTCACGATGACACAAAAACTGTCCACTCGCTCAGTAGCGAACGTTTTTGTAGGAAACTGAGCTCGCAGGTCGCTGCTAGCGCCAGTAGCGAAAATAACGACGCCTGCGCGAACTAATTCTGTCAGATTTTTGACAGTCGAAATGAGCTGTTTGTTGGCAGCCATTTTGAAAGCATAAATAAACCAAAACCGAGTAAGCGAGTAGAAGATAAATTTGACGACCTTTCAACTTTTTTCATCGATTGTCAACAATCTGCTAGTTAGCAAGTAACACGATTACACTGAGCGAGATAGTCAATTTCTCAGATAGTAGCTTGTAAACTCACCCAATGTCATCGACGCTTTAGAAACTTTTTGCGCTCTTATAACATGTCGAAGTGAAAGGTCGCATGTAAAAATGTTAAAGCATGATTTTATATTTGTGGCACGGTTCAGAGTGGAAGATACTCTCAGTATCACCATGGTGAAAGAACTTTTATTTAATATCAAAAACAATCGTTTTCGCGCTTTTCAAATTTGGGCAGTGAATCGGAGAAAATGTCGATTACATAGTTTAGGCAAATATTATTGAACATATAAAGAGCACAGTTAATTGGCGAATTAGTTTCTGCATTTGTTTTGTAATTAAGCGTATGGCATAGTTTTGTATGGCGTGTACGTCTTAAGGTCCACAAAAAAATTATATTTGGAAACAAAACTGCTAACATTAAGAAAACTATACGAGTACAATATATGTGTCCTTATATACAAAATAAATAATAAACTCATACATACAAACACAGAATTCATTAAAACGTCCCAAGTACATAAACATTTTACACGACAACACGATAACATACGTTTAAACACCATTCATACTAACTACGGTAAGCAATCAATTAGTTACGAGGGGGGCAATTTATATAATTCCCTTCCAGATGATATCAAAAACGAAAAAAGTGTGTGCAAATTCAAAAAAAAAATATTCATGTTTATTCACAAAAAACAAAGTAGTGATAGTGAATAATATCGTATGGTAATATAATATCATGTACATGTTAGTATTGTAATCTAATGTAATCTAAGGTTATGAAATGTAAAAACTATGTAATGTAAAAACTGTACATAATTCAATATTCTAGTTAAGTAAGTGAAAATGTTATTTTCTTTTTTACTGGAATAAAAACATATGAAAAAAAAGGTAGGTATGTTAAAATTAGTTATGGAAAGAAGTTCGGTACCGTCGATTTTATTATTTAAAATTGTGTGTATAAATGTTAGATTGGCTCTAGTGACGAATTCAAAGTCCTATTCCTTAGTTTTTCTCCTAATACCAGAATTTTATTGGTATAGCTTTCAGTTGTGCTGCTATTGTGAACGATTGTCTGTTCATTTTTTATTACATTAGCTCCACACAGGAGTCGTTGAGGAAAGTAGTCTCTCTCAGGGCCTATGTCATATTTGGGGATGCTGTGTGAAGGGTCTTAGGAGAAAGGAAAGAGAGGAAGTTCTGCGAAGGAAAAAGGTATGAGGGGTGGTTAGGAATCTGTGAGTCAGTGTGTCCATCTTTCATCTGTTCATCCTTCCACTGCGGTCCAAATCCTGCTGAGAGTCCTGGTGGAGAGGTCAAAAGATCCTTCTCAACCAGTCTCTCTCGATCCGGCCTACTACGCAGTTGGTGAGCAGACGCATACGCCGCCAAGATCCGGACAAACCTGACCCCCTGAACCAAACGTACTGAAACACATGGGGTAACCTACGACAGAGGTGTTGAAATGGTTCCCGGGGCGGCGGAGTCCATACCCGCCTCCCAAATTTGATATAATTTGAAAACAGTTTTGAATTCATTGAGTGAAGTTGTCAGGAGGTTTATTATTTATTTCACTAAGAACAATTGACGAGCGGACAGAGTTGAGATTGCTGGAGATCGGTGATTGTCCTGTTTTACATTTTATCGCACATCCACTGTTCCCCTCAGACGTTTTCCTTAATACGGCAGAGGTATTTTTGGAACTAATGAGATGCATTTGGACTTACTACATTGGTTGCAGGTAAAACTCGTGGTGGGTAACAATAAATATTTTATATTTTTGAATGTAGCTATTACTTTGTGGTTATCCATTATAGAAAAATGAAACAATACAACTTTGTATAAACCACTTATATAATGTGCAAATCCAACCGGTTTTGGAACAAACGTTCCTTCGTCAGGGAAAGCTTATACTAATTATGTATGTTTTTCAACAAAAAATATTGTCATATAGCCCAATCATGGATTTGTTCCTCTACCCACCCACTCTACACTAATACCTACCCACCCAATCTACATTATTAACTAGCAACGGCTCCACCCCTACCATAATAAAACATTGTTCGAAACTGTCAAATTAGTATATAAGCTTTCCCTGACGAAGGAACGTTTGTTCCGAAACCGGTCGGATTTGCACATTATATAAGTGGTTTATACAAAGTTGTATTGTTTCATTTTTTTTTAATAAATATTTTCTTCGATGATAATAATTAAATCCTTTAATTTTAATTTCTATTATGTCTTGTCACTTAGTTCCACCAAATCCGATGTTTAACACACAGAATCACTATTAATGTACTTATTTTATATACAATATAGCACCTAAGAATTTTGGCACTATATGATGTTGTCACACCGGTAGTGTTTTGAATTTATTTATAATAATAAAATTGAATTGTTTATTTAGAATAAATTTATTTAACTGTAAAAAAATAATTATAAAATAACATACAGTATTTAATTAAATGTGAACGTTGGTTGATCTGGCTTTAGCCGTGTTTGGTGACTAGATCTAATTAACCAGGTATTTCTCCACGGCCCCCCAAACCTTCCTCCCTTCTAACAACAGCCTTACAACCCACCCCAATTCGCGATGCCAGATTCCAAGTCCAAAAAAAGATAGTACGTAACAAACTGACGTCATATTGCCCTTGTTCTACCGGTATTACAATGAAAGATGCTCCAAGGAACTAGCATGATTGATCCCTTCGGCATCGGTGCATAGTAGGGAAACACGGTAAACGCGCGCCTAACGTAATTACCCGGTTTATATATTATAATAAAACAAATATAAAACTTAATTCCACTTTAATAACACGGTTGATATTTGTCACATGAGAACGGGTCGCTTCTACAACTAGATCATGAGCTCAACAGCTCGGCTCTTGAACGATTTCCCAGTCTCTGTGTTTCCTCTCTCCAGTCTCTCCTACAATACAGATCTTTTCAAGACCCACGTTCACTCCTTCCTCTCCTCTAAAAGATCCTCCACAAAGCATCCCCAAAGATGACACAGGCCTGAGAAAAAAAATTCACGGAGTTAATGAAAAAAAAATGCCTCACCGGCTCCAGACGATTCGGAGGAGTTGAGAGTGTTGAGACTCTTGTTCGGTACTCATTTTACAAAATAAAATGTCAAAGGTTTAGAAAAATGAAATAATTTAACTTTGTATAAACCACTTATTTGATGCGCAAATCCGACCGGTTTCGGAACAAACGTTCCTTCGTCAGGGAAAGCTTATACTAATTTGACAGTTTCGAACAATGTTTTATTATGGTAGGGGTGGAGCTGTTGCTAGATAATAATGTAGATTGTGTAGGTAGGTATTAGTGTAGAGTGGGTGGGTAGGGGAACAAATCCATGATTGGGCTATATGACAATATTTTTTGTTTGTTAATAATAGATTCATTATTTTTAAGGGATTTTTTAATTTCCAAGGCTTCTAAGTTATCTAAACGTTTTCCTTTATTATTAATATGAAGAATATTTATCCCTGTATTTTTTTCAAAACTATGGTTATTTTCAATGATATGGTTAGCAAACTCAGAAAAATTATTATTATTAAGACATCTTAAATGTTCTTTGATTCTGATTTCAAAATTACGAGTGGTTTTTCCAATATAAAATGAGGGACAATCATTGCATTTGAGTTTATATATTCCGGAATTAGTCAATTTATGGTCTTTATCTTTAGTATTTCTCAAAAAATTACCGATATTATTTCTTGTATAAAACGCTGGTTTAATATTAGAAGGAAGATTTTTGCAACATTGAACTGAAAAATTATTAATATACAAAATTTTACGCCATTCTTTATCATTAATATTATTAGAATTGTATAGATATTTATTTTTTGAAATTTTGATAAGTTTTTTATTTAGGATGTTATCAATTAATTTTGGTTCATATCCAAATGTCAAAGGTTTATTCTAAAGCTTTGTTTTGTCACCTTTGACCTGCACAACAGCAAAGTAAATGGTTAAATGTATGGGGGTCTGCGTTTTTTGCTACCCGTGTTATTCTCGGTCAATGCAAACCCGCAGCCAAATCTACCAGACTACAGGTGTGTCTCTTAGCCGCAAATCACGTCGCACCAAATGGCCATTTTATATCACCCAAACACGTTTCCAACATACATATTAAGACTTGATACATTTGATTGGAACTGTAAATAATGGCATAGGTGGGAAAGTATTACGAAATGTGAATGGCTCTGTTCAGATTTGAGAGTTATTTATTAACAGCCGGCGCAGCGGCCGAAAATCCACACTTCGTCAAAAGTTGTTCTTACGATCGTGCAGGGCGGTTAATGAGAAAGATTAATTATTCTCCTTACCATGTTTTTAAAATTATAACTCAATATCGATTTTATTTCATTCCAAATTTTCTTTAATTTATACCTACATCCAAAAATGTTGAAAGGCGTGATGATAAAACTATTAAAATAATCTACATTTTGTAATTATTTTTTGATGATAAGTATTTATCATTTTTCAATAATGTCTAAGTTAAATAAGAATGTTAAAAAAATCTTAAATATATTAGTTTGTAAGTGAGCAAATAAATACACAAACGGGCCAATTTTCGCCAAGAAAACACATGTACGTATGTATTTTTTAATGATTTTATTTAAACTAAAATTAAAGTTCTAAAACATGCGATGCCTAGATAACGCAATGATTTATTTTACTGCATGATTATATGATTTGAAATGGGTGTGGTATAATACAAAATCTTTTTTGAAAATTTATCAAAACTGCCAACGACCTATGGTATAACCTTATTATACTAAAAATAACCATTTTTTCTCAAAATTTAAAACATGCGAATGCTAAATAAAAGAACAATCTTTCGAAATCCATTTATAATTTTTTTGTGGAAAAGAGTCAATACGTCTAAAATCTTATACAAAAATGACATATTTCTGGTTTTCTCTGGTAATACCCTCTTAAGGCGGAATTATGAAATGATTAAAATATATTTTTGGGATGAATCGTGAGATATTCTTCGGAAATATTTCAACCTGAATTGGATTTTGAGGGGTGCTTCATTAAAACTACATTTTTGGGATACTCACACTTATAAAAATTGAGAAACATAACTCTTTTTTGTATATTAATTTTTAGATTTTGTAGAAAAATAAAAATTAGATTTTTTTTCAGTAAATTTTTATCATTATTTTTCTATAAACAATTCGATACTACTGCCATTAAATTAATTTTATAAGTGGATTCTTGTCATATTTTACCTTCGCACCGAATGGTCAATAAACATATCTAGATTTATTAAGTTTTAGTCTATACACGACATCTGTTGATGTGATTTAAAAGTAGGCAAATGATTTAGATAAGGTTTAAAACTTGGCTTTTATGTGAAAGTTCAAGATATTTTTGACTTTGAAAACTTCATGTAAGTTATAATCTACGCATTCACAGATGGCGCCAATAAAATTATTTTATGTTTTTAATACTTTTTGCCCGTTTCGCTTTAAAATATTAAGGTAAATTAATTGTTTGCGCCCGTGCGCATTTAATATGAATGTAAATAAATCATTTTCTCGTAAATAAACCCAAATCTTTCAAGAAAGGCTGAAAAATACAATATTCCATTGAGTCCCCGATACAATATTGAATTTTTTAGCCTTTCTCGAAATATTTAAATAATCTTTAATTATTTATTCTTATATTTAATTAATTATTTATTCTTATATTTTAATAATAATTAGCCTTTCTCGAAATATTTAAATAATCTTTAATTATTTATTCTTATATTTAAATAATCTTTCAAGAAAGGCTGAAAAATACAATATTCCATTGAGTCCCCGATACAATATTGAATTTTTTAGCCTTTCTCGAAATATTTGGGTTTATGTACAAAACTATTTATTTCTATTCATATTAAGTATGAACGGGCGCAAAAATTAATTTACCTTAATATTTTAAAGCGTAAGGGAACGTACCCAAACTACGTGACCAACCTTTTGCAATTTTTAACCCCCCCCCCCCCCCCCCCCCGGTGACCAAAATCCTAAGGAACCCGCCGCTCATTTGTATGGAGCGTGACCTTTTGAAGACCCCCCCCCCCTAAAAGTGTCACGTAGTATGGGTACGTTCCCTAAGGTGCAAAAATTATTAAAAACCTAAAATAATTGTATTGGCGCCATCTGTGAATGCGTGACGTTTTACTTAAAAGGATTTTCTGTCTAAAACTACTACCTTTCATAGATGGCGGGAATTAAATTATTTTTAATTTTTGCTTTAATATATTAGGTAAAATTATTTTTTGTGCCCGTACCTATGCAATATGAATATAAATAATTAGCTTTGTCCATAAACTGACTCAAATCTTTCAAGAAAGGCTAATTAATACAATATTGTAATGTGGTGATTCAATCCAATATTGTTTTGTTAGCCTTTCTTAAAAGATTTGAGCTTGTTTATGGACAAAACTATTTTTTCATGTTCATATTGCGTATGTACGGGCACTAACAATTAATTAATCTTAATATTTTAAAGCATTACTCGCAAGAAGTGTTTTTTTAATATTTAATCTTGCGTCATCTGGGATAGAGTGGATTTAGAATTCTTTTGAGTTTCACCTTAAGGGGAAAAAATAATATAATATGTACACATTCTCTACTCAACAAATGCGTAATAATTATATTTAAAAAAGAAAAAAAAATATCTGAAGAAGAGAAGATATATGAGGAATTAAAAGAATTGGTATTATTCAAGAAACACCTGTAACATTATTTATCAACGAAATGCACTAACTTCATTTCAAACCAAATTTTTTATATATTTTTAATTTTATCACGTCCTAGTACTTAAGACATTATTATTTGTGCACTCCATTCACTATTTTGTTACACCATTGTATTGTATTTATTATTGTAACAATGTTATCAATTAAACAAATTAAAGAACATACCGTGTGATTTACACTATTTTGCAGTAAATGGCATCGTTTGTATAGATTTTATGGAAGTAGGTACTCAAAAAATCTAGTCTCAAATAAACAAGCATTTTTTGGATAAACATTTTTTTCTATTTTTATAAAAAACTGAAATGTGCTCTTTATAAAGTTGGTTTTCTTTATTTTCCAGGAAGGAATAACAGACCTGAGTAAAGCTCTAACCTTATCACCCCCCAGAGGAACTTTGATAGGGGTAGTTGGACCGGGATCAAGCTCCGTTGCGATGCAGGTAGGACTCTAACCATCTAACCAACCAAACACTAATATATACCAACCCCTCATGGAGTTTAAAGTCAAACGAATCAAACAGTTGTTTAAACGTTCGTATTGTAAACCAGCCCACACTGTTCTCTTATACTTGTTAAGAATAATTTGCCTATGTAATGCTCATGGCTGCTTATATTGTCTGCACTGCTTAGCGACTATAAGAAAATCCTAGAATATTTCCAATAAGAAACATTATAAATATTTTGATTACGACGTTAATGAACGTCGTGATAAATGATATTATCAAATTTCTTTTCAACTAACTAACTAACCATCACGCCGTTTCATCCGGCAGAGAAGATGGACCGCCAAACAACTCGATCTTGGAACACACTCCTTGCCTCGTTCACATTCATACATCGCTTCAAACTGCTCTTCTATTATTCCGTCTCTTCACATGGGCCGACTCAAGTTTCTGATTCACTTGGTCCTGCCATGTTTCTTCCTCGGGTGTCCCCGACTGCTTCTACCATTCACATTTGCGTCATATATTCTCCTTACACATTCGCTCACATGCCCAAACCATCTGAGCGTCCCTTTCTTAATCTTACTCATTACACTTACATCAGCCTTGCATTCTTCGCGGATACATTTCTCACACGATCGTACATGGTTTTACCACACATACGCCTCAGGGATCTCAATTCTACAGCATTCAGCCTCACTGCCATAGGTCAGGGTAGGTACCAGCACTCCATTATGGATGGCTAACTTCGCTCCTTTGGACAGTTTTTGTTGGCGCCAACGGCGTTCGGTCCTCCATTAATAGAATTGTCTGCATTTACCCTTCTTTCGATATCTCTATCAGCTTTCCCATTTCTCGTAAACAGACTTCCCAAGTACACGCCACAATCATAATCAATATCTATCACCGTCTATTAGTAGAAGAAAAAAAATCTGAGTTTGCAATTCACACATGGTAGAAGTGAAACTAAGTCTTTTTTAATCTATGTGAAGGATGATTTTTTTTCCATATTTTTGTCGTCGAATTCCAGTGCACCTTTTCCTATACATTTGGTCATCGTATTAGTTTTTGTGTTTTCTTCTTCGTAGTCGCTAGATGTCGTTTTCTTTAATGTTTTATTTTGCCTAGTCATTTTGGAGTGGTTGGAAGATTGGATATTAATTTAACAAAAATATATATATAATTTTTTTCTTTTAATTTCGTAGGATTCGATCCTTGGTCCGCTAAATGTCTGCAGAGGTTCATCGGTTGCTTTATACCACTTCACCAAAGGAGACTTGCGCGGGACTGTGGATTTATCAGATTATATTAGAACTGAGTACCCGTGAATTAAATAAATATTTAATTGCTATCTCATTATTTCGCAGGCTAAATCCTATACATGTATATATTTGTTTCTTTTTATTGTCGCTCGTTTCCGTTACATCTAGTTTGAAATCACATCAGTGATAAACAAGATTTCGCTTTTTGGAAAAACGGATAATTTTCATATTCTTTCCCAAAGAACCAACAACTATTTAACATCCACTGTAGTGGCAGCATTCCGAACACATATCGATATCCCCTAAAACTTTACAAAATTTCTCTAATATCTTGTTTTCATTTGACTTCACTTGACCCAAAACTTTATTGTTTCTTGTTGTTTAACTTCTTATTGTTTTATTCCTAAAAATAATAATTTTGGATTTAATTCGCCCGGGATTCTGCCTTAAACCTTCGGTCAAGAGGCTTGGTTGTTGGTCCACTTTATAGTTAAATTTGTGTTGATTACGATTGCAAATTAGATATTATTTCGCGTATTTCGTTTATTCACAGGGGTCACCACTTTGGGGGTTATGTGTTTATTGTGTAAGTGTGTAGATGGCAAAGCGGATGAGTAAGACGATTCAATACTTACAAGTTTATTAACACTATTTACAGACACATAAACCTCCAATTTAAATATATGCAATATTAAAGTAATGTGAAGGGCGAACAAATAATATTAAAGACCAGCTACTCCTGACCGAGAGTTAAAGCAGAATGAATCGTGAGTTTTTGATGCAAGCGAGGCCAGTTGCTGGAGGTCTGCATCCAATTGGTGCCTGAGGGACCAATCGGGTGGCAGGACGATGCAAATCAGTGTCCTTTGTTCGTCCTCCACAATTATATAGTCGTTTATGTGAAAAATCACCTCAACCACCTCATAGGCGCTGTACAAAATTCATAACATATTTTTGAGAGTCCCGTGACTCTCATACACAGTACACCCCGAAGAGACCATTTATTTATTCTCCCCAGACATAAAACTGCTGTATTTTTGAGAATAATTTTAGCTATTCATCATCAAAACTTTGGAATGAAATGCCAATGTCTATTCCTGGAGAAATCGCTAAATATGTCCTGAATCTCACAGCTACCGTGGACGTTATAAAATATCAGCCTGATTTGTATACCTTTTGGAACAACTTATATAGGTCTCATAGAAATCGTTTACAATCGTCTCCTTTACAATCATGGTGAGAAATATGATCTAAGCGGTATTGGAAAGAGAAAACACCACGCTATGAAACCAATGTATTCTACGGCAATGTAAAAAAAAATTAAAGTTTGTGAATTTAAAAAAATATATTTTTACTTAAAAAATAGAGGCAATGAAAAGGTTTGTAATACTTTGTCTAATAAAATATGTGTGTGTATGTTTTTTTTTCTTTACCAATAATTTCAGTTGAAAAAAAACCTAAGGCGGGCCATATTTTAAACTTTTAAAAGATTGCCTTTGCATTGGCATAAAAAAATAATTTAAAAAATACATTGTTATTTTTAATTTGAAAGCGTATTTATCAACATTCGAAATAAGTTTAAAGTTTTTCTATACATTCACAAATTTTCTGTTTATTCGGGTTTAAATAAATGTTTATTCCAGTATGTGGGGAGAATAATACAAATAATAATATTAAAGCAAAGTGTTAATATTCTGACCTATTGACAGTATATGGTCTAGGCCTGAGAGGTTTTTTTTACATTAACTCCACACAGGTGGCCCTGAGGAAAATAATTTCCAATCGTTTGCTCTCAATTGCATCTTAGAAGTGTATTAATGAAAATATTGCAGTCAAATAGTCTTTCTATTATGTTAGTTACTTACTTTATTCCATGGAAGGAATAGAAAGGCGTACGATACCATAGCAGAATTGGTTGCCTCCCCTCTTTGTTCATCCTATGGCAAATAATGGAAATGGGAAATCAACCGTTTTTTTCCATTATCAGTTATTGTAGATTTCTGAATGGTCCTGCAGAAAATATATAGGTATTCTCTCTCATTCAAATGCGTTTTTTTTCTTCTTCTAATTAGGTTCAGAACTTGCTGCAACTCTTCAGCATACCCCAGGTGGCCTACTCTGCAACATCTAGGGATCTGTCTGATAAGTCCCGCTTCAGTTCCTTCCTCCGCGTGGTGCCTTCAGACTACTACCAGGCGCAGGTGCTCGTGGACATCGTCAGAAGACACAACTGGACTTACGTGTCTGCTGTCAACACGGACGGTAAGTCACAGTATTTATCGTGCCATTATTTTTATCATGCTATTTTATTTTAGTTTATTAAGGAAACAAACAGTTATACATATTTTCATAATAGAGTAACATATTACATGGTTGCATTAACCAGCGAAGTTTCCGCTAAAATTTATAATATATATTTATAAACATGAATTAAAACATAAAAAAAGTGGTAGAAAAAAAGAAAAAATATATATATGTACAACAGAAATGAAAAAAAATACACAAATTAAAGCATGTGGGATATGTAAATCATCCAAATGTTATTATTATTATTATTATTATAAAAAGAAGGAAAACATGCAGCAGGGGTGGAGAGTTCATAATTAACAATTTGTTTTGATTTTTTCTATTATGAATTTAATAAATTGGCCTGAGGACAAATGGAAAATATCAGCGTCGTAAAAGATATCATTGTATTTTGTGCACGTCCTTCGGAGAAATGAATGTTGTGTGTAATTTGTTTTTGAGTGTGGGATGTGGAATAGTTGGTTTGACCTTGTGTTTCTTATTGGACAGTGGAAATTAATGTGTTCCAGAAGATAGTTGTTGTCAACAACGTTGTTAATAATTTTGAATAGAAATTTCTGGTCGGATATATTTCTTCTATCTTCTAAGGTTGATAAATTATGGAATGTTAATGATTCTTTTAGGCTTTCTGATGTTCGAAAGGATTTAAAGTCTAGGTGTTTCAGTATCTTTTTTTGAATTCTTTCTAACCTTTCAATATTAACTTTGTATTGGGGATTCCATATGACTGATCCGAATTCTAATATTGAGCGAACAAAAGAGACATACAGTATTTTGATTACGTGTGGTGACCTGAATGGTTTGGTCACTCTTATGATGAATCCTAGAAGTTTGTATGCCCTGTCACAGATGGAATTTATATGTGTTCGGAAAGACATTCCGGAGTCTATAATTATTCCTAAGTCCTTCACTTCACAACATCTTTTTATCTCTACGTCATTGATTTTGTACGGAAATATTAGGGGATTTATGCTATTGGTGAATGACTTTGTGTTACATTTTTCTAGGTAAAGGAACAGTTGGTTGTTCGCACAATATATTCCAAGCCTATTAATATCATCTTGCAATTCTAGGCTGTCATTAATATTAGTGATTTTTTTGTAAATTTTAGTGTCATCAGCAAAAATTTGGAATTTGGAATTTTTAAAGCATTCACTCATATCATTGATATATAAAATAAACAAGAGAGGTCCGAGATGTGATCCTTGCGGGATTCCTGAAGTTATATTGAAAAAACGAGAGGAGAAACCCTTAGCTCTAACTGCTTGACTTCTGTTTGTCACATACGATTTGATCCATCTGAGAAGGTCACCCTTAATCCCGATTTTTAACAGTTTCTTCAGAAGCAGTTCAATGTTAATTTTATCAAAGGCTTTTGAAAAATCCGTATAGATAGAGTCCACTTGATTTTTACCACCCATAGAATTTAAAATAAAATCTGTGTATTCCAGAAGGTTTGTCTCGACCGACCGTTTTCTGAAAAAGCCGTGTTGATTTTTGGATATGATTGTTTGTACTGCTGGAAAAAGTTGATCAAGAACTATGTTTTCCATGATCTTACTGACAATTGGGAGTTTGGAGATGGGCCTGTAGTTGGTGATGTTATTTTTGTCCCCGCTTTTGTGGATTGGTGTAATGAGTGCTTGTTTCCAGACGTTGGGGAAGTTGCCTTCTTCAAATGACATTTTAATAGCAAGGAGAGAGGATAAGCCAATTGGTCCCGGCATTTTACATAAAATATGGATGGAATTAAATCAGATCCCGCACTTTTATTCGGATCGAGTTTTTTTAAATAACTAAGTACACGTGATTGATTGAAATTAATAGTGTGTGTATGTAGATTAGAGTTGTCGTCACCATTCTCAGTAAGATTGAGGCGAGGGTTGGAATTTTCTACAAAAACTGATCTAAAATAATCACTAAAATGGTCGCATATGGATTGTCCATCATTGCAGGAAATATCACCAATAGTATTTGCTATATAGTATTTGTCGTATAAATCACCTTAGAATACCTCTCAAGCATACACATTAATAAAGGACCAGGAATCGACAGGCTGAATGGAATTTTTATACGCAACTGCAGTATGATCAATTGTACATACTCGACTATTTCGACAATTATTACGCCGAATCAGCAAGGATTTTTGAAATGTAGTTCTACAACATCCAACCTCACCCTTTTCATTAACTTCTTGCATAGCAAGATGGACAATAAGGAGCAACTGGATACTATTTATACAGACTTCTCTAAGGCCTTTGACCGCGTTATTCACTCAATTCTTTTGTAAAAACTCATCCTACTTGGAACACGGCGATCTTTTTAGATGGATTAAGTCCTACATTAGTAATTGCAATCAGGTAATATTAATTAACGGTGTCTTCCCAAAGTCTATCAAGGTAATATCTGGTGTCCCGCAAGGTTACCACCTAGGTCCGCTCTTGGTCTACATTTATATAAACGACATCGGGTCATGCTTTCAAGTTGTCCATTCTCTCTCTGACTGTGAAGCGTTACAGAGTGACTTATATAGGTATCGAAAGTATTGCAAAGTTAACTGTTTAAATATCAATGTTTCCAAATGTCACACTATGGCATTCACCAGAAATAAACATATAATTAAGTACTCTTATTCAGTTACGTTTTTAGATTTTCACGGCCAAAAGTGTATTTGTTTTTGGGGTGTTACGCCATGTTGCGCTACCTCTCTCTTTAGCCAACGTTTCGGACAGCGTTGCGGTGTCCATCATCAGGGCAGATCCGGCCAGTTGGCTAAAGAAGGAGATAGCGCAACACGGCATAACACCCCAAAAACAAATAACGAAAATACTCTTACTCACCCCATAACAAAATCTGTCATCTCTAAAAAAGAATGTAAAGATCTTGGCATTTACCTTGATAGCAAACTCATATTTAAATAAGTACATCGACTCAATCGTTCACAGGTCGTCTAAAATGCTTGGTTTTGTTCAAATTATATGTAAAGTGTTCAGTAACCCAAGTACAATACCTAGTGATGTTATTTTTTGTTTTCGTCAGAAGCACACTGGAATATGCCTCGCCAATTTGCAACCCGCAGTATAAACTGTACATCCACAGCATAGAAAGTATTCAAAACAAATTTAATAAATTCTTACCTTCGAACTCAATAATAACTTTGAATTCAAAACTTAGCAACCAAGGCGAGATTTAACATTTATACACAGAATTTTAAATAAAAACCACAACTAAAAAAAAAGTGTAAAATTATTATTCATGTCACGTGACTCATCGTACCAGATGATTTGTCAACATTGGTAAGTAACTTCTGCTTCTGACACGTTACTAATCATCTCTGATGATTCGTGAATTAGGTGACCCGGCCACTGAACCCCGACAGTTGGCCCTCCCACAGTTGATCCTCCAGACAGTTGATCCGATGAATAGTTGATCCCCGGGACATTTTATCCCCTGGACAATTGATCATTCGGTCACTGATCCCCCAAAAAAATGTTTATGTTACATTTCCTTCTCGATAGCGTAAATATTTTAAATGGTGTTAAGGGACGTACATCCATTACATCCGTACTCCATTGACATTTTTTTTCATCTAAAAACATACAAAATCTGCAGGTATTAGACAGTTGGGGTGTGGTGAGGGGTTGGACGGTTTCTTGGCAGAGTTATCAATGACGACATGTGGAGCAAAATTTGAAGAAAAAAAAAATGCACCAAAAAGTCACCGGATACCTAAATTTCTACAACGGAATCACTGGTAAAAGTAAGTCATGTGCATCCTTTAACACCCTGCATACATACATGCATTACGTATTTTCCATAAGTTTACTGTATATATAAGTATGCCATCTCTTATCATTCCGTGGTAAATCTTCTCTGCACGCTCCTTCGAGGACAAAGGCATTATTGTTAGCAAAAATATTTGTCAGCGGATTTGAGACGCCTGCAGATATAAGAATTTCGACTTTTGTTATTTTTATTTATTATTTTTACTATTATTTCATAACATAATTATTCCAATTACAGTACAATACAGTTACCGTATCAGCATTTATGCAGGTGACTCTTCAATAATTGTTTTAAGGCATATAGAGAACAGTCCCTTACATCCACATGGTTTGCAAGTTTATTCAACAGCACCACTCCCCTCGCCATGCTATGCTTTTCCAGGACGTCTGTTCTGCCGTTCGGTACTTTAAATAAATCATGATGTCGACTCCGGCTGTAGTGGTCTGGAAAATTTAAATCATAGCATTCCAAGAGATATGGGCTATCGATGAAATTGTTCCAAATTTTGAAAGACAGAACAGCAAGACTTGCTTTCCGCCCAGTTTCTAGACTCACAGATTCAGTTTCAATATGGTGTAAGTAAGTCGATATGGTGCATGAACCTTAGATAGGTTTCGTCCTTTTGCATATAAACATACCTGTGGAATTTTTTCCAACATGTCAATATACTTCTGGTGTTACGGTGCCCAAACATCAGTATGCCATCGAATAATGCTAGCAAAGTTTATTGGTTATCAAACTTGTAAGGACTCGCAAGGAACACTATAGGATTAATTTTAAGTTTATTATAATTATGCGCACTTGAAGTGAAATATCACAAAACTGCGCTATATAAATACTACGTTATTATTATTATTATAAACTGCTTACAAATCCTGATCATGAACCCAAGAAGATTGTAGCAAGACAGTGAGCTTGTAGCAAGACTGAGTGAGCTGTGATGTATGTCCAGAGAAAGTCAGTTCGGGATCAAAGACGACACCGAGATCCTTCACGGATTTTACACGTGATAAAGTTTCGCCCTTTATCGTATAATAGTAAACAAACGGTAATCGTATTTTAACAAACAGTGAAGGACATTGTGACACATTTTTTTGTGTTGAAATGAAGTGCATCCTGATCAGCTTGTAATATTATACGGCCGAACATGCGTATAACCTCTCTAAATGATATGTTTCAGGGAGGAAGTACAACAGAAATAATCCTTTTGCGGATCATGTGTCTGAGGGATCAACTGGCAGAGGGATCAACTGTCTGGAGGTCAACTGTCCACGGGTTAACTATCGGAGGATCAACTATCGGGGATCAACTGTGGGAGGATCTAGCGTCACGAAATCGTGAATTATCATCTTTGGTACGTTTCTAATCGCCCTGAAGGGTAAACAGTATACGTGATGATACTTATATGTACCTATATCAGTATACGTGATGATACTTATATGTTCATCAGTACATTGTCTTCAGTTTTGTCATGTGCACCAATTCACTGTTATGCGGATGACAGTATAGTTCATGATAACTTTTTGTTTGACAAGCACCCAAAGGGCTCACAAACTCCAACAGCTCGTTGGGCTTTGAAGCAAAGAATGGACGGTTACCTCGAGAGTGTTTTCTCTTGGTGTAAAAATAATCTCGTTGAATTTAATGTTTCAAAGACCCAATCTTGTCTGATTACGTCTAAAAGGGATCGATATGAAAATCTAGTCTCTTTCAACGGAAGCAATCTTCCGAACAGGCCCTCCATTGATATGCTTGGTGTAACCCTAAGTGACCTCAGTTATGGGGGCTCCATCAAAGCCAGAGTAAAGTTAGCCTCCCAGAAACTGGGCGTACTGTATAGGGCCCGCAGATACTTTAATAGTGCACAACTGCTAACCCTATACAGATCGCAAGTGCGCCCCACGGTTGAATTTTGCAGCCACCTCTGGTCTGGAGCTCAAAAATATCTGAAAAATACTCTCGACTCTGTGCAGAAACGGGCGGTCCGTTTGATAGATTCTCCCATCTTAACAGACGGATTGCAATCTTTAGAGCACAGGCGTCGGGTGGGAATGCTATCCTTGTTCTACCGGTATTACAATGGAAGATGCTCCGAGGAACTAGCATCATTGATCCCTTCGGCACCGGTGCATAGTCGGGAAACACGCCAAACGCGTGCCCAACATTTGTACACGGTTGACATTTGTCACATGAGAACGGGTCGTTTCTTCGACTCGTTCTTATGTTCAACAGCTCGGCTGTGGAATGATTTGCCGGCCTCTGTGTTTCCTCCTTCCTACAACATAGTTCTCTTCAAGACCAATGCTCATTCCTTCCTCTCCTCAAAAAGACCCTCCACACAACATCCCAGATGACATAGGCCCTGAGGGAAATTATTTTTCTCAAGGCCTCCTGTGTGGAGTTAATGTAAAAAAAAAAAAAAAACGTGATGATACTTATCGTCTGTATTATTAAACATATCCCAATCATGCAGTTTATTGTCGACATCAAGAAACGGCACGATTTCGAATTCACGTCACGTGATTCATGTCACGTGGTTTTGACGTATCACTTGCGACTTATGTCAAAATTTTGTACCCGTCACGTGACTTTTGACAAAGACTTCTCGTTCACTTATTGACCATGACACAAGATGTATCGTTTCTATTACGAGATTTATCGTCTTATCTAACATAATGCACGACTAATCGAATTTATAACGAATTTTAACAAGAAAATAAAAATTGAATACTATAGACACAATATTTCGCAATATAAATAATTTATAATTTTTTCAAGGTAACTGTTTTTTTAAACCAAATTTTGCATTAAATATAAGTTGGGAGGTATACTGAATTTACGATGAACGCAGACATTTGGTCATTCTTTTAAAAATTACATTCGGTCTCATACGACCACGTATCATAAGCATTTCTGCTCATTTTACGTTAGTTACCTTTCTAACAAAGCACGGTCTCTCCAAATTTATAACCAGACGATCTGTTTCAATCAGAATTTTTGTCTAAATGCCTCCATTCATTGGACGAAATATCGAGCTAATTACATTTTTACCTTTCCTTGAAGTATGGCCGTCTGACACAAGACATGTCTAAGAAATATGTTATATTTATTTCTATTCCCATACCACATTAATAAAATTATACTAACACGCAAAAATGAGATTGGAGACCTTTGCGTGATTTTTGAAGCAAATCTCTCTTTCAAATCCCACATATCCTAACATTGTCTCCCACGCCAACAAAATGGTCGGATTTGTTCTTCGTAATGCGAGATCATTT